>OZ029918.1:26502001-26956138 GCA_964023275.1 Norana najaformis
ACTGATGAGTGAAATGTAGAATGATTGAAATTTTTTTTTAGAAAGAAACTAGTAACTACTGACTACATTTTTTACAGTTTTTCACATTTTACCTAACAGATACCAAATTAATTGAATTTAATCAATTAATTGAAGTTACATTTTTTTAGATTAATCGATGAATTATTTTTTAATCAGTAAGTGTTGTAGTCATTATCATCAGTTCTGTAAATCCAGGTTGACGCTTTGACAAAGGATCTCGCAATAAACAAAGGAGAAGTTAAAGAGATTGAAGAGGTGAGAAAAATGCTGGAGGAGGAGAAGCAAAAGGTGATAGCACAGAGACAGAAAGAACTGGAGCAGGTCAGGTCAGAAATGGAACAGGTCAAAGGTGAATTACAGAGAGTCAGCAAGGAACTGGAAACAACAAAAGCTGACAGCATCACAGAACTTGAGAAACAAGAAGAAAATGTGAAAAAGTTGTCTGCAGAACTCAGCCAACTGAGGGTTTGTCTTTGTTGCTGATCTAGGGCACAGGGTTCAACTTTTTGCAACTTTTGCAACGGGGCATTTACATGGTGCCATGCGGTGGATGATAGGCAGTAAAAAGACAAGCCTGTTCATAATTTTATTGATATATTTCAGTTCAGATCACTAGAAAATGCCCTTGGATTTAGACTGATTAAGAGATCCATTTGCTTCCATCTCTGATATGTCTAGGTGGTGCAGAGCAGGTACAGGTTTTTCTCAGTTGCCGGGTTTTTAGCATCCTTTAAATGCTGTGTTGAGATTACTTTGTCTTGGGGTTTTGTTATTATTCTGCCTTTTGCTCTTCTTTTGTCCTCTTTTGTGCCTTCTTTCCGTTTCAAAACAGTTTTCTAGCTTGCACTTATGATCTGTTGCCTGGAAATGTTTTGTTATGAGTGGATTTGTACTTGTAGGCAACTTGTGGGGAGTCGAAAACTGCAATCGCTTTGATGGAATCAGAGAAGGGAAAGATGAGTGAAGATCTCGCAAAGGCATCGACTGTTTTGGATCGACTGTCTGCAACTGAGCGTGACCTGGAAAATGCCAAGGTTATGCTAGATTCCAAGGTCAAAGAAATGCAGGATAGCATTTCCAGTTTGGAGAAGGAAAAGAGTGAACTACAAGTGACAGCAGAAAATAAAGAGAAGGACTTGCGGGAAAGCATTTCAAGACTAGAGAAGGAAAAGAGTGAAATCCAGGTGACACTGGAGTCTAAAGTGAAGGACTTTGAGGAAACAATTAGTAATTCCAAAAGGGAATGGAGTGAATTCCAGTTGACATTAGATTCTGGGGCTAGAGATTTCCAAGAAAGCATTTCCAGACTGGAAGAGGAAAAGTCCCAGCTGCGGCTGATGCTGGACAGAATTACTGCTGAAAAAGAGGAAGCTCTTACCTCACTCAAAAAACTCGGTCATGAAAAGGAAAGCACATCAGATGCCATGAAGGAAGCTAATGAGAAAAGCATCAGCCTTTCTAGACAGGTTGGTTTCAGTTTACAAGGACAGTCTTAGTGCAATGGAGAAAAAATAAGAACCATTTTATGATAGTACTCCTCTGTCTACCTCAAGGATTTGACCTAGGAATAGATTTCTTCAGAAGCAACATTTTAGTCTGTATATTGTGTAATAATTGAAAAATGCAATCAGAATAGTGTTCAATAGATTGAAGGTGTAGATGGTGATAATATGAAGTAACTGAAAATAACAGTTTTAGTAATTATGACTTATGTATGTATATTTGTATATGAATATTTATGTAGCATCTTTTATGAACCTCTCATGGAGATATTGGTTTAAATTTCCAGATTGATGTGATGAGAAGTGAACTTGCAGCAGACAAAGAAATAATCGATCAACTGACGAACAAACTGAAAACAGTCGAAACACAATCAACTGATCATTGTGAAGAAACGTGAGGCATTGATGAATTTCCGTAATCTGTTGTGGAATTCTTAAATGTCATTGAAACATAATTAATAAGTTTATGTTTCAAGTGAATGAATGAATCCCAAAGGTGTTGCTTTCTGTTTAAGAAGTTGACTGAATTTGGATAATCACTTTACTGTTTATGTGTAAGATGCAAGAATAAACTTGTAACCTAGGTCTAGTGAATTCTGCAGGATCTGTCTTCTATTTTGGAATGGCTGGCGAGAATCGATTATGCATTCAGGAGTTACAGTTGGCTGGATACAGTAAAAATATACAGAGAGAGAGAGAACAAGGAGGAGCTGGCTTTCTGGATGAATGATTGACAAGGATCTTAATGACAAGAACCTGGGTACTTTTGAGAGGCACCTTACACATTTTGGGTGCCTTCCTAAGTAACTATGATAGGAACTTCCTCTAGCTTTCTATTGCTTTGTCATAATTGTCACTGTACCTATCTTGGAATGTCTTTCTCTCATTGCATCTGTTTTTTCTCTGTTTCTCTTTTGCTGCAGTGAAACTTTTAAAAAGAAAATTGCAGTCCTGGAAAAGACGTGTGAAACTCTGACTTTGGAAAAACAGTCTTTCAGTCTCCAAGCGGAAAAACTCTCGACGCTTAAAGCAGAGAAAAAACGGGTCAGTGAAAGGAAATAGTCTGTTCGTGAAAGCTTTTCTTGTAGAAATTGAGATTAAGCTCTCAGCACAATCACTTAGTTTTTATTATTGCAGTCACATAAGTTACATTACAGAACTTTTCACATTTCTACAGAAGTTACTGTAGAAGCAACTGAATGCAAAACATTCTTTGAAACCAGTAGCTTTCAGATTTTGGTTTTTTCCTACTTGCAGCTTTCCAACAAACTGACATTGCTTGAAAACCAAATTGACGAAATATCTCGAGGGTAAGTGTTCACGTTGTCTGGTTTTGTGGATTTTCCATTGATTGTTCAAGATACAAAAGTCTGATTTTCTCTGCTTGTGATAAACACCTAATTCTCTTTAAAAATCAGCAAGTGGAAATTTTTATTCTGTATTTTATGCATTGTCATTTAAAATGGAGCTAAACACCTCTCCTCTGTGCTGTTACCTCTAAGCTGATGTTTTGACGAGTTTGGCCAATCATAATCTATGACGATGATTAAGGTGATGATGATGATGACAAAGATGATGATTTTGTTGTTGTTGTTTGCTTGATAGTAATCAGAAGAAGATGGATGACCTGGAGATGGAGAGGGATTCACTTATAAGTAAGATGCAAGGCTACAAGGATGACAGTCACCAGAAGACTTCTGTGATAGAAAAACTTCATCAGGAGGTAACAACCTGCCTTCATTTGCGTATGGTATCTGTCATTGGGTAAATACCTTCCTGTTTTCTGTACAATATCTATTGCTAAGATGACTACCTTTGGCATTGCTTATCAAAATATTTTCAGTTTATCATAAGATGCACAATTTTAGATCTGTCATTAACCATGTTAGCTTAAAATAGTTGCTGTGATATCCTTTCCAGTGCAATGAAAGATTACTGTGTTAAATATGTACGTATATAGCTTAAAATAGTTGCTGTGATATCTTTTCCAGTGCAATGAAAGATTACTGTGTTAAATATGTACGTATATATCGGGACACTTAATATAGCGCCTTCTAGGTACCTAACTGCTCTAAGCAAGTGCATTTTCAGGTATGCAGGACATGTATGCTGAAGAGTCCAGTGACACATTGAATAATTGCAACATTTGTCAACATTTCTAGTAGGACAGTCCAACAAATGATAAAGCATGAGTTGAATGTGGAGCCTCATGGTGGCACCCCTTTCAGCAGTTCTAAAAGAAGCTATATAAATGCCTAGGTATATCTGTTTAACTACAAACTGTCATGTATTTTATGGCATTGTATTTAATTGCATCGCAACAATTGCATTCGTTTCTTTTTGTTACCAGGTGGCGCAACTCACTGCTGATAAGAATCGTAACCATAGCAACATCCAGAGACTGGAGGGTGAAGTTTCGTTACTGCAGAAGCAGATCTCGCAGCTGGAATCAACAGCCGAAGTGGAACGAAACGCCAACAGAATCAAGCCAACGAATGTCGTCTCTTCCTCGGAATCAAATGCTGTCCAGCTCCAAGAAGACGTGGACAATTCTCGGGCACAGATCGATTTCCTCAACTCCGTCATCGTCGGCATCCAGCGAAAGAACGAAGAGCTTCAGGCAAAACTCGATGCAGTCATGGCAAACGGATTCGCAGAAACTGCCTCAGATGTTGACATCAGGTCAGAGAAATTGCAACATCACAAGCATCAATCAATCAATCAATCAATGCTCAACCAGTAGAGCAGACAATTAATTACTCTTTAAATAAATCAATTAAGCATTTCATGTCTGGCAAGGTGGAGCAAAGGTGATAGTAGGCACTGAACATACAACATGTATTCATTCCTTGTATTTCTAAATTATAACAGAACATTTGTGTAACATCTTTATCAATCGCAGTGGTCTGTGCAAAGTCATTACTTGCTTGTGCCAGTAAGCCTAGGACCTACCCGCACTGGTAGCATGCAATCAGCCAATTCAACCACTTTCATTCAGATTTTGTCTAGCTAAAGAAAACATCTTGAGTGACATTTTAGATTTTCTCAAAAGCCTCGTCCAGAGATAAATAGGAACATGCAGTGAGTCTCGTAAAACTTGATGGTTTCTCTTGTCTCTTTTTTCTCTAGCAGTGCTTCTTCTGTCACGATGCTGACATCCAAAGTGCCGCCTCGACTCTTCTGTGACATCTGTGACATGTTTGACCTTCATGACACCGACGACTGCCCAAAGCAGGCAATGTCATCGCCAGACAGTCCGCCTCCATCAAAGCACCATGGCAACCGCAATGAAGAAAGACCCTACTGTGATATTTGTGAAGGCAAGTTCTCATCTGTTCTCGTCGTAAGTCCACTGCGCATGGATTAGCTTCACTTCTTTATGACCCTAATCTAACCCTAAGCCTTGTCCTTATACTATACTTCTGAATGATCCTAATCTAACTCTGTGCCTAAGCCTAACCCTTAAATGTCTCATCTGTTCATCCTTAATCTAACCCTAAGTAACATTTCAGTTAATGATCATTTTGGTGTGGAAGTTGATCAGTCAACTGGAACAGCTTAACATGTTTACCTACCTACAGCAAGGGAATAAGCAGCAAGGGGAGAAGTAGCTATGGATGGATGGATGGTCAGGAGAATGCAAAGGACGGTTGAATGGATGCGGCTGGTCGTCTGCAGTCAAAGACAAGTCACAAATGCAGTGGAATTCTGAAAGGTTCTGTTGATTGACTGTCCATGTAACTTGAGCACCATTCAACTGCTTCCACTTACCCCTCACCTTAGTTATTTAGTTATTTATTTAGTTCCTGTTAAGAGCTGCTCTGAAAACATGTAGGCTGTGCAAAAGATGCTATATTAAAATTATGGATGTTATAATAAAGAATATAGATGCTATATTAAAATTTTGGATGCTATATTAAAGAATATGGATGCTATATTAAAATTGTATGCTTTGTGTTTAGTGTTCGGACATTCTACAGAACAGTGCGATGATGAGCAGACTTTCTGAGATGAGGCGTTGTGTGATTAACCTGCATTATTTTGTTGACGGAATCTGGACTGCGATTGTCTGTGCCTTATAGAGCTGCGTCGACTGTGGGCTTCCTTCTCAGCGGAACAACAAATGATGATGGACCATGCTTCAGTTTGACTGCATCTTTCAAGGCGCCCTGCATATTTGTTAGATTTTTTCAACTTACAAAGTGGTTTCTGTGGGAATTGAGTTGCACTGTTGAGAAGAGGAGGAAATTGAGTTGTTTTGCTGTACATGAGAAATCCTGTTACAAGTCATTATGGACTTTTGATTTACTTTGTTTATTTTGATGTAAGGAAAGAGGGAAAGAGAGAAAAAGGGAGGGAGGTCAACCTGTGATTTATCAAGGATGAAGAGTTGTTAGTTGCATCTTAAGGGAACAACTAAACAACACACAACAAGCTTTGTCCATGCAACAGCTTTAACTGTACTAAGCAACTAAAAAACTCCAAGTAACACTTAAACAAGTAGAAAAGAGGCTGATTTATGAGAACTAGCTAATTATTATTAACCTACCTTAACATTGTCTTGATGCTTTAAATATACCTTTAGCAGTTGATTATTATCCAAAGAAGTGTATGACTTCATTTCTGATATTTCTTTGTGTTGTGTTCAAGCAGCTGATTGGCTATCGAGGAATCCTGTAAATATATTGCGCTCAGTCTATGGTTGAGTAATTATTACTACTCGTGAATTAATTATCACTTTCTTAAGTAATGAATTTTCTGATGTGGAGTTTTTGTACAGTGGAGAACCTCCTTATAAAATGCTTTGTTGGAATCAGAATTCTGATATGACATGGTTCATGTGATGGATCACCTATTGTATGATCATTAGAAACTGGCTTTGTTATAACAACTAACCTTGTTATAGTTGAAATGCTTGCCAGAGTCAGGATTATGAGGTGTTGGTGTAAGTCTATTTTACCTGTAGTTAGATAATTTCTTCTTCTTCTGTTTGTGTGATATTGTTTGATCTGAGAAGTATTGCTGTGTTTGGCTGAAAATTTCTGCATTTTGTTTTCCGCTCACTGTCATTGTTTAGTTTTGTTTGTACATCTTGCCACGTGATTCACTTGATCCGCTTTATTACACTAGTTGTGGCAATTGGTTGTTGCAGTTGACTGTTGTGGCTGCTTTTTACTTCTGTGTATATGTTGTTGATTTTGGAATTGTTGATAGTCTGAGGTATATAAGTGCAATGATATCTCCATGAGGGTAGTTGTGTATAAAACATTCTCCGTTCCTCTGCTGCTGCTGCTGATAGGTTTCTGTGGATACATTTAGACTTGGTGCTATAGAAGCTGTTGCATTAGGTATGGTTCCTCCTTGTTCCTCATCCTCAGTGCCGCATGGCCCTGCAACTCTGAACATGGTTCAAGTGTCACTGTGGATGGGCATCTGTTGATTGGCCAGTACATGTGGGAGCCCTCTGCTGGTGACTTTTCTAGTTATCTGAGTATTGTTTGCTTGTTGATAAACTATTGTTGTTAATGAATGTTAACTTCATTTAGACTAACATGGAGAGCACCTGTGATTAGTTTATCTTGAAGTGGTGCTATACAAGTTTCTTTTTACGATTGCAATTTGGTTGTTTTGCAGCTGTAGGAGTCTTTGTGCAATAGCTCCTCTGCAGTAAGTCACTGAGCAAGAGGAGTGGATGATGGTTCACTGAGTTCTTCTGATCGGAATAACTGGGGCTCCAGTCGCTCACTCAGTGGAAGTTGTCTGCTGAGTTTTCAAAAAATCAGCCAATGCTAAATTCATATTATTGCTCTTTGAACATAGAAACCATTTAAACATGCTCTATTAGCATTTAATTTATATGAAAATTTTGGCATTTTCTTCAGGTAGAGTTGTGTTGTTTACAAAGTTACCTGTGTAGGTGGTGAGGTATAAAAAGCGCTCCCCAGAACCTCTTGGACTGGTGCAGTTTTGCAAGTGGCAATGTTTCCCTTGGTGTTAATATCAAAACTTGTAATTGTTACCATTTTACGAATTGAAAGACTTGCGGCTGTGATGGTTTGGTGTATCATAGTCCTCTATTTATTCCCAAACTTATAGTTCTTGTCTTCTAGTTTTCTTACTGTTCCAACTCTTTCACTTTTGAATATAGTTTTATCCAGGACGATTGTAGTGATTGTTTCTAACCTTGGCTATAAGAGGGTTTCACCTGCTGCTGTTTATGTGACGACAGTTTTTCTAAGCGAATCCGTGGACGTGGACGTCAGCTCCGTTGCGAGTGTCGTCATGTTTGAGGCCGAAGATTAGCTCTTCTTGTCATCGTAATGAAGTCTGCGGGGAACATTGATGCCCTATTGGTTTGCGGTCAGTATAAGAACCCGACACTACTGTAGAGAACTAGAGTAAAGTGACCCGGTCAGTGATTGTTAAAGTCTGCCACAATCGTGAAGTTATTCTGAGAATCGAGAGAAAAGTGCAAAGACTGATCGGCTTCCTCTTACCTATCACGACGGAATTGTTCGATGTGTCTGAGTTAGGTGAAGGAGTCGGGAATTTTCTTGAGCTCGATACGCCAGAGTTAAATCCGAGAAGACACAGAAACAGCCTGCGGTAGTATAATTTTCGACCAAAACCTCGGCTTCAAAGATCATATCGCCCATCTTTACTGCTCTTACTTCGTGCAAATGCATCTCTGCCCTAACACCTCCGCTCACCCATCATCTCATCCTTTAAATTTGGAAATCGCTGCATAGCCCAAGCTCCTCTGGAATAAACTCCCTACAGAATTACGACAGATATCTGTTCTATCCTACGATAGCCAACACTGGGCCTCTTGTAATCTCTCCGCGGGTCTTTCATTCAAAACTGAAAAACACTTCTTCCATAAATCCTAGCCTGATACACCTTCCCTTTGGCTCCATTGTCGTTCCATTTCTGAACACATACCATTCGCCGTAATTAACTTACCTGTATATCGATTGTTTTACTCCGCGCATGTCCAGCTTGTTATACGACTTAGCTTTTTAGGCGTTGTAGAAATCTCGAGATTGCAAGTACGACTACGATTAGGGGGTCTGAAAGAGCGCCTTAAGTTCCCCGGCTACCAACGATTTTAGAACTTATGATATATAATCTTATATTGAAAATCGACCATTTTTACAGTAAATACGAATGCCCAGTTTAAGTTCTTGACGAATATAGTGACGACTCAGTGTGGAGTCCTAGGCTGTAGCAGAACACCGTGCGTTAAGAAGTGGGGGTCAGATGACTCCCGGGCCTTGTGGCGTCGCTGCCTATGACAGCGATTGGACCCTGGGTTCAATCTGCGAAAGAGGGGCCAGTTGATAAAATGCCTGGTTCATTGCGGGATGGGGCCCAAAGCCTCTCAAGTCGGCAAATCTATAATTATTCGTGCGCTGTTGGTGGTTCTTCGTTTGTAACCGCTGTAAGCATTTATAGTTGCGACTACACTATATATATATATATATATATATATATATATATATATATATATATATATATATATATATATATATATATATATATATATATATATATATATATATATATATATATATATATATATATATATATATATATATATATATATATATAGTGTAATCTGACATTTATAAAGTGTACGTGCATGCGCGCGCGCGTGTGTGTGCAATACCGCTATATGGGAAGGCATGAGTGGGAAGAAGACTAGTACCTATATATAGTCCATTGTCTAAGAGAGCTGCATCCCACTGCAGCTGCACTGAGACCGTTCCAAATGTCCACAACTCTGGCAGCAACACTTTCTCACATCCAGTCTAAATTGTTTCTTATGAAGCTTCAGCTGATGACCTTTGCACTGTCCGTGGTCAAGTGAGAAGAATTTATTGGGCCCATGTGATCAGTGCCTTTCAGAAGTTTAAAGGTTTCTACTACGTCGCTTTTCATCATTCTTATCTACATGCTTTTGAGTCTCAGTTCCTTAGGTCTCTCTCTCTCTCTCTCTCTCTCTCTCTCTCTCTCTCTCTCTCTCTCTCTCTCTTCTCTCTCTCTCTCTCTCTCTCTCTCTCTCTCTCTTTCTCTTTCTCTCTCTCTCTCTCTTCGTGCGGCATGAATCAACATTCCTCAGTCATCTTTGTTGCCCTTCTCTGCACCCGTTCAATGAATTGAATATCCTTCAGTAGATGTGGCCTCCAGGTTTGAACGCAACACTCAGCAGATGTGGACGAAGTAGCGCATTGTGTAGTCTCAAAATGACTTCCCTGCTCCTTGTACAAATAGTGCGCTTAATCATTCCCAGCATCATGTTTGCCTTTTTCTCGGCAAACTGCACATTTCGGTCTATCTCTAAAAGGTTGCTGACCATAAGCATGCCCAGTTATTTCTCCTCTTCTAGCACAGACAGCGGTTTTCCGTTCATCACATATGGGCCTACACAGCCGGATCATTGTATCCCACATCCATCGCTTTATATTTATCGATATTGAACAGCATCTACCATTCTTTTAACCACGTGAGCAGGTTATTTTGATCTTCCTGCAAGCTACACAGACTGTGTTTTTCTTTCCAGTCGTCTTGAAAGACTAATGTTTTGGTCTGTGTGTATGGACCCACATCTTTATGCCAGCCGCATTGCCACCCAGCGCGTCCACGAGGGCGGATAGTGGGACTGCCCTTAGCATGAGGGTTAGCTGCAAAATAAGCGGGGGACGAATAAGCAGCGGCGGACTAACAGCTGCATCGCCACCAGGGTGCTGCAGAGGGGCGAGTGGCATTGTCACCCTAGTAAAAAAGCAATAGCCGTTGACGGAGATGCGATGGGGCGAGTATATAGGCCTGCAGGCCAAAATCAAATAAGCCTGGCCAACCACTGCCCATTGGTTCACCTCAAGAGATGATTAGGGCTGCGGGAGATAACCCAGACAGACAAGTCCGGTAGGGTGGCATACCGAGCGGGCGCAGTACACAGCATCGAACCAGCCAGCCACCTACATCATTCTCACCAGGCGAGTGGCTGGAGGAAATTTTTCTCGCCAGTGTATTAAACTAGATGATCTCGTCACAGTTTGCAGACAAGAGTGTAAACGGGTCATCTCACCTAGCGAGGTGCCCCGCCTCCGGCAGAAGGAGTGGCTGGGCTCCTCAGATCGCAATCCTGCGAAGTCCCTGCTTATCAGGAGGGCAGAGGAGACATAAAGGGCTTGACATTCGATGCTAGCTGAGGATGGGCACACTGAATGTATTCCGATGAAGGCCAGGTTGTTGACGGATGAACTGGAGAGCATGCAAAATGCTAGCATGGGCCTGTAAGTGGTCAGATGGCATGACGTTGGTAAAACCACCATTGGCTCCTACAAGATACTCTGGTCAGGTCCTCTGTATGGAACGTCAGGCAGGCGGAGGTGGCACTGGCTCTTGATCGGAATGCTTACAGTGCACTTTCCAACTGGCACCCGATAAACGACAGATTACTGGTGGGGTGCTGACTGCGATAGATGCCTATGCACCCACACATGAAGCTTCCGATGATGCAAAGGACTTCTTCTACAACTCGCTGGAGGATGCCATGAGACAAGCAAAAGGAAACGACTCGGTTGTCTGTCTAGGGGACTTCAACGCTACGTCGGGCACGACTCGAAATTCACGCAATGTTGTTGGGCCAATTGGAAGCGATGACTCCTATAACAACAACGGATTTCGAGTGCCGCTCAGCGTTTCACCTGAAATATTTTGGTGGGCCTTGTAATGATACGCGTGCTATATGTGGCCGACGCCTGGAGTATAATATATGAAAGTTTGAAGTAGCCGTGTCTTAGATGGCTATTTTGCCTTGTGACGGGATGAAGTAGCATAGCAGACATGAACGCCATTGGCGACTACAGGCCACGCCTACCGCGGCCTATTCGTAGGGGCAGAGACACTAAATACACCAAACTCTCGCACCCCAAGATGCACTCACTAGACACTGGCTGAACGAGGTGTTATTGCCGCTGCTATTTATTGTTGCTATTACTATTGCAGTGCTATTATTATACCGTAGAATACTAGAATAAAGAATATACTAATGGCAATCGTAACCGTAGTCCTGAGATTTCTACAGCGTCCAACGAAAGCCACGTCACTGGGACCAGCTTATTCACAGGCGCTCAGTCAAAACAAAAATCGATAGGAAAAAGTGTTCGGTTCCAGGTCAAGATCCAAGAGTCAGGCGGAGAGACAGCGTGGCAGCTACGGTGGGTGATGTTTGGGATTGGAGCAGAAAGATGGATACGAGGAAGATTGGGAGTCAGGATAGGATATGTGAACGAGGAATGTTTTCAGTTTTGAGTGAAAGACCAATGCAGAAATTGCAAACAGTGGAGCATAGGTGAGTTTGTATGATGGGTCTGATAACTGTCGCAGTTCTGGGTGGAGATTATTCCACAGTGGTGGGGGAGCTATGGCTATGGAGCGATTGCCATATTTCTAACTGTTACTTTCCCACATCTTAATCAGGCTACTTACTTATCATAGATCGACCACGGCGTCTGATGGCTCAGTAACGGTCAAATCAGTTTTCAGTCAGCCAATCAGTGATCATTAATCAATCATAGGCAATCAATAAAAAATCGTGCGTTCAAATCAATAGGCCTAATAAAATAACTGACATTGGAAGTTACTATGAAAAGTGATTCGCTCCTTTTTTATAGATAAAGTGTAACTTTTGCAATGAATACCAAGCATAAGTCGGAGAAAGAGCAAAGTTACATACAAAAAAGAATAGACTGTCACGTACTACGCCTCCGTAATGAATAACCTAATCGCTGTGTAGTGCTACATATTAGATAGACCTCATTCTGCATAAAAGTTAGTTCATTTAAATGGCTCGTGTCTCTCAAAGGTGATTGGTCGACTCTCAACCAATCATAATTAAGAAAATAACGCGTCTATTAGAATTATTTAAAGTAATTAGAACGGTTCACTTTGAAGTTTCCAAGAATCGATTCTGTATGCGGATGAACGTCTTCAAACTTTAAAGAATTATGGCCAATCGTTTAATTTTTCAAGTGGTTTAACAACGAAAATTTTCAGTTAGAGTTTAGTAAATATTAGATACGCAGGTGGACTATGTTCTAGCGCATGGGCACAGGGCCAGCGGGCTATGTACTTTGTAAATGACAACAACTGCACCTGGTAAGGTAAGATCCTTACTTTCATGTCGGGTTTACGGGGGCTCTGGATTCGGGCCAAGATTGACGATTTGTTTACCAGTAAGTAGGCTAAGCCATCATCCATCACCTGTTTCTGCTTAGTGCATTGATAATTTTTAGGTATCAGGATTTAATAACGCGGACACTTCGCTAAAATGGAGTTAACTTCAAAACTGCTATCTTAAACTTCGGTTAAGTTTTTATTGACTCTTTCTTGAGTGCACAAGGTTGCTAGATGGCCTTCTGGTTGGTTTTAATGTAGGCCTAATATTTTCCGGATATTAAATAACTTATTAAATATTGCAATATTGGACGTGGGCTAATACTGAAATATTGGACTTGGTACAGTATTTCATTTCAATCACGAAAACAAATAATCCTTAAGGTGGCAAAGGTTTACAGATCATCGGCTGACAAAAATATATGTATTAATAATTAGTTACTTCTAATGCGCCTGTGATAAGGCATCAACCCATGGCACACCAAAGCCAAGCCGCAATTAGGTCAATATCCAAAAAGGTCAGAGACAGCTACGGTGGATAAGCAATTTGGAGAAATCACAAGTTTACAATTACGAAAGTTGATGCCGCATATGATGCGAGTAGCGCTATACAAGTAAATATAAGCATTAAATCTTACCTAATCACGTGCGATTTCACAGGTTCAGTGCACAGCTCTTTTGGCCAATATGGCGGCCGTCAGCGAAAACAATGTCGATCGTCGGAGTTTCTTGATGTCGATATTTCTGAATATTGATTTCTGTCATCTTCGCCACTTTCCCGGTGGGCAGTTTTGATCTGTTACGAAGACGAGCAGATCCTGTGTTTAGTCCGCGATGCACCGACGCGGTAGAAGTTCAGTGGCTTCAAAGTCGTCGTCCGTTGGCTCTTCCATGGCCGCCGATCCAACGAGCGACGAATCGTCCGGGGTTGAGACGGACTCAAGCGCCCGATCGCCGAGTCACGAAAGGGGGCGAGTAAAACCCGCATTAAACCACCAACGGCAGAAGCGAAAACGTCCTTCCAGGCCAGCGGTCGAAAATATAATTGATGGATTTGCAATTTGCAGCTTCGAAACAATACAGGACTTGACGGTGAGCAAACTTCGAAAGCCGATCGAGTTTTGTTTGTTCCGCAACTTTTTGTAATTTTAGATTTAAAGTATTTTAGAGCTGTGGAACTCTGAGACGTGCATGCATGGTGTTGGTGATGTGGTTTACTTAAAACTAAGTCCATTGCATCATTTTTTGCTCAAGTTGGTGTTGCCAACTTCTACGGAACCTGCTGTACGCATGATGGATTTTAAGGACCAGTCTTATATCAAGAGGTTTTACACAGTTGGAAAGTATGATCCATTCATGTTCATGTTCACTGGACATAACAGGGATCTGAACAAAGTTCATAAAAGTTGGGCCTGTTGGCTGTCATGACCCTGCAAATGTTCTGTACCCCATTCACAAGCACAAGATAGGAGAAATGTAGTCAGAAACTGAGTATAAATGAGTCTGATACCGTACCATTATAGACTGAATCTGTTGAGATATGATTTTAAGTGTATTTGTTTTCTTAAAATTAATTCTTTTCTGAATCTATTTGCAGTGTTTTCTTGAGAAGAAGGCATTGATTGAGCCGTGCTCCGAATCCTCTTCTTCAGAATCAGACTATGAACCAGTGCGACCTTCATCAGTCAAAAGCAGTGACACTGTCTCCCTGTCATCTTCTCCGAAGCATGACTGGAAACATCGGCAGACATCAAAATTCATTGCATCTCGGACAGAGTTTGATGAATCAACTGATCGTTCGTTGTCCCCCAAGTCGTTCATTTCATGCAACAAGACAGTGAACAAGACAAAATTGAAGCAAGACAATTCGCGGTTGGACAATCAGTTGACGGCTACCAGCATTTTGCTGTCTGCTTCTCTTTCGATGAAAAACCAAAGATCAAAGGAAGAGGAGCCAGACGAAAAGGATTCATTGACTTGTGCACCGTTTACATTCATTTCCAATACTAATCTTCCCAAGGAAGACAATCAATGCAATAGTTCTGCAGTGGATAATAATGTCTCACCATTTGTTGGATTATGTAATGCTTCATCGAAGCATGATGGTCGTTTATCTGTGACGGATGCAGAAAGCGAGGCATCTGTGGTTCTGGTGAAGGAAGAGCAGAAGGAATTAAGATGGTCGACAACGCCATCTTCTGATTGGCCACAGAGCTTTCCTTCTGTTGATGACAAGAAACAGTCCGATTCGGTTGAGAAGGAACTCTATGAGAGAACCGAGGCTAAGAAAAGTGCGGAGAACATTCAGGTAGGGCTTGCCTTGCTCTTGTTTATTAGTTGTTGATCTTGTTTTTGTGTAGTGTAAAGACAATCTGGCCTCAACAAGAGAGCACTGAGAAAGGTCTGCAATCGTGAAATGATGGTCGATTTCACTCATCTTAATCTGTCTGCCACAACTGCAGAGTAACAGATTAAAAACTTGGTTAAAACTGAGAATAGCAGTGATCTTTTTATTTCTTATATTTAATGCTTATGCATTCTACTGATGCTTAATTTAAAACTGAATGGCGTGATATCAAAATCCAGTCAGAATGAGGAATAAAACCTATTTTAAAAGTCAAATAGGGAATTAAGAGTACTATGAAAAAAGAATCTATGGTGTAACATCAAAATGAGGTCACAATTCATTTGTTGTGAAAGTTGACCAAGATCCTGTTGTGAATTATTGATAGTCCTCCTTCTTGTCCTCCTCCTCCTCGTCCTCCTCCTTGTCCCCGTCCTTCTCCTCCTCCTCCTCAACTGTTGCTGGTGAGGGTTTCTTGCTTTTTTTTAGCCAAGTGATTTTGCAGCGGCAGAAGTGGATATGTGTGAATCTGTTTGGAAGGGCCTCTATTTAAAAGATTTTACATTCAGAGGAGTCTTTGTGTCTTTCCAACTCTGAATATTTCTTGCCTATTCAAGGTTTTACAGAGCAGTGTGAATTGGGGGCACTGTTATAGAAGATTTATAGGACCGCTTTTATTATTATTATTATTATTTTTATTATTATTATTATTTATATTATTATTATTATTAGTAGTAGTAGTAGTAGTAGTATTAAACAGACATTTATAACATGTGCAATTAACAACAGCCTTAAAGGCGCATGCAACAACCCTAAGAAAGATCCTACTGAGTAATATCATGATTTGTTGTAAAAACGCAGAAATATGGCTAATTTTCGAATGATATTAGGGTCCCTGCAAACACACACCGGAGCGCCCATCCCACCAAATAGGCATCTGACCAGCGAGTTTCAGCCTTCAGTATTGAGCTGAAAAACTGATGGGAAACAATTCAATTCAGATGGCAGCAGCTGTACCAAAAGCATTTTGTAACTATGATGTTTTTGGTCATTTGGCTAAATCAGCTGACCTGTTTGTTGGAGATGGAGATGTTTTATCTCTCGCAACAGTTGACGGATGTAGGGAGTTGTTTGAGTTGGTTTTGACTGAATCAAGTGTCAGTTCCGTTGCAATTTTCTTCCTTGTTCATTGTCTGGGCTTTTAAGAATACAGTCTGAAATGTTATCTCGCAAAGTATGATAGATAGGCTGTTATCAAGAAATCAGACAGAAGCAAGTTCAGACTTGTTTATCTCAAACCCAATCAGAAGTCACATTAACAGTAATTGTAATTATGGTAAGGAAGGAAGTTCAAAGCAATTGCTCAGTTATTAAGTCTTTATTAGCAACAGAGGCAATCAATTTTACTACTGCTACTACTAGTAATAATATAAATAATAACTGTTTGTATTCTGTTAAAATTTAAATTTATTCTGGTTGTTGATTTTATTGAGTGGTTGTGGTTAAAAGTTTGCCAGACTTTGAGACATATGATTTGACTACCAGATCCAAAGCTTTGTGTTTAGCTAAATTACAGGATATCCATGTTGGTTTCCCCAGATGATTAAGGAAGTACACAAGTCAGGTGGATGTGTGCTACACACCAAGTGGAAAATTGGCCAGTGGGAGGTGGAAAAGGATGAACAGAGCGACAGGGTGTAGATGCCTTTTCGTGCTGGTCTCGGAGGACCATCAGGTGATCGGGAGATAGATATCCCTATAAACTGATTTTGAAAAAGGACAATCAGGTGGTGGATAGAATCCTTATAAGCTGATCTTAAAGAAGGATGGTCATGCGGTAGGGAGATGGATGCCTTTCTAAGCTGCAGTCGGGCTAACTTCTTATGGTTAACTCAGAGATAAAGAGGAAAATTTCAAGACAAAATACTACAGAACCTAAGAAAGTAGTGCATAATCCAAGAGCTTCAGTTGGCTGAACAACCCTCTGCCTACAAATGACAGCAGAACAGCAGTGATGATGAAGCGTTTCCGTCGTTTGTAGGGTGAAGGAGAAAGAGAAAGAATGTCATTTAGTTGTCATTGAAAACATTCATTATCTGCTAATTATGACTCATTATTATGTTGTCGCGGCTTATGCAAAGATCCTGCATGATGACAACTTTAGTGCTACACATAGAACAACTTGTGTCTGAATACATGATACAACATGGTCTGTACGTTTACTCTATGAGATTATATATGTTATTTGCAGATTTGTTCAGCCTGTGTTGTCATAGTTGCACCATATTGGATATGTTAGATAGCCGTGTTTCAGAGAGGCTGTTAAAAGATGCATTCATTCTTGTATCATCATCATCATCATCATCATCATCATCATCATCATCATCAGTAGTGGCGTGCCTCTCTTAGGAGTGTTGCTGTTTCCACAACTGTGCCAGCTGTAGCAATTAAGGCTGTGTATAGCACAGAGTTAAGTGGGTGAAGATTGGCGTCCGCCATCCAATTCCATGTGTTCCTTAGTTATCCAGCTGGTCTCTTCCAGGTCCTCAGGGGCATGAAATCAAGGCTCAGGGTGCCCTAATATGGTCCTGCCTGCCATTGCAACTTGTGAAGTGCCCAAATATCGGAAGTCTTGCTGTTTCAGTCATCTGTGAGAATAGGGTCTGTCTCATGTGTCTGTACATTTTTGCATTGGTGATGTGCACAGTATGCGTAATGTAAATATTTACATGTATCGATGACTACTGACTAGTGATATTTCCTCTAATTCATTTGGTGGAAATTTCGTTTGATATGCAAGTGTGATACTTGTCTGAACGTGTTTGACTCAAATTTCCCAACCGGTAGAAATTCCGTCTCCCCCAAAATGTCCTTCTCTGTGTTGGTTGCTCATGGCACTTGAAAGGGAGGGAGATAGGGACGTTCAGACATTTACGGATTATCTATTGAGATGTAGCTTAATCAACAGAGGTGACTTATATTCTTGGTGCACTTTTCACCTGAGGCCAACTGGCCAGATGTCAATCATATACCACAGGCCAGTTCTTTCAGAAAGTTACATGAGTGTTAACTGATTTTGTCAGCCTTTGCTTCCTGAGGCTGGATCTATCTTAGGCACGGTGATTGGTAGGTTGTCGGTGATTGACAGGCGCTGGCCACGCCTCTTTTGCTCATCGGGTCAAATAAAGGCTTCTGGGGCGAGGGTCACCGGTTGCTTGTAGTGGTGGCTGGAGGGTGGTTTTTTGGTGGCTGACTGAGCGAGTGCCAGTTAATGGCAGGCAATCTTCTTAATGTGATTGTACACGTTTTCCTATAGCGACCGTTTGGCTCGACCCGGCTCATGTTTCAGTGACTTAATCCGGTGAGTTCCTTCACTGCCCCGGAACATCATTTGAATGGGCACCACGCTATTTAAGGTCACCATGTATGGACTGTGCTATAGCCAGAGATTCAAATCTGTGAAATAAGCCACGACGGGATCCGAATGGGCATCTCACGCTAAGAGGCACCTTGACGAATGCTGCTTTAATCAGTGTAGCCAACCAGGCTAGTACCCTTTTGTAAGATCACGAGACAGTCAAAGTTTAGACAGTTTGAAGGCAGAGGTTGTGTGGAACTTGAGGCAGGTGAACCTGTTGGTGGTTGGGTTGGTTGGTTCATTCTAGGAAATTTCTTCCCCCATTCAGTAAGAGTTGAGGACTGAACCGGACTGGCATCAACTCCGCCACTGCCAGTTCCAAGCCTGGATAAAGGAGGAGGGCTATGCTATCATCTTCATTACAGCAGTGTTGTTTAAACAGAAACTAGGTACCTACTGGACTGCCATCAGTTTCTTGAAGCTTGTGCTTTTAATTATCATTAGCGTGGCCACCGAGTCCAGTTTCCCTGCTACCTGCATTATCGAAGAGCAATGCAATTGCCTGATTGTCCAATCAGAATATATAAGAAACGACTTGTCCTTTTGCTGAGATTATTTAAGGTCATCGTTATCACCTGTTAATTAGTTCAGTCTTGGTTAGGACTACTGAATTTAACTTGGGGTTTAGATGTGTCAGCATATTGTGGCTGATTATTTTGGTTCAGTCTTACTGGAGATTGTACATTTGTGTTCTTGCAGGGAACAATTATAAAATGGCACAAAAAAGAAGGTGATGTTCTTGCTGCTGGAGACGTTCTGTGTGATATACAGACAGACAAAGCTGTGCTTGGTTTTGAAGTTGATGAAGAGGGAATTCTTGCCAAGATCTTGAAGCCTGATAATTCTACCAATATACAAGTGCATTCTCCTTGGCTGATCTATCTGCTCTGTTCATTTTTTCACTGCTTGGACATGATCCACTCATCATTTAGCAGCCACTGGGTGGTTGTACAGAGGCAGAAGCTGACTGTCATCAGCAGAAAATGTGTTACACAGATTGCAAGAGCCTGCATTAGATGTTCTTCTTTTCCCATTTGCATGAATGCACTGAAGTTTATTGATTGGGTAACTCTTAGACTTGCATTTTGACCTACTATTTTTTATATTTCTGTCTTTTGATTTTAAGATTTTTAATGTTTGGTTTTGACAGACATTGCTTGTTCGTCCTGATGACCTTGTTGCTAAATGGGCAGTTATTAAGGGTACGTTTCTGTCCACTTGATTCTGTTTGAATTGACTTTTGATCTGCAGAAAATTTATCTTTCATTCTGCTTCTGAAGTATTGAATCTAAAGATAACTGCTGAATCAGACTGAAGGTTTGATTACAAAAGACATCTTTTTTCTCATCTGTGTTTGTCATTTGCATCAGTTTTGTTCTCCCTTTCAAGGGAGAATGAGAACAGCAGGCATTTAAGGGAATATGATTTGATAATTTAACAATAGGTCTTCAAGATCTAAGTGCTACAATTAACAGATGATGATGCTGTGGTTTTTGTAGTAAAATATAATCAGAAAATTTAGTGCAGTGAACAGATGACACTGCCTTTAATTTTTAAAAGAGACTCTTAAAGGTGTGGTGTAAATATCTGGCTACATTTTCTTCCTCGTTTATAAAGATTTTAGGCTTTGATAATCTCTGGGTTACTCATATTGTTTTTAGAGACACAGAACTTACTCAAGACGGAGAACATTTCGCCAAAGTCTGGCCTTCGTGCAGGCCGAGGACGGCCTCTGTCTCCCCTTGCCTCCGAATCTCATTCTTCTTCATTAGATAGACTTAGAACATTTCAGGACAATGACCTCAGGCGTGACATTGACCCCGCTGGTATCTCATCTAAGGCAAAGGTTGACGTTGATACCTTGTTGAATTCAAAATCCAACTTTCTGTGCAAGAGATTGGATTCAGACAATTCTTTGTCAAACCCTCGAAATGCAGATGCTTCAAATGACTCAAGGTCAAGTTCAGTTAAATCGAGATTACGAGATGGGTCATCTGGTGCATCCAAGGGGTCATCAGGTGCCGCTTTGTTGACCTTGAATGCAGCCGACATCAAACACGAATGTGCAAGTCCAGGTTCCATTCGAATCTCCAGTCGTCAAAGGTGGGATGGTCACTAGGAGATTTTGTAACATATTTAGAAGAATTTAGTTAAACTAGAAGAACTTAGTTAAATTAAGATGGGGTCTGTTGTGTCTTTTGCTTCTGTCTTGCCATCCAACCCCCTTCTGGGGCTGTCTGAAGAGGAAGAGATAGAGGGGAATTTGCTGGCTTTACCAAGGGCTAAAGAATGAATGCTGTGTTGTTTTATTGCCTTTGTCTAATGATAACTCTGTGTAGAACATACATGTTTTGACATTCATCTTGTTTCTCAGAAAACAGACCCCACACCTCATGCATGAAGTAGGATCTCAGACTTAATCCTTGGACAGTTTGAAAGTATGTGATGAGTCTCTGGTCCTTCAATGTCTGCATATTCAGTTTAAAAGTGTTCTTTTCTGTGTTTTCAGTTCCTCAAGAAGTTCAGCAAGTCACCGGAAATCCTCACATCCTCCTCCCCTTCCACAGCATTTTGGAAATGGGGATTTTTCATCTGTTCACATGGGCGACAGAAGCCTTCGATCGCCACTAGCCGCCTATCAGGCCCATCATCTGAATGGGCCACCTATTCAGCCTGCGGCCTTCAGCCTTGGTGGCATCTCGTTTCCTCCTGGCGTCTTTCCATCTTCCCTTCCACACTTGCCAGTGCCTGGGTTGCACCCGTCCAGCGCTTTCATTGGACCGTCTGCCATGGGATTACACTCATCACTCCTTGCCTCTGCTCCCCGCATGCTGAATCCAGTCGCTACAAGTAAGGACAGTGGTTATCTTACTTGTTAACACACGAGGTGTCTAACGATAAGGGCTTATGGCTGCAATGAATTTTGTACATTAGTAGGATGACTAATAATGGGTTGGCTGGCTGGATGCTTGAATGACTGACTGAGCAAAATAGCGATTTACTGCTTGATTTATTTATTTTGATTGAGTGAGTGATTGACTGATGCATTGCCAATTCACTGTCATCATTTAAATCACTTGTCAAGACCCCACTATTTCACTCTGACCCTGTGTGACTCTGTTATAGCTCCTAGTGAACTTTTGCCTGTGCCCCTGATTCACATTTACTGACTTTGCACGCATAATAAGTGCTTTAAATAAATAAATATTTATTTATTGATTTTATTTAATTAACATTTTATTGGTTTATTGATTGATTGGCATAAATGATTTGTGGACTGATTGATTGATAATTTGACTTCCAGTGATTGAGTGGATATTTGGTTGATTGGTTCCTGTAAGATAGACTGGTGGACAGAGTAGTGTTTGTCAACTGTTGTGTTTCTTTTTGGGGATCAGATCCCGATCTGTTCCAGGTGCAGCAGGAGTTGAACGCACGCTTTCTCCAGGACCATTGCCTGCTTCCGCTCGGTCTTCCGCCGGTTCCGCTGACGCTGCGGACAGAGATGCACCAGCACCAGCACCTTCATCATCACCAGCATGTCATGCCAGCACCTTATCTTCCTTCGCTTCCAGGCGCCTTTTCCATGGCCTCTCATCCGTTGTCTGTGCTCCAGGTAAGATGTTCACTTATCACCCATGCCTGCCTTCACCATTCTATGACCATCAACAGCTGGAAGTCAGTCAGCTTAAAACAGCCGGAGAGGGAGAAAACGGATCGTATTGAATGAACTGTTTGATTGGTTTATTCGGCTGTATTACTGAACTGTGCATTTGTCTCTAGCGTATCCCTTTAATGTAACTACTGCAGTGTTTTTGTTGTTTTTTGCAGACGATGGGTCCCAGTGGACTGGATCTCGTTAACCATTCACAGACGCTGTCGGATTTTGCAGAACGAGAACGACTGTCCAAAGTATGACTTTTTTCTTTGTCTCAACTACTTCATTGTTCCATCACTCCTTTCTACTAAACATCCCACATTTTCTTCCCTGCCATCGTCATTCTTGATCTTCCCTCTTCCTATTCATTTCCTGTTCATTCAGCTTCCATCATCATCATCATTGTTATAGCCAGACAGACATAAAGATAAATACACAGACATGCAATAGACCTGGACAGATGGTAAGAGCAAAGGAGATGAAGAGAGTTTTGTAGCATGTTTTGATGATTTGAAGATGAGGGCATCGCTGAATCTGTCTGATGGTTTTCTTCCACCTTCGTATGCTTCCCTGATCCCTGGAGTTCTTCCAAATGGGCTGACGTCCAACATGCACGGAGCCTTTACGATCAATGTAAGCCCTCTTGACAGCTCATTCACTTCATCTGAGGCATACTTTGCTTCAACTGAAGATTTTGCATTGTTTTGAAGTTAACAACAGTTGCTAGAAACTTTCTAAGGGGGTTTTCAGGTTTTTGTTGAAGGTTGGACGCTAAGCACCTGATCTTACTCTGCTGTTCTTACTCAACAGTTCTTCGGTGAACTTAGTTTAGTTGATGTATCTAATCATATTATTCATGAATAAATTGTCATACACATAAATGGATCTGCATACCCATGAATGGATTCTGATGTATGTAAATGTGTATGTGTGTATGTACCAAGACACTTAATATGGCACCTTTTAAGTACATGTACCTCACATAAGCCCTACTCGTGAATGGATCCTCATTTTTATGAATGGATCCTCTAGCTTTTGAGTGATAACCTTTTAGAATTAGGTGAATGATACTGTATTAATTTGTGGGTCAACTGCTAAGCGTCAGGTTCCTCGTTAGTCCTGTAGATTTGAGCATCCGATTAGTTACAACCGATCTGATTGTGAATTGTGGTGTTATTCTGGTGGCTGTCCGTAGGAATCGAAGCCGCCTTCAATGTCTGCGTCACATCTCTTAAGGTCACTGAGAAACGACCAACAGGTGGTGCTACCGTCTGTTCCTACAGCGCCAACAGCCAAGGTCTCTCCTCCACTGCATTCGTTGTTCTACTGTTAGGGTCCTTGTTGTATGGTTGTCTTTCTTGTTGTTGTTGTGCATTGTCATTGTATGTTTTACAGTCAAAGTTTGTGTGGGTTTTAGGCTGACCCCAGATTCTTCTTTATTTACGTATGCACCATAATGGCAGCATTTACATCTGACCTGCCCAGGACAAACTCAGGTGAAATTTCATATGAACTGAGGCTTCAGTGTTTCCTTTCTCCCTACAGTCCATTGCAATTGTCTCCTTTCAAGCCAAACACCTCAAATGTTTGACAAGATATTTATATAAATGTGTGCTGGTGTGTAAATATGTATGTATACATGCATATATGTATATGTGTGTGTGTGTATATATATATACATATACGTGTGTGTTGTGCGTGATGATTATGGTTGTAGTGTTTTGTTTTTGTAGAAGCGAGGTCGATGGTGTGCTGCACACGTAGAGATTGCCTTTAGGATTTGCTATCATAAGCAGCAGCAGCAGCGGCAGATACATCTGGATGCTGGAGCTGCTCAGCGCCATCACATTGCCTCTAGCAGTGGCCATCATTTTCCTCGGGTTATGGGCAGCGACGTACCTGCCATCAGCCTCCATCAACCATCGCTTCATTTTGGTAACAACTTTTGTCATCATCTTCCTCGTCATCACCATCATCATCTCCAGTTGCTAAGATTAGAGAGCAGCAGATCTTCATTGAGCCATTTGTTGACTGATTTTTTAAACTAAAACCAATCTCTCAGTTAATTGGTTTGTTTGAGCTTTTAATTGAATATTTGATTGATTGATTGACCTGTTGATTGAGATGAAGGTGTGATTGACGTTGTAGGTGTGAGTTCGTTCCTACGACCCACTCCACAGTCTTTGCCTCCAACTGATGCCAATGGCTTCTCGTCATCGTCATCATCATCACTATCGTCGTCGGCTCCTTTCTTATCACGACCGAGACTGATACATGGGCAGCCAGGTTGGTCAGAGAAGGAATCCCCCTCCCCTTGAGGCCACTGATCAAAATTCCAAGATTTCGCTTCTAAAACTAAAACACCTATTTACATGCTGCTACAGTTACTCCTTGGAAGCATGATTTCAAAGATCTTTTGGCTGAGACACACAAATCCAAACACAATTCATTAACCTCCTCTGATGCTGAAGACTTTTGTATCTTTATCCTCTTACAGCACCAGTTAATTTTGTATTCTTACAATTAGTATTATGGTATTTAAATTTGTAGTTTTTAATAGTGGTTATCTTGCTTGGACTTGTTTCAAGTTATTCTGACTTGGATTTAATTGTTAATATCTGTAATTCTTTGAGAGGTACTTAAAAAGGCACTATGTAAATATTCACTTGCAGAACACATGCACTTGAATACACTAATTTTTGTGTGTAATATTTTAATTTTGATGTAAAATAAAATAATTTTCCCTGAGGTACATACGATCCTATGGGATTAAAAACTTGTAGGAGAAGAGGTAATGATAATCTGGCTGGAATTTGTCTGAGTGTTCATTGGAAGGTCTCCATTTCCACTGCAGGTGATGTGTCTGTAAAGTCAGAGGAGAATCCTGTACTGGAGATGAGGCGAGGAGGCTCTTCCTCTTTATCTTCTGCTACTTCTGCACTTATTCGTTCAGGTGTCGATGGCATCTCGTTTCACTTTGCTGAACAAGATCGCAAGCGACGGCTGCACGAGAGAGAGCGAGAAATCGAGGAACAGAATGACAAAAAGATGCGCATGGAAGCCAGTGCGGCAAGTGAACTTCGGCTGAGACCGGTCAAGAGGTCGTTGTTGTTTTACTTGTGTTTCATTTCTGCCAAAATCTTCAGTTCTTGTTGTGATTAGGACTTAATTGCTCACTTGAAGTGACCATTGATTGATTCTGTGCGTTATGCTAAGAAGTCAGTAGATTAGATTAGATTTTAGTCAAGTCTAAATCAGACGACGACATGTGACTTCACTGTAGGATGAGGACCAGTCTTTTATATCGTTGTTTTGTTATGGACATTGGGGCATTGTAACCAGATTTGGTTAAGGTCAGATGGGTGTCGAATGAAAGGGCATTGATGGCAGCATTTGGTGTTTAGACAACAGGGTCTAATAACAGTTTATGTTCAAAGGTCCATGTGTTGATTGAAGTACGAGTAATAGGATTGAGGCATGAACATGGTTAAAGCATGAATAGAATCAAGATCTGGATACGATTAAGATATGGATAGGATTAGGGGTAGATAAATTGGATTTTAATTCTTGTTTTCTTTTGTTGCAACTGTTGCTGGATGTTGTTTTCTTGGACAGTGAACGCAACTCTTCACCGCGTGTTCCTTTTACCGAAAACAAGAGCGGTCTCATTCCTCGGAATGGACCAGCACCAGATGTCACCCGAATTCGTCAGCCATCAGAATCAAGATCACCGTTTCTGGCTTCTGCTGACCGATCATCTCGATCAACCATTGACAGTTCCAAGAAACGTGGTCATCTTGCGATGCCCCTCTCGATTGATACTCAAGTTGTTGATTACCCCTCTGGTGCAGCCTCTGGACAGGTCCTTCACCCACCACTCAACCGTCTAGACGCCGCCGGCCTATTCCCGACCACTGCCGGCCGAAACACTCCACTGCCAACAGACCCTGACCGGTTGAGTCTGGTCGAGCGTGACCAGCTGCACAGAGACAGACTGGCACAGTCCTACTATGCTCAGTCTGCGCTCATCCATGATGCCGATCGCTTTCGAGGTCTCCTTCCTGTGTCGCACTCTGGTCTCGGTCTGTCCCTCAGTGGCCTTAGCAAACCAGATCAAGACAGTTTCAAACCGTACGCAAACTTGAACTCGTCTTTGTCACGAATAGACGCTGCTAAATCAGTTGGCAACGTCTTCAAATCTCCTGATGTCGTCTTTAAGCCGAATCCGGATGGACTGTTGATCGTAACGTCACACACTGGGGGCACTAGGTCGTCGTTCCCTGCGGACAGCAGCAGTGGAGGGGGTTCGATTGCTGGCCTACCCCCTCCGCCTCTCGTTCGTTTGGACCATGGCCTGTTGTCCTTCAAACGACCCGGGCCTTACGGGTCCCTGACAGACTTCTCGTCCAACCTGTGTGGCCTTCCAGGAGGAGCGGCCGACAGCAGCGGACTCGGCCTACCCTTCCGATGACAAAGACATCATGCAATTCCATGCAGATCAGAAGAAAGCTTTGGTTTTATCATTCCACTTTAGGAAGCTCGGAATGGAAATCTTTGACTACGGAGTTGTCTGATTTTTTTATTGGTTTCATTGATCGTAGTTATTGGGTGGCCCCTAATTGGCTTGCCCTGCCTGTCCCCAGTACACGTGTACCCTGTGAGACGTCGTTTGCTGCAAGTGGACGCACATAAAATGAACTTTGCAACGATTGTAAATTGCTGTCAATTATTGGAAGTTTTAAAGAGATGCCATCTGATCTCAGTCAGTCTGTTTTGCATATTTATATCGTATATAAATATCGTGGTTAGCATATTTATATTGATGGAAAGCAAGTAGTTAATTCAGTGGACAACCGGTTCAGTTGTTACATACAACGGCAGGACTAGGAGCATTCCCTTTAGGATACGGTGGCACGTTCTGTGGTTTCCGGGTATCTCAAGAAGATCTTAGAGAAATCTGTGTGCACTCATTAGGAAGCGAATGATTATCAATTGTTAATTAATTAGGAAGCAGCTGGTTTTTGTGACAAAATATTTCTCTTTATCCAGTCCCTATCTGTCTTTTGGAGTGTTGCTAGGATCGCTTTAGGTTAACTGTCAAACAGAGACAGATAGCGGCTTAGCAACAGAGACGGAGCGAGAGAAAGAAAGCTGTAAATAAGCTGTTTTTTTTACATAGACTGTTTTTGTTTTTATCAGTCATTGAAAGCAAATGATATTCATTTTGTCTGGAAATCATTTCTTTGGCATTTGAATCATGCATTGGGGAGGGTGCGATAGCCTATTGGTTATCATGTTGGACTGGCAGCCCAGAGGTCAGCAGTTCAAATTCATGTCAGGGCAGAAAGATTTTGAAGTGCAGGGGAGCAATACAAGTGCTGACGTCTCTGCTGTTGGCCCCTCTTGAAAGAAAGGAGACTGACGGAGGAGGGAGTGGGATGGGGAGGCGCCTTTGCACCAACAATGGAACATTGGGGCTATTGGATTCTTCCTGGTGCATAGCAACAATCATGTGTCGTCCAGCAATATTAAATAGCAATTTCTGTCACTGTGCTTTCAGGCACGTTTTTGTTTTCTGTTTGATTCAGTTCTGTTCGGTTGTAGTATGTCATCTTGTTCATCGGCTTTGGTGTGTGCTTGCTTTAATGGCAGTCAACTCCGTCTCTAGTACAACTACTCTATGCATCTGGTTACTTACTGATTTCTGTGAGCTTTGCTGCAAGCTACATTTATATGCTACTCTGATCCCATCATGTGTGTGTGTGCGTGCATGCGTGCTGAGAATGGTTATGATGCCATATGTGGCCTGGCCTAGCAAGGGAGGGTTCGACTTTGAACAAACTGACAAGCACTTGACAAGCAGTCAGCTGTGACGAGATCTCGAAGAAGATTGCTTGTCACCTGCTCCAAGACCTAAACTAAGGTAGAACATAGTGATGTAATCCAGTAGATCGAGTTCCACAGAAAAGAAGCCATTGACAATAAAGTTTTAAATACTTTCTCAAGTGACAAAATCAGAAAGCATTAAGAACTGCATCTTCAAATGAAACAAACACTTCAAGTAAGGCACTGCAGGCTATCACTTGAACTTACAGACAAATGCAAAAGCATAGTACTTGATCAAGTGCTCCAACTGGGAATAAAAGATTCATAAATATGCATAAGGTTCATAATATTCATGAGGATAAGTGCCATCATTTGACGTAAACACAGCATTTGTAAATAAACAGGTTGTTCTTTTAGCCATCTTTTTATGTTAAACCCACAAATTTAGATTCTGATTCAGAATTTCTGAAAATCCAAAAAATTAAGATCTTTGACATTTTGGTTATCATAAATATTCTACATTGTCAACATTTTGTGGCCACATCAGCAAACTAGTGCCATCCATAAATCTGATTCAGTTTTCAAATGTTCTGCTTTGCATACACAACATTTCGATAGCTCTGGAAAAACTGGTAAATACTGTATTAATCCAGGACAACAGATTCTTTGGTCAAGACTTGGCCAGAAAAACCCAAGGCCAGCATCCACTTCCATCTTTGCAGTTTTTGAAATATTTAACAATGTTTAATAACTAGGTTCTATTTGAGAATAGAGAAACACAGCAGACCCTGTCAGCAGAAGATCATATCATTAATACTAACATCTCATTTGATTGCTTACAATTGTTGATTCTTTGGTATACACATAAGAAAATAAAAGCAACTCATAACATGTAAAATCACAACAATTATCTGAAATTCTCTCTCTTGCTACCGAGATCTATAACAAGCTAATGAGCAGCTAATGAGTCTTAAAACAGGAGGAGGAGGTAGTGATGTTGAAAGGACAGCCACACCTCCCCTCATCTGCTGAACTGAGCACTTAAGCCAAGCAAAACCTATCAGAATTCAACTGGCTTCTCCAACAGACTGATTTAGATTACAAAATGTTTCATTTCCATGCCTTTGGGCATTATGCTAAGAGTGCTGTGGAAGTCCTTAATTTCCATCTGGTCATATAAAATGAGAGAAGAATGAACACAGGCAAGAACAAAGGCAAGCTGTTCATCAGTTTCTATCTGGCATGAAATTCCTTAAAGCCATCTGAAGAGCCAGTCAACGTCGGGCTTTGCCCCTGCCTGCCTCGCTTGGCTCCCTTTACTGTGACCAGACTCGTGAACAAGAAGTAACAGCAGGGGCCGGTCTGCCTATAACTGCATGCCTCGCTTGGCTTGCCTTGCCCTCCTGCCACTTGGCCTATGAAAAGAGCTACTAGTGGCAGTATCAAAAGCTCTTACTTTCAGCTAATGTGCAGAAAGCATATGAATGTGGCAGACCAAATCAGATCAACAGACCCCTCCCAAATCCCAGCCTTCGTTGGAAAGCAACCAACACTCACTTTTCAACTCCTTCAATTAAACACATCGACTATTTGTTAAATAAACCACACATAAACAGCAATTGAGCATTTGCATGATCTGACTTACTTTCACCTTGAACCAACCTACTTTTGTAAGCTACGGAAATATGTCAGGGCAACGCGACCAGTCCTGCCTCTCTTTGCACGACCAGTATTCGCCCGTATAAATGTGAACAAGGTTTCCAGTCTGCAGGTCTTTCTCACGACGAAACCATTTCGGCTCATAGCGCGGGTAGTCCTGACCTGGTGAAACAGATATTTCAAGAACTTTGGCTATGATATAAATTAGATGAACAATACCTTAAAAATGCATTTTGAATGTCTAAATTATACAGTGTGTATCAGTTAGGCCCCACAGTGAAACAAAATACATCAGTTCATGTTGGATAAGTGGAGCCAGATGTTGAACTAAATCAACATTTCGTGTTATCCAAGGTTTTGTATTGCATTTTCTTCCACGGGACTGACAAACTTTTTTGTGTTAAGCTATATTTTAGTGTTATCATTTTGGTAAAAAAGAAACTAGAATTTAAAACCAATTATGCTGGAAAGGACTAAGCATCTTTTCATGTTAACCAATACTTTGTGTTAAACATTTTCATGTTAAGTGTTTTCCATAGTACTCGACAATGGTAAAAAGAGTCTCCCCAAAGATACATGAAAAGTCCATCTGAAAACACATATTAATATTATTCTTACAACAGTAACAGTAAATTGTTATAAGGTCAGCTTAATCAAAGATGCAGATGAAAAGGAATTTTATGAAGTGGCAGATATATTTTAAAATTATAAGTGAATACAACAGAAATCTTCATTTATTAATCGATTCAAATGGACTGTATTTAATCAATAATAAATCCAATTTAAAATACTAATTTAAAAAAATTGATAAGAGCCTCGGCTTGCATACCAGACTGCGCAGCTTCTTCTAGGAGACTGTCCCTGCGCCTGCGAGCAGCTCTCTGCTTCTCCTCCAGTTGCATCTTGACAGCGTTTGCCTCATCCCAACGTCCTTCCTCCATGAGGCGCTGGTCTGGACGGCGGCGGCTGTCTGTTGGCGCCACTCCATCCTCTGGCTCATTCAACTCAACCGCCAACTGAGTGAAATTGTAACATCTCACCAACTCAGCTCTACACAAAAAACAAACAGATTTCTACCACCTTTGACTATACATTAACTGCAATATTCATCAGAACTTAGGTATACTCTGCTAATTATTAATTCAAATATTATTCAGAAGACCAGCTTACTCAAGTGCATCGGCAGTAGCGTGAGATCATTTGCCGTGGTTTTTATTTGTATACGGACTTGATTGATTATTTCTAGTAGACACCCCACTGAGAGAATAGACTGTTATATGAAGAGACAGACGGACACAGACAGAAAGAGGTCATTATGCATTAGATGACTATTGAGCCCAGTATTCATGATTTCTGGTGAAGGAATGAAGGTGGTTGGAGACCAGCGGTTTTTTAATAAATTCAAGGACAGCTACCTTGAGAAGGAAACTTAAAGATGCAGACAAAAAAGGGGCCAGATTAGCTGCTGTAGATAGCCTATCCGAAGCATGATATTCGGTAACTTCAGGTAATTTAGGGACTGCTGTCAATTTATAGCCCAGTGAGTTGTTTGCTAGTCTGGACAGTGAAACTGACCTAACTGTAACTCCACTGAAGACTTAGGGGATCCAATGGATGTGACTACTGTTGCTTGACGTCTGAGAAAATTCAGTAACTTCTTTTTCCATAACAAATAGTGATTCTGCCTGACCCAGTCACACAGATTATGGCCAAAACTATCAAGTCTACCCTAAGCTGTCAAGTCTGGTTCTCTTCTTTCAGATGTGACCATAACCTGTCAGGTCTGGCCATAAACTGGCTTCAATCAAAACTTAGTACCTGCACCCAATCTGTCTCCATCGGCAACACCAGACCAAATACCACTCACCTGCAGTGTCTTTCAGGGCGATCGTCTTGGTCCCTTACTTTTCTCTCTGTACACCACCCCACTGAGTCAAAGTGGTCTCAAACCCCATCTCTACACTGACAATATTCAGCTCTTTTACTAAACCTTCAACAATTCATCTTCCCATTCTCTTACTTGATTATCTTTGATTGTTTTTGAATAAAGGTGTAAAGAATTTCTCAGATTAGAGAGGTGAAAGCCAATATGTTGCTTGTACGTGGGCATTTCTAAAGCGCCTTTTACTAACCTCTTAAAAGTGCTTCTCACTTGCATAACTGAAGCCAATGTTAAGACGTTCATCCATCATGAAAACGTGATAAATTATTGCGTTAACTTTGCTAACTCACTTCCTCTAGGATTGGGTTGAAGTGTCACTGAATCAGTCTCTTGAAGAGTACGTGCTATATAAATTTAGAGAGTACATAAAAGTGAAAAGGTTGAGGATAATGAAGCATGGTTACGGAGGCTGCTTGCGTTCCCAGATTGTTTTTGGCACCGTTGTCTTGAAGTGGGCGTTTCCTCCTCCTCCTCCTCTTCTTCCAGTGGAGGAAGTGGAATCATCTGGAAGTACCTCACAGACACTCATCTCTGAGTCCCAACATCCGGTTACAACCAACTTCTCGACTCCACTTTTGTCACTGATGACACCCGTCACCTAGCAACAATGACACCAGTCATCAATGGCAATCATCGTCCTCATTCATAATTAATAACAAAGACTGTCTGTAAAGTTTGCTATAGTTGCCTGAAAATGAAGCAGTTATTAATAAAACAAATATTTTAAAATATTTTAAAATAGATCACACCAGACCACACAGTTTTACTGCTTCCAGGTTGCCTCTGCATCTATTCATCATTGTATATAATATTCAGCCACTGAACCTCTGACAACAGATATTCTTCCATGAAAACCATTTATCTCTGAACCCAGGTCCACTGCCCACCTTCAGTGTATTTAGATGGAGCCAAAGAGCTGCCTACTTTACGTGGTGTATCCCGGGAGAAGTAGCTGTAGGTGTTGTACTTCATGTGACATCGGTCACCTGTCGTGTGATTGATGATGTCCGTTTCGCCATGGTTGTCAACCCACAACTGACCGACAACGATGTTGTGGACGGTTGTCATGACCTTGTGCCATGTATAGTGGTAGCCTGACTTTGGAAAGGTGAGGTGCACGATTCCTATTTAACACAATGACACAAACATCTGACATCATCATCATCTTCATCATCATCATCATTGTAATAATTATTTTTGCTCTTTTTATCACCATCACCAAGTTGATGATTATGACAATGATTACATGTTGTGATAACAGCAGAATGACAAAGTTCTCTGACCTATTGGAATTTGATCCAGTTTCTCCAACGGATTATGACTTTGGATTTCGATTTTGACTTGAAGCAACAGTCGACTGATGCCTTAGGCATTATGATAATGGTGCTATAGAAGCCTTTAGATTAGAAATTCAACTACAGAAAGTGAGACAATGGCCTAAGTTGAAGATGACAGCTGCTGCAGTAGGAACGCTCACCGAGTGGTAGAATCTGAATGTATTTCCCTCGAAATTTCGTCGTCATAGTGAACTCCTGCCAGGAGACCCAGGCCGCACCTTCTGTATGCATAGCAACCATTGGCGGATGATGACTCACCTAGCAACCCAAACAGCCATTATTAAGCCAGGCTCTGCTACGTGACCAGTTGTTTTTGATCAATAAGTGCAGTAGGTCAAGCATAGGTGTCTAATATTCAACAGAAACTGAGACTGACTGACAGACATGTTACTTAACTCTTGATTCACTGAGGGATACAGACAGAGCAAGATAGAGACAGACAAACAGAGACAGACAGACAAAGACAGACATACAGACAGATAAAGACATACAGACAGAGAAGACAGAAAATGGAACAAAGAGGAATAGACAAGCAACAACAATGGTCTGTATCTGATGATCTGTTCCTCTGACTTAGAAGTTACAACAGCAAAACAAGTGACAGAGATACTGGAAGAGACAAACCAAGTGACAAATAAAAACACAGACATAAGCAGAGACTGACAATGGCAGAGGCAGGCAGACCAGAGACAGACAGACAAAAACTATGACAGACAGACTCAAAGATGCACAGAAACTCATCAGAGCACCTCTGACAAATTTCTCCAAAGGTGCTACATAAATCTGCAAATACAATTACAGACAAAGGCAAAGCAGAAAGAGACAGAGGCAGAGACCTGCTCCGCTAGACTCCTCCATCCACAGTCGTGCATTCTGTCACATTCATAAGTCTCTCCAAGCAGCGGATTGAATGGTTTTCCAATTCTTTCTGTCGTGTTTGCATAAGCAGAAACTGTGAATGCAGCAACATAAGCCATCTGGAGACAGGAATCATCACAATCCGCAGCACGATCAAGGCACTCGGAATATTCAAAGTCTTCAGTCAGACGCTGGAGGAACGAAAGTGGTTCACTGAAGTTGACCTACAAATCCAAATGAAATTAAATAACACAATTATCAATCACTGCAAGAGACTCAGAGCTGAGCTGAACAACACAATCATCACTGTAACAAGTTATTTCAACAATCAAAGCAGTTACGGCATATAAAAACATCCATAATGATTATGATCATAGCAATGATAATATTTTCAATGGTCACGATATAGTAAGGAAACATAAGATAATGTATGCAGGGTTGGATTTAGGAAATTTTGGCCAGAGATTGAAATCCAGGAAGTGTCTGTAATCCTGATTAGTTTATGACCAGAGGTTTTATTTTTGGCCTGGAAGGGGGGTGGAACCATCTGGCAAATGAAACCCTAAACATAATGTAAGCAACTGGTCAAGTCTACCACCAGCCGAGTCTTTAAAGAAGTAGAACATCATAAAGCTTAATGGAAAATAACTTCAAATTCTAAAAATCTAGTCAGCCACAGGTCATCGAAGTCTCTTAGAAGACATTTTCCAAGCAATACAGTTTATTTATAAACTGGTTCTGTTCCTTAAGAAATGACCACCATGTGCAGTGACTTGGAAATGTTCATTTACCGGCAGCGGGATCTTGCTCAGTTCCTTCCCTATGCAGTTCTTCATGAAACTCCAGACATTGAGGCTCACATTTGGCTTCTCCGGAATTCGGCTTCGACGCTGGCGTTTAGCCACCGAACGACACACTGGTCCCAAACCTTGCAGCTGTGTGCCAGATGTAATCAGCGGTGAACCAGTCTGCATAATCGCACTGCTCTAAAATCGAAACATCTCAACTGATCCGTATTACGCTCAAGACAAATTTTCGTAGCACCCTTGCTTTCTAAATTTATTCTACATTTGTTATCTGGAAAACAGAGTTGGAGGAAGCAGAAAAAAATGTCCTAACAAATAATAGTGTAACAGCAAATTAATATGGCAGCTTTCAAAGAACCTCCCTCACGCACTTTAATAATCAAGACATTGAAGATAGAAGAGTCTACAACTCTCACTGTGTTCTGCAGCCTGCAAGAATACGCTGGTGCCACGCTTCCCAGCATAGATATTCAAACTGCCTTGAAATGCACTTGCTTAGAACAGTTAGATAGCTATGCATGCAGTACTTTTGTGAGGTACTTAAAAGAAGTGATATTAAGTAAAAGTCTTGACAAACAAAGACACACATACGAGACTGACTGCTGGGGCCGCTGCTGATGACTTGTCTGCCACAGTCACAGATTCGTTACAGTCTGCATCACTGCTGTCACAGTCCAATTCTTGTGCACTTAATGACCTTGAGATATCACTGTCTTTACTATCTGTTCGAACTCTGGAAACAATATAATTTAGGATTGAAATACTTAATATCAAAACTGAATAAATAACATTCATTTTTCAAATAATCTGACACAAATAATCGCAAAATCATGATGATGCAGTGGAGATGCTGATACAACCATAATGAAATTCTATAAGAAAAGTTCAAAATATATTAGATTAGAACATTACTTCACCTTTGTGCTTCCTTCTGTCTCTCTCAACTCTTTCTGGTGGCAAAAAACTAGCTCCATAAAAAACAAAGCCTATTGGGAGTAGAATTTCTGGTAAACAAACTAAGTAAAGAGTTAACTTTTGGCAGACTTTTAATTCAAAAACTTAGAATCAACAAGAAGCTGATGCTTAACAGTTTGGCCTGAGAATTTGTCTGAGGATTTTCATGATCAAGGTCCAAAGCGTCGACAAAACAATCATCACAATCAGAATCCAGATCTACAACAAAAGGAACAAAATGTAAAGCAAAGCAGCAACACATCAGGACTCAAATTACCTGAAAAAGTAAGTATGTCAGTCAGATCACCGCTTAATCATTACAGAATATTCACCAAGACAAGAAATAAGCATTCACATAGCACTTTTTACAACACTTGGTCATTTCTAAGGTAACAAACTGAAATGGTTCTATAAAGAATGGTCTTGAGAAGCACTTTACACCCACAGTTACTGCATTTCCTATGACTGAGTGACCAATGGTGTTTTCACCTTCACTTGTTGTGTCTTTCTCCAGGTCGTCCACTGGCGCGGGTATTAGTGACCGGCGTATCCGCTTTTCCAGGTGACTGTGCTGCTTGCCAAGTTCTTCAACCATGCCCTCGAGGTTACAGCGCTGTTCATGCTCACGGTAAAACAGTTTGATCCACTGGTTCCCTTGGTCCTTTGCCTGAACCAAGTAATCATCAGATGCCTGCCAAAAAATCAAATTCTCTCTAAATGAATTTATATCGCACCATTTCAGAATCTCTCAAAGGTGTAATTAAATCATCAGTCCAAAACTGATCATGCAAAAACAATGATTTCAATAAATCAGCTCTTGCTCCATTTTTTTCTCACGACTTACATTGATCAGTGCATTGACCGTAATGCGGAACAGGTTGGCACGTTCATTGACTGATCGAATAAGATGCACTGCCTCCGGTCCGTGATGGACGTGTTCCAATTCAGCTAGCTGCTTCTGGAGAGCTGTTCCATGCTTTCCAACAAGGTCGTGGCACAAACGTACATTCTCCAGCTTCGTTCCCAGCGTACGAATTGTGGCGTTTAACTCATTCTTGTCAGGCGCTTCATCAGTCAACTTCAAGTCGTACTCATCTGAAAAGTTGTTATTATTATTATTATTAAACAGACATTTATAATGCGTGCAATTAACAACAACCTCAAAGGCGCGCGCAACGACCCTAAAAAAGTCCTACCTAGTAATATCGAGTAATATCATGGTTTATAGATTAATAGGAATGCACAGCAATCGAGGCAGACCTATGTAAGCATGTAAGTTTTAAGCTTCTTTTTAAAACTTGTCATTGGAAGAGTGTTATCTTTGATGGTAGTCAGTAAGGCATTCCACACTGTGGGGCAAGAGTAACAAAATCCACGAGAGCCAAACACAGACAAATGCAGATTCGCACAGAACTGATGCAGAACAGAAACAGGAATCATCACATGAAGGAATCACTGTGAATCAGTTGATCTATTTTAGAAATACGTTACCATAACTGTACAAGTTTCTAGAAATTGCTAACTTAGTGTCATTAGTAAAACTAGGTTTTACAAAGAACTGCATTAAATGCAATTAGGACTGACTTTGAGAAAAGAAGCTCAAGCCAAAGACACGTGTGGTGCCACCATCATGTAAATACGAGTGTTGCTGATGCCTTAGCTATCACAGCACTTCTGAGAGGACCCTAAAAGGCATCACAATCATGACTTAAATGGCACCAAGAAAGCTCAGGTACTTATGTTCACGAAAGCCTAGTACAGCATTTCTGTAGCGTCCTTTAAGAATCTCCTCTGGTACAAGGACAGCATTGGCTTTGAGTTGACCTCTGACCTGACTCCTGATCAATGGCCTTGATCTTGGCCAGTTCAATGGCAGTGACCCAGCGCTGACGTTCTGTCCTTGATGAGCATTTGAGGTGATATGTCTGCGTGCTGCCGTTGGAAACGATGAAGCAACAGGTGTCCTGCGTGTGGATGAGTGTGTTGAGGATGCTGATGGAACCACGAGGTGCGCCACGTGCTACATCTGCTTGACTCCTGCAATCGAACAGAACATGCATAGAACAGCCTAAAATTAAGTCATACACAAGTTCGTTAAGACGATACACAAAGGACTTACAACAGCTGTCTTGTCATCATACATGGGTGGCACTTAAGATTAATTTTAAAGTTTTTCTCTGCAACTGAAAGCTAATAAAGCAAAATTTTGAACAGAGAAAACAAAATTCTGCATTTACGGCTCAGTCAGTGGAACTGAATCGCACTAGTTGAATTCTACTCTTCAGTCAAGTCAATCAAATCGGTTCAGTTGAAGAAAGCAGCTCAGACAGGGTTCGGTATGTCAGTGTAGGGGCAGTAGGCGTAGAGCAGTTCGTGTGAGCGAGCCAGCGACTGAGTGAGCAACTGTGTAAAATTAGTGACCGAGTCAGTAAGCGAGTAAGCGAGAGAGTGAGTGGGTAGGTGTGAGTGCGCGAAGTGGGTGATGACGTCTGACCTGTAGTACGCGAGTGTTCCGTTCTGCAGTACGAACCACCTTTTCTGGTAGCCCTTGAGATAACTGGCCCACTTGTACAGCCATCCACTGCGCACTGGCTGAGGCACTTCAACCCCAGTCGTCGCCCCACACATGACAGCTCTCCCATCGGCCGCCGACATCCCAAACGACGAAACCCCAACAACTCCTCCGATTACTACCTCTGCTTCTTATGACCCAAATAAGAATTTGCCTTTTCTGCCCAGTTTACCCAACGTCCAAGGAAGTTGGTCCCAACGCCATCTGCCCTGCCACTCGTCAGGCGATAACGGTCAAGCATCTGGTCTCAAATGCGTTGGATGGCGTCTTAAGCCAAGTCTTCTACGTGCATGCTATAAATAGCTTCTGCAGCTGCAGATGTTGCAGTTCCTCTCATTGGTGCCATTGGATCTAAATGCAAACAAGTAAGTAATATAATAGTCGGTGGTTGAGTGGAAGGATCTCACTAGCGCGTCAACGTGATAGTAATTGAGCGCATGAATCGACAAAAGCGAAGGAGGGCATTAGTCTAATCGGCGTCTGACTTTCACGGTGGCACTGCAGCCAAGCGCCCAGTTCACTCCCGGGGCCATCGGCGTAAGTTAACTATAGGCCCTCAAGGTCGCGGGTAAACGGCGGGAGTAACTATGACTCTACCACGTGTGTGAGTTCGTTGGTCTATTCCCGGTGAGTCTACCCCGCAGAACAATGCTTAGCTGGATGAGTGGCGACTTCTGGGCTAAGGTTGCTGCGGTAATGTCTGGCGGATGCTTCACGGGCTTTAACGGTACCACTCAGATACATAGTGGATACCCTAGAGTACCGGCCGGTTTGCTCTTCGTACGCTTCGCGGCTTGGGGCGGCCGGTCAATCGTTAGATGGCAAATGAGGTGTTCAGCCTTACCAAGAGGCTGATTGGTTGGATACCATGAGCGGAAAGGCTTAGTAGTTAGTAGCCGTGTGCTCTCGTCGCGGCGAAAACGAAAGGCTTGGATACGAGTGGTGAGATCAGCTTCGACTCCGGAGCGGGGTGCCGCAACACCCTTAGCTCCACCGTCTTGACAGGCAACCACGGGCTCTCTTGTTGGCCCTGCCTGCGACCGGCGCTCTGAGCAGAACAAAATCCCGTCAGGGACAGCGTTCTGCGAGGGGACAATCACCGTTCAGGACGGAAGGGGAATGGGCCCACCGCTGCCCTAAGGCGGAAATGTTAAAAGAGTCGGGTCGAGTGCCAACCGGTCGGTGCAGTAGTGATTGCACCTTCCTCACTGGTCGTTACCGGGACAGGGTCCGTAACTCGGGGCGGAATAAACGCCTACGTACCGTGGTCGAGGGGGCTGCGCAGTGGTGCCCGTCTGGGGATCGGTGCCTGGTGGCCCCTGGTCGAACCGGAAGGTGGGGGAGCGACCGCCTGTAAAGCAAGTGATTGGCTCGAGGGGAGCCACCCTGTTGCGTGCAGGGTGAAAGGCCGGAACCTCCGACCCAGGGGTTCCGGGCGAGTGCGCTACAGCCGACCCTGAACTGGTGACGGAAACTGTATCGACACACTTGATTGATGAGTGCCCCCGTGCACGAATCTGCCTCCGGGCCACTCCCGAGAGGGAGGATGTTTTGCCCAGTGCTAACTGAATAAGTCAAAGTGAAGAAATTCAAAAAGCGACGGGCAACGGCCTGGAGTGACTAGTACTCTCTTAAGGTAGTCTTTAACTGCTGGGAGGATCAGAATCTCAATCTCTTTGCGCGGGTAAACGGCGGGAGTAACAATGACTCTATCACGTGTGTGAGTTTGTTGGTCTATTCCCGGTGAGTCTACCCCGCAGAACAATGCTTAGCTGGATGAGTGGCGACTTCTGGGCTAAGGTTGCTGCGGTAATGTCTGGCGGATGCTTCACGGGCTTTAACGGTACCACTCAGATACATAGTGGATACCCTAGAGTACCGGCCGGTTTGCTCTTCGTACGCTTCGCGGCTTGGGGCGGCCGGTCAATCGTTAGATGGCAATTGAGGTGTTCAGCCTTACCAAGAGGCTGATTGGTTGGATACCATGAGCGGAAAGGCTTAGTAGTTAGTAACCGTGTGTTCTCGTCGCGGCGAAAGCGAAAGGCTTGGATACGAGTGGTGAGATCAGCTTCGACTCCGGAGCGGGGTGCCGCAACACCCTTAGCTCCACCGTCTTGTCAGGCAACCACGGGCTCTCTTGTTGGCCCTGCCTGCGACCGGCGCTCTGAGCAGAACAAAATCCCGTCAGGGACAGCGTTCTGCGAGGGGACAATCACCGTTCAGGACGGAAGGGGAATGGGCCCACCGCTGCCCTAAGGCGGAAATGTTAAAAGAGTCGGGTCGAGTGCCAACCGGTCGGTGCAGTAGTGATTGCACCTTCCTCACTGGTCGTTACCGGGACAGGGTCCGTAACTCGGGGCGGAATAAACGCCTACGTACCGTGGTCGAGGGGGCTGCGCAGTGGTGCCCGTCTGGGGATCGGTGCCTGGTGGCCCCTGGTCGAACCGGAAGGTGGGGGAGCGACCGCCTGTAAAGCAAGTGATTGGCTCGAGGGGAGCCACCCTGTTGCGTGCAGGGTGAAAGGCCGGAACCTCCGACCCAGGGGTTCCGGGCGAGTGCGCTACAGCCGACCCTGAACTGGTGACGGAAACTGTATCGACACACTTGATTGATGAGTGCCCCCGTGCACGAATCTGCCTCCGGGCCACTCCCGAGAGGGAGGATGTTTTGCCCAGTGCTAACTGAATAAGTCAAAGTGAAGAAATTCAAAAAGCGACGGGCAACGGCCTGGAGTGACTAGTACTCTCTTAAGGTAGTCTTTAACTGCTGGGAGGATCAGAATCTCAATCTCTTTGCGCGGGTAAACGGCGGGAGTAACAATGACTCTATCACGTGTGTGAGTTTGTTGGTCTATTCCCGGTGAGTCTACCCCGCAGAACAATGCTTAGCTGGATGAGTGGCGACTTCTGGGCTAAGGTTGCTGCGGTAATGTCTGGCGGATGCTTCACGGGCTTTAACGGTACCACTCAGATACATAGTGGCTACCCTAGAGTACCGGCCGGTTTGCTCTTCGTACGCTTCGCGGCTTGGGGCGGCCGGTCAATCGTTAGATGGCAATTGAGGTGTTCAGCCTTACCAAGAGGCTGATTGGTTGGATACCATGAGCGGAAAGGCTTAGTAGTTAGTAACCGTGTGTTCTCGTCGCGGCGAAAGCGAAAGGCTTGGATACGAGTGGTGAGATCAGCTTCGACTCCGGAGCGGGGTGCCGCAACACCCTTAGCTCCACCGTCTTGTCAGGCAACCACGGGCTCTCTTGTTGGCCCTGCCTGCGACCGGCGCTCTGAGCAGAACAAAATCCCGTCAGGGACAGCGTTCTGCGAGGGGACAATCACCGTTCAGGACGGAAGGGGAATGGGCCCACCGCTGCCCTAAGGCGGAAATGTTAAAAGAGTCGGGTCGAGTGCCAACCGGTCGGTGCAGTAGTGATTGCACCTTCCTCACTGGTCGTTACCGGGACAGGGTCCGTAACTCGGGGCGGAATAAACGCCTACGTACCGTGGTCGAGGGGGCTGCGCAGTGGTGCCCGTCTGGGGATCGGTGCCTGGTGGCCCCTGGTCGAACCGGAAGGTGGGGGAGCGACCGCCTGTAAAGCAAGTGATTGGCTCGAGGGGAGCCACCCTGTTGCGTGCAGGGTGAAAGGCCGGAACCTCCGACCCAGGGGTTCCGGGCGAGTGCGCTACAGCCGACCCTGAACTGGTGACGGAAACTGTATCGACACACTTGATTGATGAGTGCCCCCGTGCACGAATCTGCCTCCGGGCCACTCCCGAGAGGGAGGATGTTTTGCCCAGTGCTAACTGAATAAGTCAAAGTGAAGAAATTCAAAAAGCGACGGGCAACGGCCTGGAGTGACTAGTACTCTCTTAAGGTAGTCTTTAACTGCTGGGAGGATCAGAATCTCAATCTCTTTGCGCGGGTAAACGGCGGGAGTTACAATGACTCTATCACGTGTGTGAGTTCGTTGGTCTATTCCCGGTGAGTCTACCCCGCAGAACAATGCTTAGCTGGATGAGTGGCGACTTCTGGGCTAAGGTTGCTGCGGTAATGTCTGGCGGATGCTTCACGGGCTTTAACGGTACCACTCAGATACATAGTGGCTACCCTAGAGTACCGGCCGGTTTGCTCTTCGTACGCTTCGCGGCTTGGGGCGGCCGGTCAATCGTTAGATGGCAATTGAGGTGTTCAGCCTTACCAAGAGGCTGATTGGTTGGATACCATGAGCGGAAAGGCTTAGTAGTTAGTAACCGTGTGTTCTCGTCGCGGCGAAAGCGAAAGGCTTGGATACGAGTGGTGAGATCAGCTTCGACTCCGGAGCGGGGTGCCGCAACACCCTTAGCACCACCGTCTTGACAGGCAACCACGGGCTCTCTTGTTGGCCCTGCCTGCGACCGGCGCTCTGAGCAGAACAAAATTCCGCCAGGGACAGCGTTCTGCGAGGGGACAATCACGTACAGGACGGAAGGGGAATGGGCCCACCGCTGCCCACTTAATGCGGAAATGTTAATAGAGTCGGGTCGAGTGCCAACCGGTCGGTGCAGTAGTGATTGCACCTTCCTCACTGGTCGTCACTGGGACAGAGTATGTAATTCGGGGCGGGATCATACATCACGCTACCGTGGTCGCGGGGGCAGCGCAGTGGTCCCCGTCTGGGGATCGGTGCCTGGTGGCCCCCGGTCGATCCGGATGGTGTCGTTGCGACCGCCTGTAAAGCAAGCCCCGGGCTCGAAGTGTGTCGCCCTGTTGCGTGCAGGGTGTAAAGCTCGGAACCTCCGACCCAGGGGTTCCGGGGGAGGGCACTACAGCAGACTCTGAACTGGTGACGGAAACTGTATCGACACACTTGATTGATGAGTGCCTCGTGCACGAATCTGCCTCCGGGCCACTCCCAAGAGGGAGGAGGTTTTGCCCAGTGCTAACTGAATAAGTCAAAGTGAAGAAGTTCAAAAAGCGACGGGCAACGGCCTGGAGTGACTAGTACTCTCTTAAGGTATCTTTAACTGCTGGGAGGATCAGAATCTCAAATGCGCAGGGCCCGCTCAGAACCTGACCAAGTAGAAAGAGGTCTCAGAGAGCCCATCTGAGTAATCTGCGGGGTCCGAAATTTGAATTTACACCACTGTCACGGTCTAGATCAAAGAGTGCAGCGCAATGTCAGCGTGGAGGGGAGCTCCATGCAATTGCACATTTTAATACTGGCTAATCAGCTCATATCCGTTTTTCCAATTTCCCCTAAAATCGTGTTATAGTAGGTATAGTATCCGTTGTTTAAAGACTTCTTATGGCTGCCAGGGTCGTTGACGAAGACTTCCCACTAGAGAGCATATGACGAATAAAGAAAACCACGGAGTAACCGCAAGACAACGAAAGACAGCAGCATGAAGCTATCTAAGCACAGCTGTAGTAGTAGGCTACTAAATGCATGATGACATCTTGCGAGTATAAGCTCCAATATAAGGTTGTTGACTTCGACCTTACCCTCCCTCTGTCTGAAGCAAATTAAATGGGAAACATTTCATACAACGTCTATCTTATGTGCTATACTCCAGGTCCGGCGGGGCAATTGGACGTACGCACCTTTGAACTTGGTAAACTGACATCTTCTATAATCTTCAGTGGGAGATAGTCTGAACCAGTGGATAGCGGTAGTTTCCTCTTTCCCTCACAAATCGCACAGAGGTTTTAAAAGAAAACGTGTAGGTAAGTAAGTAGATCAGTGATTAATTGGAAGGATTTTCGTCGTGGCTCTAAGTGGCAGTGATTGAGCCTACGAATCGACCAATATTCCTTCTATTTTTCTTTCGCTGTGCACACACTGCTCTACTGCGTGGACATTTGCACTTGGCACCTGCGCTCTGGACTGTGCAAGACTGCACATCTATTTGGCCAACAATAAAGGGCTATAAAATCGCGTTGTATAAAAATGAAATGACTAACGACAAGTTAAACTTATGTTAGATTATCTCTGTGCGGTTACCAACGAGCGTAGGGCCTACACATAGGCTTGCGTGTAGACCTACATGATCCAGGTTGATTGCTTGACAACAATTTAAAAAATCTTTATGCTTGTCAGACAATCCAGGTGGGCAAACTGATGTCGGTAACGCATTTTTGTCTTTGGTGCATTCATAAGACTGGAACGGTGATCAAACTCCATGCACACTACTGTAAATAGTTAAAAGGTACGCGTGGCGCAAAGTCGTATGCGGTTAATTAATCGTAATCGTAATCGTGAGCTCGAGATTTCTACAGCACCCAACGAAACCCTAGTCGCGGGAACCAGCTTATTCACAGGCGCTCAGTCAAAACAAAATCGATAGGCGAAAAGGGTTCGGTTCCAGGTCAAGATCCAGGAGTCAGACATTAATAACATCGTCAAAAGTCTTGATCAAACGTGCCTTAGGTTTCTCGGTTGCAGTACATGCGACCCGATGGGAGAAAAGGTACGAAAACTGCGGTGTGTGTTTACACAGAAAACCAAGTTTGAGTGTCAGTGAGGTCATTATTTACAAACTGTGTTTCTGCTCGTTTGGACTTGTTGCGGATCTAACTAATGCTGGGAAGTTTAGTATTACTGAGTAAGTTACATGTAAGCTTCTTTATATGACAAATGACAACTATGAAAAGGCGCAGTAAGCGAGGCTCAGGTAAATCTCTTAATTATTACATTATTTACTCCCTTTTCATGTACTGTAGGCCTGTGTCAATTTTACAAGTAGACAACAGTTTTCCCTGAGTTAATGTTTTCAACGGTTTATGCTGATTTACCTCCGAGTAAAACTAAGTTACTACTATTATCATTCGCATTTGCAAATATATCTGCAAATATATACCTCCTCCTCCTCCACCTCCTCTTCCTCCTCCTTCTCTTCCTCTTCTTCTTCTTCTTCCTCCTCCTACTCCTCTTCCTCAGATGCTGTTGTCTCCACAAGACGCACCTGCCCGTGGTTTCTGTGTAGGCCCTATATACCTGATGCTTCGCCATAGTCGTCGTCATCGTCGTGTTGCAGAACAATGAATGCACCCGCTGAACCGAAAGCCAAGCTATTCAGATTGGTCGATCGGTCAGACAATGAGAACAAAGTTTGTGGAAGTTTATCAATCGATTACTGTAGAATCGTTCGACGAATTTTATTGCGAGCAATCTATCAGTGGAGATCGATAGCAAACCAGACTCACATCTGGAAGAACAGTAGGTTCCTACTTGAGCGAGGCCTCAAAAGCTAGAGCAGCGAAAGACATCGTAGACACAGCACAGTCAAATGCTACCGATAGGAATGTATTATACTTTTAGTAGATGCCTTGGTTGGCTAATATCTGTGAACAATGGAACAAAGGCCTGACACCGATTTAACACCAAATTCACTTCACGCTCAGGCGCTCATGCTTAATATTGCTCGCCGAAAGACTCTGGCGCTACATCATTCAAGTATTTTAAGTATTTTATAGCCACAATCAAATAAGTCAAGACGAATTTTCTTGCGAGTGAAAAATCGCAGGTTTAAAGAAATAAAGTTATTTTAATGGGCTCACTGTATCTTTAGTTTGGGAGCTCTAATTGTGTTAGTAAAATTCGATTTTTGTTGACTTCGTGTGCTACAACAAAAACTTCTCGAAAGCACCGGTGATAAAGTGTACAGAAATAGGAGATAATAACATTTTTATTATTGTTATTAATTAATAAGGGCAAGCAGTACACGCGTTTCTCGAGCAGCATGACGGATCCCACCGATCATCCAGCGTCTACCTTTCAAGAGAGCCGAGTGCTCTCCTCCTATTACGATCACCTGTTAGTGCTCATAGGATCAGCAGTCTGATCCGCTGCTCACTTTGCTTTGATCAGCCAACACTGGAACGGCTTAATACATACATGTAATACCACGCAAGAAGGCCTTGAATCCGTCGTCAGTATTAAACTTGATAACATCCAGCGGTTGCGGGGCCACAATACCCATCAGATATGGCAGACTTGGTATTATGATCGGTATAATAATTGGTGGCTTCTTCTGCTTACTTGGCTTCAGCTGGCGACCACCAGAGACCTCCAGTCCGTCATTCTCATTCTCATTCTTTGCCCTGCGGTTGCTGATGCGTTCTTGGGTGATTTTTCAGTGACTCGCGGGAAGACACTGCCGTCTTGTGTTGGCCCGTTACCAACAAAGCAGGCGACCTGGGATGGGCCTTGGATTGAAGGGAATGATGGGTCGGTGGTTTGGATAAGCGCCGAATAACCGACTGATTGAGAGCTGTTGGCTGTAGTCAGTCGCCCCATTCAGGCGATTGACTGACCGCTCTTCCCATCTCATCATGTGGCCTATACCTGAGCAATGGGGCGGTGCGGACATTTAGAATTCGACTGAGGTTTGACCTCTGCTGCCCTCACCAATGTAGCTGCAAGGATTTGGTTACATCTGATGAATATCATGGCCTCGTTTGCAGACTGGCATTCGGACAGATCGTCATCATGCCATCAGCAACAGAGTTTGGCGGGCCTTGAAGAAGGATAATGTTTCAAGCACAAAGAAGTCAACAGGCTTATTTCGCTCAGCTGCCAAGAGACCAGAAGGGGCTGCAATGATTCCATGGGTAAAAGGAAAATGTATGGCCTGGGATGACACTCTGGTACTCACTTAGGCGGCACCTTATGTTGCTCACACGATAAATTCAGCTGCGATCGCAACTGAACTGGATGTCACTAGTAAATCCGAAAAGTACTCAGGGTTGCCAAAGACGCGTCGATTTTTACCTATGGCCAACAAAAAAATGGATCAGATTAATCAACCAGGTTCGATTTCTCCCGTGAGGTTGGTAGTCGCCTTTCAACCATGTCTGGAGAGTCATGTGAGACCAGTTTCTTTTTCCAGTGTGTACCATCTGTGTTCAGCGCTTTGATGCCATGGCATTTCGAGGAAAATTTATTGAATGTTGCGGAAGACGAGGACTATTTTCCGGGTGACCCATTAACACCTCCTAGCGTAACTTTTTGTTCCTAAGGGACTACATTCACGTCGTTAAAAAACAAATATATAATAATGATGATATTGATATTAATGATATTATTCAAAAAGAATATTATCATTTAGAAATTACGCGGTCTTCAAAGGCAAAGTTACTGCAACGAGTAACTCAGTCTTCTTTTGTTCAGTAAAATCCGGATCAATAAATGCAATTTAGGTCATCTGAGGAATATAAGTCACGGAATGAAATCTTGTTTAATCAAAGGATAATTCAATGGAATCTAGGTTATTCAAAGGGAGTCCAATGGAACTGAGGTCATTCAAAGGGTAACCCAGTGGAATTAAGGTCATTCACGTGGTAGTCCAGTGGAACAAAGGCTATTCAAAGGTAAATTCAGTAGAATTAAGGTCAATAAAGGGTAATCCAAAGGTATTAAGGCCATTTGAAGGACAATTCAATGGAATTAAGATAATTCAAAAGGAACCATAACACTTCTCCGCCCGTGCGTCACCTTCTCCTTAATATTTGGCAATCGCTTCATAGCCATAGCTGCCCCACCACTCTAGAATAAACTCCCCGAGAACTGCGAGACTTACCTAACCCATCAAACAAACTCACCGACGCTCCACCGCTTACAATTTATGCATTGGCCTTTCATTCAAACTAAAAACATTCCTCTTTCACAGATCATATCCTGACTCCCATTCTTCCTCTTATCCTTCTTTCCGCTCCAATCCCAAACATCACTCACCGTAGCTGCCACGCTGTCTCTCTGCATGACCTTTGGGTCTTGTTCTTGAACTGGAACCGAACACTTTTGCCTATTGATTTTGTTTTGACTGAGCGCCTGTGAATAAGCTGGTCCCAGTGACGTGGCTTTCGTTGGACGCTGTAGAAATCTCGGGAATACGATCCAAAGGAAGGAGTGTCACTGGAGATTTTGATGACTCATGTGTAACGAAAAACGATGCTAGTTATGTGAGGTAATGAATGAATCGTACGCATGACTGCATCTCTTCTCCTCTCCTCTTCCTTTCTCCTCTCCTCTCCTCTCCTCTCCCTTTCTCCTCTCCTCTCCTCTCTCCCTTTCTCCTCTCCTCTCCTCTCCTCTCCTCTCCTCTCCTCTCCCTTTCTCCTCTCCTCTCCTCTCCTCTCTTTCTCCTCTCCTCTCCTCTCCTCTCCTCTCTTTCTCCTCTCCTCTCCTCTCCCTTTCTCCTCTCCTCTCCTCTCCTCTCCTCTCCTCTCCTCTCCTCTCCTCTCCTTTCTCCTCTCCTCTCCTCTCCCTCTCCTCTCCTCTCCTCTCCCTTTCTCCTCTCCTCTCCTCTCCTCTCCCTTTCTCCTCTCCTCTCCTCTCCTCTCCTCTCCTCTCCTCTCCTCTCCTCTCCTCTCCTCTCCTCTCCCTCTCCTCTCCTCTCCTGTCCTCTGTCCTCTCCTCTCCTGTCCTCTCCTCTCCCTGTCCTCTCCTCTCCTCTCCTCTCCCTTTCTCCTCTCCTCTCCTCTCCCTTTCTCCTCTCCCTTTCTCCTCTCCTCTCCTCTCCCCTTTCTCCTCTCCTCTCCTCTCCCTTTCTCCTCTCCTCTCCTCTCCTCTCCTCTCCTCTCCTCTCCTCTCCTCTCCTCTCCTCTCCTCTCCTCTCCTCTCCTATCCTCTCCTCTCCTCTCCTCTCCTCTCCTATCCTCTCCTCTCCTCTCCTCTCCTATCCTATCCTATCCTCTCCTCTCCTCTCCTCTCCTCTCCTATCCTCTCCTCTCCTCTCCTCTCCTCTCCTCTCCTCTCCTCTCCTCTCCTCTCCTCTCCTCTCCTCTCCTCTCCTCTCCTCTCCTCTCCTCTCCTCTCCTCTCCTCTCCTCTCCTCTCCTCTCCTCTCCTCTCCTCTCCTCTCCTTCAGCTCCTCTCTCCTGTCCTCTCCTGCTCCTCTCAGCTCCTGTCCTCTCCTCTCCTCTCAGCTCCTCTCCTCTCCTCTCCTCTCAGCTCCTCTCCTCTCCTCTCCTCTCCTCTCAGCTCCTCTCCTCTCAGCTCCTCTCCTCTCAGCTCCTCTCCTCTCAGCTCCTCTCCTCTCAGCTCCTCTCCTCTCCTCTCAGCTCCTCTCCTCTCAGCTCCTCTCAGCTCCTCTCAGCTCCTCTCAGCTCCTCTCAGCTCCTCTCAGCTCCTCTCAGCTCCTCTCAGCTCCTCTCAGCTCCTCTCCTCTCAGCTCATTTCACCTCATTTCCTGTCCTCTCGATGTTTTACTTTAAACGCAGCAGCTATCGGCACGAAGCATAGCAAAAGGTAACCAGGACATAATACATGTGAGTGTGGGTCTGTGTAGAAAGAGATGCTATGCGTTACGAAAGTGGGGTAGTGAAGCAGATATCGGAGCAATCCAAAGAGGAAGAGAGGACGGGCAAATCCAGGAAAAATACCATTAAGAGGAGAAGGCCTGGTCAGTTGAAGTAGGAGGGACAAGGCACGAGATGCGAGGCCAACAAAGAAAAGAGAAGACAGGGTGGGGCAAAGGCAAGAATTACATTCGTCAGACGTTGCTCGAGGCATTTCGCCTTGCGGTCGTCATTAGCGGCACGACCACTTCCGATGCTGACGTATCATCGTCACGTGACTGTTGCATTGATATGAGAAACTTTTCCGAGTTGATCAGACGAGGACTTCTTTCCCCGTCGACCACTAGTGGTCGAGGTTTGGAATGAGGAAAAACGAGGCGTGGCTTCGAAGAGAGAAGGCGTGGCCTCGACGAGAGAAGTTTAGTCGTTTGGGTGACGACGGGGAGCGATTCATTTATCAGATCCAGCGAACAGACGTCGTCATCTTCACAAACAGACAGTATCTCCGTCTCATTGTCTAAACTGTTGCTGTATATCAAAGAAATCGCCGCCCTTTGATGTTCCACCGGTGTTTGAATCGGTTGATTTTCAGAGACATAACTTTGAGCCTCAGTTTCGTGTTCGAAGGCGGAGTCTTCCACTGCATTTTGTCGGGTCGCTCTGGCCATCCTTTGGAGTTCCAAGGCGAAACCGACGTGGCTTTGATTAGGTGCTGCCGCTTTTATTTGATCTTCAAAGGAGAAACCTGCGGAACTTTGAAGCAGCGCCGCTGTTCTTTGATGTTCAACAGAAGACGATTTGAGTTCAACGGGTGACGATGCAACGTCGGATGAGCAGAGGTCAAGTGTCAGGTCAGTTTCTTTTTCTTCCTTCTCCTCCTCCTTTTCCTCTTCGTCGTGGTTTCGTTCCTCTGACTCAGAGACGACCGAATGCAGCTGAGGAGAGGCGGAGTGATCATCTGTCGACGTCGAGGAACTACTTTCGGAGAACTTCTTTCTCAGCTGGTGTGTCCTCTTGCGCCGCTCCATCGTTTCGTGGGCAGACGAGGGCGCAGTGGGAGGAGAAGTCGACAGGAACAGGTGGTCGACACCGCGCGAAGAAGTCTCGTCGATCCAGACAGTCTCCTCGACGACACTCGAAGGTCGACGCTTCGTCGTGTTCTTGAAGGCGTCCGAATCCGTCTCCTCGAACAAGCGACTGGACGCGGGCTTCTGCGCGCACCTTCCGCCGGAGCCCCAGTCTCCCTCCACCGCCGCGGGCGTCGTGGGTGGTCCGGCCGAGTGGCGCCACCTTGCGATAGGCGAGGAGCTCTTTGCCTTGCGCTTGTCGGAGACGTGCATCGACTGAAGCCTGGCTGCTGCTGCTGCTGCTGCTGCTGAGGATAAGGAGGAGGAGGAGGGAGGATCCGATGCACCAACAGCAGCAGCACCAGAGGATGAGCAACTGGAGTTCGGATGATCTCGTGGCCGATTGGTCGCCGAGTGGCGCAGTTGCCAGGTTCGTCGACGGTCGATGTAGTCTGTGCGGAGGAGCTGAGGAGGAAGAGCAGGAGGAGGAGGAGGAGGAGGAGGAGGAGGAGGCGACTGGACCATCTGAGAAAACGACGAACGACGACTGGTGACCGAAGACGCAGGGAGTGGCAGCTGCTGCTGCTCCCTCTGTTCACTCGACTTACGGTCTTCTTTGTACATCTCGATGAGAAGACTCAGCTTACAGTCGATCTCCTCGACCTACGACGACCAAGTAGACAAACAACGAACGCCAGTCTCTTCCTCATCATTACGTACCTCCTCGTCCTCATCCTCATCATCAATACTACAACTTATCGTTTTAACGCCTTCATCAACACACACAACTGAAAACCACCAGCTGTACGCTAAGCTCACCCGTAGATCACCCATGGTACCCTAAGATCACCAATAGACCATCGATGGTACCCTAAGGTCACTCAAACGCCACCTGTGGTCCCAAAAAACCACCCGTGGACCACCTATGATGCCCTAAGACCATCAGGAGACCACCTATGGTACTCTAAGGTTAACTGGAGACCTTTCTTCTATGGCACCGTAAGGTCACCCAAACACCACCGATGGTACTATAAGGCCACCTGTAGACCATCTATGACATCTGGAAGCTACGCGAACAACACCTATTGTGCCATAAGGCTACCCGTAGACCACCCTATGGTGCCCTAAGTTCATTCGGAGACCATCTATGGTAGCTCAGGGCCACCCCTGGAACACATATGATACCTAAAGATCACCTATAGACTCCCTTTGGAAATCTAAGACCACCTTTATACTACAGTGATTGGTACCTTGACACGTGACTTACCTGTCGCTCAACCTTGACGATCCTGGCGGAGATGCTGACCTTGGAATCATAGACGTCTGCCTTTTTTGACCCAGACTTACCAATGATGAGGTCCAGCCTAGAAGTAAAAGGAACAAAATCTTTCTTCAAAAGATTCCAATACGGCCCTTCGAATGAAAATAGGTTTACCAATCAAACGGCGTTGTGTTTCTCCTTTGTAAAAGGAGTTGAAAACTAGTTTCGATGCTGTCAACTTAGATCGTTCATTTTGTTCGGTATTTAGAATTGCTAAACCATTTGTTTTTCTACTTTAGTAAGCTTCGAAGTGAGTGGATTAAATGTAATGAGTTGATTAAATGTAATTGTAGCGACTCAATTTTCTCATTAAGAAAGAGAGGACAGAATGCACAGTAGAAAGGTAGTGGATGGCGTGGATACACTTACACAGAGATAGTATGTTAAGTGCGTAACATAAACTGATTGGGGTGTATAAGTAGAGATGGGGTGGATGGTGAGAGAGAAAGAGAGAGAGAGAGAGAGAGAAAGAGAGAGAGAGAGAGAGAAAGAGAGAGAGAGAGAGAGAGAGTGGATGAGGAGCAGCTAGTAGAGAGGGGTGGATGGGTGAGACCGATGAAGTGGGGGTGCCTGACCGTGACTGGAGACTCTTGATTCGGGTGAGCATGTCGATGTGACCAGCTGAGTATTGTTCTATGACGTCCTTGACGTCGTACGGTCTCAGAGCTTCCTTGAACTTCCGCCGGGCAACGAAGTATTTGATCTTGCGAAGCGATCTGATGACCTGCTTCTGCAGCTCAGTCAGCTGAGTCAACTTCTCCGCAACCATCTCTTGGTCGTCTGCAGCACCATGAGAATGCGACGTCGCTTAGTAACGGACGGACGACTTATACGTCAGTGACAACCTTCAGCTTAGCAACGGTTGCATAGCGACAGACAATGACGATTAAGAGGTTACAGAAGATCTGAAGTAGTAAGTAATTCGGCATAAAACGATTTCCGTTTAGATCTTAGATTCTAGAGAACTCGTTTTTAAGCATGGAACGGAATATTTTGGAAGACGTTTCACGTAAATGACAGTTACTGTTTGAGTGGACATTTTCATGTATGTTGGATGTTTACTGCTTCATTCTGACATCAATGTGAGACAGTATTCTTTTTTCCAAATTAAATTACAGTCATAACTCTTTGTTGTTGAATGAGTTGCATGCATTGTTTGCACAACGACAGACTTTTGTTTAAATGTTTATACCAGGTATTATTTACTTTTCAGTAATTTAACTGCTTTTTTCTTCCTTGTATTTGTGTTTAATTTATTTTTGATAGTGGCGAAATAAAGCTTATATGTATACATGCATATAGTTTCTAGTAGGCTAAATATGACAGGCGCACAAACAAATGAATTGGTTATAAAATGATTAACACAAATGGTCAAATTTAAAGACATAATTTATGGAATACGATAGTCGTGAATGGTTGTTCTACCTTCGGAGTCTTTGCAGTCACCGTTTCGGCGGAAGAGGATCGTAAAGGAGTTTGTCGTCGAGCGCATACTGTCCGACAGATTCAGGCATCTGAAACATCAAGCACATTACAGCTAGGTGAAAAAGGCGCTAGAAAAGGCGTTGAGACAATGACACTGGGTCGGGGCATCAAAGAGCGGCATTCCTCGTCTTCCATAGAGATATGACGACATGGTTATAGAGGAGAAAACAATCAGTGGGCAGCTGGTTCAGTAAATGAACTTCAGTCTGAAGTTCTAATCTAAATAATCACAGTAATGACTTCTATAGAGGCATTATAGTGACTATGTGCGTTTCTCAAGATTTTTATAGCACCTTTTAAGAAACTCTGAAAATACGACAGATGGTCGTTTCGGAGTGAAACCAATCAAAAGCCACCATTGAAACTGCGCGCCTTCGTGACTTCTGCAACTCAAATCAACAACTGAGATAGGCCATTTTGATTTGTTGGCTATCGATAAGAAAAGCGGATCCTGTTGTCTGCCTAAGAGGAACTCGCACCTGTCAACGGAGTCTGAGTCCTTATCATCGGTCGAAGTATGATTCGCGTGGAAGCGGCGCATCGCTGCGGCTGATGAGTGTCGAGGAGGAGCACCGATGACCGGAGACGATGGAGGCGCCGTCTGCAGAGGAACAGGTGCCGCAGCCGCCACCGCTGCCACCGGGGTTCGGTCCTTCCTACGCGTCGACAGTCGACTCATGAACGACTGATTCGTCTTGATCTTATTAACTTCTCTGCAACCAACAACAGCAGCAACAGCATCAACGCAACTGCCTACTCGATTCAACAAGCGCTCTGTCTCTCTGTCTCTGTCACTGTCCCCTCTCTGTGTTACTGTCTCTCTCTCTCTCTGTCATTCTCCTTCTCTCTCTGTCTCTATCACTATCTCATGATCTGAACCATCGATTTTCCTGTTTAAACTGTGACAGCAGCAACGGACTTGATTCCAAGAAAAGACTATCCTTAAGCCTTGTTACTCTCCCTTCCCAGTCGTTTGGACAAGTCCTTAAGCATTTTGGATCAGAGGATAAGAACTCAAGACTTAAGGCTGACGATTAAGTACTGAGGGCTAAGGATTAAGGATATCTTCTCCGGATGGAAAGATTCCAGGTCCCTCGGTACATCGTCCTCGGCCAATGAATCCCTGTTTCATTTCAAGAAAGTACAATAATTATCGTAGTAACTAGCGCCACGTAAGTCTGCGATTACATTAGGATGATGAATTAGAGGATCGTACGCCGGTGGACTGTGTTGAGCAGCAGCAGCCGCAGCAGCGACGAGATGCGGCGTCCAGGTGGCCGTCGAGAGGGAGTTCCTGTCAGCGGCGTAGCATCTCCAGACGGCCTGGATGAGCGCCGCAGCTGGGACACGGCGTCGAATCAGATGCTTCTGTCTCTGCTGCTGCTGAACCTTTAAGGCAAAGCCCGATCCGAGGATTCCCTGTACACAGCCAGTCACGAACAGAAGCAAGTCAGTCAGCCAAAGCGATACGTCGTATGCAAGGGTTTACTACTGCAGCCGCATTTTTTATTAAAAAGAGAAGTCCAACTGGGCAAAGGATTCGACTAAATTCGCTTCTCTATTCACAACGGCTCTTCCTCTCTAGGTCCATCTGTATATAAATGCTTACATACATGTGCACATATATTCGCGTGAATTCATATATATGTAAGATTTTAAATCGACTGCCCATGCTTGCGGCCATATTGCTTCTTGCCTTGCCTGATTCTACGATTTGGCAGTTCCTTGCTCTTGCAAGAAATTTGTTCGATGATTCTCGTATTTTCGGTTTTCTTCTGCGACTGAGTGTGTTTCGGGGTTTCTTCTTGATTCTCACATGGTTCTTGTGTATTTTTGACGGTATTTTTGACGCAAGTGATCGATATTGTATCACCATTTGGACCCGTCCACCCTTCTGAGGGTGACCGGTTCCCAGTTGGACAGTCTACCCTTCAGATCAACAGATCTGTATGCCATCTGTGTGTCATCTGTCAACCCTTGAATAGAATTCGTTGTGCGTTTGTCTGCCAGCTGTGTATTTTCTAGCCAACCGTGTGGTTCTTCTTGCTTACTGATGAACTTTCTGTTCTTACTGACATTTGACATCATTCAGGCTAGTGTACTGAGTGCTTCTGATTTCTTTCTCTTTAAGCAATGCTGTTTAACTTTGCATTGGAAATTGCAGTGTGATGGAGATATCATGCACGTTCTCGCATTCTGTATCAATTTATTCTGAACTTCATATGAGTACTTCAATAATATGTTTGAGATGGATGAATGAAAATAAAGGGATGGTCAGAGGGGCGGACGGACAGAAGGACGGATAGATAGAGTGACTTACGGCTGGTAAGGCAAAGAAGGAGATTCCTAGAACAGCACAGAAGGCAGCGATCATCTTCCCAGGCCACGTGATTGGAACTGTGTCTCCGTAACCGACGGTGCATAGCGTTATCTACATCAGCAAAATCACCAAAATCAGAATCATCAACATGATAATTATCATCGTCATCAACAACAGGAACAACAACATCGTCAGCGACAGCAACAACAAAATCATTGTCATTGTGAACGTAACTTTTCCGCTGTTCAATGAGCACGTGGTTATATCGGAAATTTTCATGACGCCCTTAGGTTATTAGTTTGTTTATGCACGCGCTGATCAAGTGCTTGCGATTACTTGTTGTGCCCTGCTGCCACGCGCTGAACAGGTGCTTGGGCGTTGGTGTAACGCCGGCTGACGCAAATTTTTTGTGACGTAATGTCGACGCGTATTGGACGGCGTTAGCGCCAAATTTGAAATATAAACTCTTCTTAACGGTCAGTGTTCGCGTGCTATATTTTACGCCACCGGTAACCGATGACTTGGCGGGAAACAGACTAACAATCTAATGTTTTGTTGGAAGAGCGCGAGAAAGATTTGGTATAAGTTGCCTGTCTCGTTCTCCGTTGGTAAGTTGAGTTACTAATGTCGTCGAAAGATTTGCGCGTTTATAAGCTGTGACGATTCAAGGCTGTAGTGATTTAATTGTTCATTGATTTAATTAACATACAACGGAAAATCAAAGACTTTGTATCTTTTCTTGAGTTAACGCTACGCTACATATCGGGCGAGTCGACTGTTCGAAGCCCGATCATTGCCAACTTTGAAAGATCGTCAACAGTCATCAAGGTCATCATCATCGTCATCAACGCTCTTTGTGATTTATTTAAAAGGCGCGAATTATGTGTCTAGACACGCATACATACAAGTGACTGTGGAACTGAAGTGGAAGACATCCATAGTTTATACCTCGAATCAATTGCCTTGAAGTCTAGGTGCTTCATCTCTTTACGCTCTAGCTCTCATTGGTAAAGAAATTTGATGAACGTCGGCCAAGCACCAAATGAGATATTCTATGACTAAGGAAATGTTTAAGTAAGCTGATAGCGGTATAAGGGGCTTGCAAAACTCGAACGGCGGCTCTTGTTTTATCATTTCTGCGCTTCACGGCGTCTCGTAGCAATATTTCTTTAATGCCAACCGTCTCTCCTTCTTCCATCACAATCGATTATCCGGGCACAAAAACGTCGTGCCAGGGTCGCAGTTATTCAGCTCGTTAAAGACGAACTTCTGTTGGAAATACTGACCACTCCCCACCAGAGGGCGTCTGCGTAGGTTCCGAATTTCTTCGGATTCTTCTCCTTTTCGGCCAAATACACGAGAAACGAAGAGAAGATGAGACCAAGGAATCCGATGTAGAGAGTGGTAAACAGCTCCTTCAACAGGAAAAAACATCACACGACCTGGAGTCACGCGAACACCGTGTGCAATGCTACACGATGATGTTACTTGTACACATACGTATTTAGATTACACTGCCTTTTTACATTACCTTCTGCAGATCATGTCCTACGCGATACCTTGACTGCTAAATGGAAACCTGTGACGCAGAAATTGTATTTTTGTAATAGTTTTCGCAAATTTGTATAGCGCCTTTTCGAGAGCAACCTAATCCGAGACGCTGTCGCTAGCTTAAATGATGCTGATATTCATTAACAACAAAAGTTCATATGCAAGAAACCAGTGCTCACATTATGTAGAACATTCACAGGTGGCAGATCACTCGCACACACGGATTCCCACTCAGTAATACACGAATTGCTGCTTCTCTATTACAACGCTTTGTTTACTATTATACATACACTTGTATATACTGAATACGTATGTACATAGAGGTAACTATTTTGTATATGTATATATATATACATATAATCGCCTTTTTCAGATGGCTTATCCCCATGGGCTGCCTCTCTGTTTCAGCAGACTGACTTTCTGGGTACTGACCTGACTAGAGTTTGGTGCGCCATCGGTTGATGCCTTGTGCATTAGACACCGGCGCTACAAAAGTTGCAAATTACAACCGCGTGCATATTTATGTATATATATATATGTTATATTATATAAATCGCAGGAGACCCTAATGAACTAGATGTGGGGTTTCAGTTTAAGAGAGACCAGAGAAACTTAGTTCTGTCTGCTGTCAAATGTAATCGTCTCCTCCCTCCGTCTTTCCCTCTCTCTTTTCCTCCATCCTTCCATTCCTCCTTTGATCGCCTGAAGATCTTCTCACCTGTCTGTGAGCCCAGACGACTGAGCCCAGTAGTTTCCAGGACCCTCCTCTGCGGTCGACGCGGACCATCCGAAGGATCTGGAAGAAGCGGAGACCGCGAAGAGCGGAAGTGGCGAAGACCTGACCACTGCTCCCCATACAGAGAATGATGACACTCGCACTGATGACTGTTATGTCTGCAAGCAACATCATCATCACTACTGTCAACGTAATCAACATCATCGACATCATCTCTACGTCTAAAGTTGAATGTGGAGAATCAGTTCAAGAACAAGAGGTTGATTAGGGCTTAAAGGAGGAGGAGGAGGAGGAGGAGGAGAAGGAGGAGGAGGAGGAGGAGGAGGAGAGGGAGAAGGAAAGACGAAAGAAGAAAGCGAAGGGATTTGGAGGAGGAATACGAGGAAGGAAGATATCATCGATTGCCTTGCAAAGATTCCAAAGTTACGAGATTTCTTCGTCTTTCCTTTGCATGTCAACCAACTTCTATGTCGCTTTCATCTCCGTCGAACTCTAAGACAGAGAATGAGAGAAGAAGGAAGAAGAAGGGAGAGGGCGAGCGCACGAGTAAATCATCTATCATCATACTTATCAACTCTGATTACACTCTGTAGCTCTGTTAAAGGGAACCCTCCCCCTCTTCGGTCAGCATCTTCGGGAAAGTGTGTTGTTCCTGCCGCATACATCTTGTTTTCGACTGGCGTTATTCACCATCTGGAACTCTCTACCTTCTCTAGTACGCGACTCTCTTACCGAGATTATCTTTTGCTCTAAACTGAAAACTTACCTCTTCGACTGGTTCTGAATGTTTCCTGTTGCCAGCTTCACTGTGCGCTTCTGAATTTTATATGAGGCATTATCAAATGTCTACTCTGTTATGTCGTATAGAAAGGAAGAGCGGAAGGGAGAGAGGAGAATGACAGAGAGAGCAGGATAGAATGAGAGAAGAAGAAAGATCGGCATAGAGAGAGAATGAAGGAAAGAGAGGCAGAGGGGGAGAATAGCAGAGAGAAAGGAAGATTAGGAGATAAGAGAAATATGAAAAAACAGGGATGGAAAGAGAGGGAGAAAGAGGTACAGAGAGATAAACAGAGGGAGAGGCAGAGAGAACGAGGAGAGAGATGGATGAAAGGAGAGAGAGAGAGAGAGAGAGAGAGAGAGAGAGAGAGAGAGAGATGGAGAGAGCTAGGCAGAGAGGCAGAGGGAGACAGCTTGAGTACCTACCGACGATGCAAAGCGGTCGTCGGATGAACTGGAGTCGACCTGTAAGCTGTTGGTATCTGGAACGACATCCAGCCGACCAGACACGAACGAGTAACTCCGTCGTAAACCAGATGACCATGATGATCTCCTACAGTGGCACAACAGGTGCTCAACAGGTGCTCAACAAGTGCTCAGTTCTTCCGTGGCCACCAACTCGCGCATCAGCCACAACTGCAGCAGACACAAGTGGTCATCAGGCAAACCAACAGATTCACTCGCATCATACTTCGAAGAAACTTTTCAACAAAAATGTCGATCTCGAAATCCACGTAGAAGCGTTTTACAACGTTCTAGTTAGTCACCTGCAGTCGTAGTCGCAACCATCATCATCGTAGTCGTCGTCATCGTCCTCTACGTCTTCGCCATTAGGTTCAAATGATATCACCACTGCAGTGCAAATCAGTTACCTTCCTACTATAAACCCGATTACCAAATGAAAAAATCTAACAGACTGTGTAGAATGTCTGACCAAAACCTGACTGAATGTCTTACCAGATAGTAGAGAATGAATCCGGAGACAAATTCGTAATGTTCAAATGTGGAGAAGATGCTGAGCAGAAGACAGAGGAAGACCATCAGGAAACTGCAAGACAAGCATAGACGCTGACCAACAGGAACAAATACAGTGACAAACAGAATGACTTCGACAGAAACACCATATGAACAAGCCTTAAGATATTCCAACGAAGCGAGACAAACGATGGAACGACTGAGAGGAAAACAGGGAAGAAGAAGGAAAGCAGAATCTGAAGGGGGAGAAATGGATGCATGGAGAGACTGAGGAATGAAACAACTGGATGGAGAATCGAGGGATGGAAGCAACAGAAAACAGGAAAGTTGGACAATAAGGAATTCCTTGTAGTTTTCCTATGGACTTGCGCTGTAGTGCAGAGGTTAGGATCTTGGACTGTCCCGCCAGTATCTGCGATTCAAATTCTAGCCGTGACAACAACATTTTGGAGTTCTGTTCCACTAGTGCCCCCTACCCAACTCGGCTATAAAATGAGTACCTCGACTGTATCATATCGGTTGTAAGATCCGGGGCGGGGAGAGGACCCGCCCTGAGATGCTGAGGCTAAGAAACTGAAGTCGTCGGGGTTAGCTCAAGGGGCTGGTCTTTTTCTTTCCTTTGGTGGAGAAGACATCTTCGTGGGTCGTCTGATAAGATGTTGTAATTCGGATGCATTGGATAACGAACAGATGGCGACATGTACACAGCATTGGCCGACCTCTTTCAAACGCTAGATGTCGTCTTTACAACTATTTAAATTGTCACTAAATGACGGCTGACACACGCATCGATGTAATCAGTTTGTGCGTAGGTAAGTTTCAATCTGCACGATTAAAAAGTGCTATACCGGCCTATATGTCTGCTTGCCTATGTCAATGTTTGCCTGTCTTTGTCTGTCTGTCTCTTGCCCTTTTCCATGTCTGTCTGTCTGTCTGCATTAGAAGGTGTGTCTGTGTATCACGTTGTAACACAATTGAGTACTGATGTAAATGAATCTTTGGCGCCAGAGGAGTTATGGGACATGCCGTCTGCGAAAGGCGCTACATAAATTACGACGGTGTATTGTCAATTGGTCAATCGATGTTGGAGGCGCCTGTTGCTTATAAGGAACATCTGCCCAGCCCTCCTTCCGTCCGTCCGTCCGTCCGTCCGTCCGTCCGTCCGTCCGTCCGTCCCTCTCTCCTCTCTCCCTCTCTCTCTCTCTCTCTCTCTCTCTCTCTCTCTCTCTCTCTCTCCGTTCCTTCTTTTTAGACAAAAGCAGAATCTAGTGCCGACGAATGGGTTCTGCATAAAAAAACACACACAGCAGACGCCATGGCACGTCATCCGCCGTGCCTTCTCTTTGTTCCCTTCTACAGCCTTCGAATCAGTGCAATGCAATTTTGGCGGGGCAGCAGAGAACGAAGGCAAGGAAGGCATGGGAAGAGGGAGCGAAGGCAAGGAAGGCATGTGAAGAGGGAGCGAAGGCAAGGAAGGCATGGGAAGAGGGAGCGAAGGCAAGGAAGGCATGGGAAGAGGGAGCGAAGGCAAGGAAGGCATGGGAAGAGGGAGCGAAGGCAAGGAAGGCATGGGAAGAGGGAACGAAGGCAAGGAAGGCAAGGAAGGCAAGGGAAGAGGGAGCGAAGGCACTAAATGCGAGATATACATAAATTACCCTTAGACGAAGCAAGAATGGAATACAAAAGACAATTTAGTTGATTGAAGGCCAGCAATAAGAAGGCCGATGCGGTCGACGGCCAATCGCGTCCCTTTCAACTTCCGCTCATGAAACCCTCTGCCCTCATCCTTCCTTGTCCCTCGCTCATTTCCTATTTGCCCCAATCTGCTTCTCCCCTACATCCTCACTGACACCCACCCACAAAAGAATGCGAAAGAGGCGAGGAACAGCTAAGTGCCAAGTCCAGTAATTGCTATACCTCCATACGACGATACGAGACCAAGTTCAACCAACATTAATAACCCGCATCATCGTCGCCATCATCGTTGTTCAATTATCGGTAGCAGCAGCAGCAGCAGCAACAACAACAACAACAGCAGCATCCTCATCATCATACACCTCACGATAATCATCAACATGATGAAAAAGATGGCAACGACGACGACGAAGACCACCACCACCACCACCATCCCATCATCGTCGACAACAACAACATCAACATCATCAGTAGCATCATATTTCAACATCATCATCATCATCACCACCATCATCAACAACAACAACACCCGCCAGCAAGATGAAGATGACTAGTGAGATGAGACGGCGGAGTTCTGTCGGTGATTGCTTGGAGGAAGAACCTTTGGTGACCGACCTTGACACGAAATCCAATTATTAAAATTGAATTTACGTGGATCGGATGTTCGTCTGATAGTCGACGACAGACAGCTTTTCAAATGCAAGACATGAAGCGATTTCTGCTTTGAATATTCTTTAGATATTAATGAGGTTCTTTAGTGCTTTCATGAGGTTCTGAAAAGGACCTATACAAAGAGCCACCTACATACATACATACATACATACATACACATACATACATACACATACATACATACACATACATACATACACATACATACATACACATACATACATACACATACATACATACATACATACCGTAAAACTTCATATAAATGCCCCGGGGTTTATTTGTACAACTTGTTTAACCCTAGGCGCTAGTTTGAGACCGGTATTTGAAAGAGACCAGCGATTAGTTGTACAAGTCATTTTTACCCCAGCAGTCATAGGAGCCGTTTAAGTGGGAGCCGGCGCCTAAAAAGTTGCATGGTATACATATACGTACATACATGTGTACCTTACATGCTGTAATAATTCTTATAAACGCCTCCAGGCGTTCATTTATACAACTTGTTTTAGCCCCCACCCCGGCGGCATTGAGAGATCGGCGTTTATTTCTATAAATCGTTTTTACCCCTCGGTAAAATACAGTATTTGAATTTTCTTTTAATTGATAATTCCTCTAACTGTGCTGTCAAAAACTCGACTACACGTCTTTCTTAACTTCATCTGCAATTCTCGTGTGATGTTATCGTCGCGTACACTCTGGTACCTGCCTACTGGCGCCTAAAAAATGTGCATATAATCCATGTGCTTAGATCTTTGCATTGGCTTCCTGTTCAGCAAAGGAAATGGTTCAAATCTGGGCTCTGAGTTTATAAAAGACTGAGCTACGGTCAACCACAGTACTTCAAAACAGTCCTTATTGCCAGTCTTACCATAACTCTGCAAGGTCATCTGGTTGTTTCTCTGGGCAAATCTATGGGACTATAAATGTTCTTGGTGAACGGTCTTTATCAGTTGCTGGACCTAGTTGGTGGAACCCTCTCCTCTCTCCATGTATCTGCTCGTTGTGCTCAGTCACTTGTGTCATTTACCATTTTCAAACTGCTTATCCACCATTGGCTGTCTCTCTGTCTTGTGACTGACCTGGATATTGATCTGATTGCGGCTTGATTTTGGTGCGCCATCGGTTGATGCCTTGTGCATTAGACACCGGCGCATTAGAAGTTACTAATTATTATTATTAAATAAGACCCAGCGTTTAGTAGAAACCGGCGTTTGAAGGAGGCCGGAGTTTATTTGTAAAAACCGTTTTTATAACCGGTGGCTATTTGAGACCGGCTTTTAATTTGGAAGTGGCTCTTAAACGAAGTTCTACGGTATATTTGTTCTTTCTTGCACTAGACTTAATTCGACAGCAGTGCATTCGTTCTCGTCTCCTGCTGGTTCCTGACTCAGTGAACGCCGCTCAGTAGAATATCGATGGTAGTTGACAGAAGATACTGCAGCTTCATTATGCTCCAGTTTGGCGGTCTTTCGCTTTCTTGGACTCGGCTAGCGTTCGAAATATGTTAAGACCTTCCTTCTTTTTGTTCCACTTCTACTCTATGAAATGTCTTCGACCAGTTGAATTGCCGTTCAAGTTGCCACACTGCCAGTGAGTCGGTCTCTTTGTCTGGCTCTTTATCTGTCTGTCTGTCTGTGGCGGTCTGTCTCTCTCCATGTTGTTGTCCGTCCTTAGGTTTCCAGCTCAATTTTGATGGTCGAAACGATGCCAGATATAGACAGAAGGAAGAAGGAATAAACGAAATGGATGGATGGGTGGGTTGATGGATGGATCGATGGATGGATTTGTGAACTGAGTGGGGAGGGATGGAATTGTTAATTTTGTGATTGGATGCAAGAATGCACTGGAAGGCAATTCATAAAAACTTTTCAAGCGAATCTAATGTCTGAATCTACCGCTTGCTCCACTTGCTCCACTTGCTCCACTTGCTCCACTTGCTCCACTTGCTCCACTTGCCCCACTTGCCTCTGCTGCAGATAGGCACTGGCGCCGATACCAGCAAATACCATCATCAGCCGCTGCAGCACCTGGACGAACGAATATTCTTCTTCTATCGAAGATGGGTGAATAAAAACAGCACCGAACTCCAGCAGCAGCTGACACTCCTCCCTCACTTATGACTCCGACTCCATTCACCACCAAATATATAAGCATTCGCAGGAATACTCATGCCCATTATATGTATATGCATATATCTGCAGATGCATATATGCAAGTACATACATTGTACATACATGAATGAATACATACATATATACATACTTACATATATACACACATACGTACATACATGCCTACATACATACATACATAACTACATGCATGCACGCATGCATGCCTACATAACGGCATAAACAACTACTTACATGCATGCATACATACATACATACGTACAGCGCCTTTGTGAGTTATTTAAAAGGCGCTATACAAGTTTAGTGATACATACATACATGCATACACGCATGGATATATACATACATACACACGTAAGAATCCGACGTCAGAGTGGAAAGCTGCTTCCGACATTCAACAGAGAAAGAGAGAGAGAGAGAGAGAGAGAGAGAGAGAGAGAGAGAGAGAGAGAGAGAGAGAGGAGAGAGAGAGGAGAGAGAGAGAGAGAGAGAGAGAGAGAGAGAAAGAGAGAGAGTTGTCGCTTTAATTATGGACATTGCTTGTGAACAAAGCGACGCCTAGTGGTCAGCATTCGGAGGAGCATCGTTGACCTATTCCTCAGCCGGGTTGCTTCACTGGACGCTGACTTAAACGCACATGGATCCGAGATTTCATGGTCGCACAGTTGATAAAAGCTTCGACATGAGAAGGAAGAGGAGGAGGAGGAGGACAAAGAGAAGGAGGAGGAGGAGAAGGAGGAGAAGGAGGAAGAGGAAGAACAAAGCGGAAGAGGAAGACGGGAATAAAGAGGGGAGGAGGAGGAGGAGAAGGAGGAGGAGGAGGAGGAAGAAGAAAATATCCGTTAAATTTGTGGTAAACCGCTCAATGCAGATATAAAACGATCAAAGGAATGACTGGCGTTGGAACGTCAGACTATTCAGCGGCTGAAGGGCTGACGGGTCAGACTAACCAGCGGCTGAGCAGGTTGTGAGTTTGAACAACGATGGCCCATCTGAGGCACTCAGCTGAATTGGTAAACGGGAGACACATGACTTCCGTTTGCGGGACATACAATGAGGAGGGAGAAAGAGGGATTCGTCATTTTCACTTGTCTGGATGAATGTCTTTTGACGGCTGCGACTGATTTAAGGACCATTGTACGAAATGAACCGAACGGGCGGGGGTACGAATATTGCAGATTGTAAAATTAAGATGACATCCCTAAGATGACAGCGATATTCACACGACGTGTCTTTTTCGTTCCACTTGCAATATAGCTGTCATATTAGGGAATCAGACGACCAATTGTAAAAGGAAGAGGAGGAGAATGAGGAGGAGGAAGAGGAAGAAGAGGAGGAGAAAGAGGAGGAGGAAGAGGGGAAGAGGAGGAGGAGGAGGTCAAACTGAGACTCATGAAAGAAGACTCATGAACAATAGCTAAACGATTCTCCTTTTTATTCAACCATCCTTCTGTCAGTCTGTCTGCCCCTTTGTCTGTATGTGTGTCTGCGTCTGTTTCTGTGTTGTTGTGGTCGGTTGTTCAGCAGGAGAAGATGGACGTCGAAAGGGCACTCGTTAAGACAATCTGTACAACCCTCCAAGGAGCAATCATCAAATCCCCGTCGGCACGATGAAGCACCCACCCAGACAGAGAGACAGACTGACAGACTGACTGACGTGGACATCTAGGGATAGAACAGTATAGGCGAGAAAGTGGAAAACGAGTGGGAAAAATATATACTGGCTTAGAGGAGAGGAAAGAAAAGTAAAGAAGAGGAAGGAGAAAGGAGGGAGAGGAAAAAGAGAATGAGAAAGGAAAGGACAAGAGAAGCGAGGAAGGCACGTGCAGAAATTGATGAAGAGAATAAGGAAATACAGAAGAGATAGACGGAATGAAAGAGGAACGGAGCGGAAGAGTCGAAAGGGGAAAAGGCGAATGAAGGCGAAGAAGGGGAGGGAGGAGGGAGGGAGGGAAGGAAGGAGGACAAGCGTCTAGAAGAAGGGTCATGTCTGTATTGTTTGGCGCCGTCACTTGTCTTCATCAGACGATCAATGGCGTAAATATTTCAGCAGCGAATTGGCGTCGAAAGATTAATTGAAGACGTCGCGTCAAGAGTCATTCGACGAATGACGAACATTACGACGACGACGACGAGGAGAAAGGAAGGAAGGAAGGTTGGAGGAGGACACGGACGGACAGATGGACAGACAGATGGACACTGGCGAGAGGTTGAGTAAGATGCAACAGACTGAGCTACAGTTAGCTCCAACAGCGGCCAATTATATATATATATATATATATATATATATATATATATATGTGTGTGTGTGTGTGTGTGTGTGTGTGTGTGTGTGTGTGTGTGTGTGTGTGTGTGTGGATGCGTAGGTTATTTAGGTTAGGTTATATAAAGGGTGCAGAGTCATAATTCGCCAATTTGGCATCGTCCCCGGAGGTCTGCTGGAGACAATGATTTATTTGTTGCTTCGCTCTTATTCAATCGGTCGTTGAAAGGAGATGCTGATGTTGCTGAGTCTGCTGCAAGTGATGCTGGTGATGCCGGTGACCTTTGGAGGTCATCGGCTGATGATCGTCAAGTGAATTGATTGCGTTCACGTAGGCGATTGACATCAACTGCTGACCAGAGGCGAAATCACTGCATCGCATAAACATCCAGCGCAGGGACCGGTGAATGATGTGGCAGAATGGTGGCAGAGGTGGCAGAGGGGTGGCAGAGGTGGCAGAGGGGTGGCAGAGGGGTGGCAGACGTGGCAGAGGTGGCAGAGGGGTGGCAGAGGGGTGGCAGAGGGGTGGCAGAGAGCGGCACAGGTGGTAGAGGTTGTAGAGCTGTCAAAATCGATACACGCGAATGTCTCTCAGCTAAAATTCGTTAAACTAGTATGCCTAGTAGGTCAAAATGGTCGTCTGTGGTCCAGCCAATCCTTGGCTCGAGGACAGTGGAAGACAAGACAACTGGTCTGACTAGCTACATTGGTTAACGCGAACGTCAAAGCGCCTCTGAATGTGAGGATGCCGGTTCGCGTCCAAGTCGTGTTTTATTTCAGAGATTTGAATCACGGTCCGTGCACAGGGACTTTAAGTGACGTGGTGCCCACTCAAACGGGCGGCGGTGATGAAGGATCTTACCCGATTAATTCATTGAAAAATGAGCAGGGTCGAAAAGAGAAAAACGTGTACATTTAAATTATTGAAAAGATAGGACAAGTAGGCCTACGAATTGCTTAGCAAAAGTGTTTTGTATATAAAATGCATGAACAGAAGAGGGTCTAAATGCTTCGCTGGCCTTGTGAAACCCTGCCAGCTGCTCCAGCCCCTCATACTCCGGGTTCATTCTCTTCGCCCTCGCCACCCTTCCCAATTCTAGTTGGAACAACGTCAACTAAACTGAGACTGTTGCTCAAGGTGTTTGCAAGAGAGAGAGAGAGAGAGAGAGAGAGAGAGAGAGAGAGAGAGAGAGAGAGAGAGAGAGAGAGAGCAGAGGAGAAGATAGGAGAGGAAATCCGACCAGAGCAGAGAGACAGACAGACAGACAGACAGAGCAGAGGAGTATATAGGAGAGGGATCCGACCAGAGCAGAGAGGGAGACAGAGACAGAGTGAGAGACAGAGAGACAGAGAGACAGAGAGAGAACAGAGGAGTAGATAGGAGAGGAAATCCGACCAGAGCAGAGAGAGAGAGAGAGAGACATAGAGATACAGAAAGAGACACAGAGAAGGAAAGGAGGGAAGAGGAGAATTCTAAGAAGGATCGAAGACGGAAATGTCTTTCGTCATCTGAATCGAGATCTGTCACGAGATCACTCGTGTTGCTGTCGGCTTCTCAGCTAAACCACTGCTGGCGCTAGATAAATTTAGTCCATGTAAATGTCAGCTGCAGACCAGGCAGGGGATCGGAGGAGGGAGGCAGCGGGCAATCGGTCGTCTCTGCTTCGGACCAGATAACGCCCCACGTAATTAGTACTAGAAAGCACAAGGCAACAGGCACAACACCAATAGACGGACGCACCGATACACGCAGACTGACAGACGCATAGAAAGACGCGTGGTGTCCGTGTGTCGGTGTGTCTATGTGCGTGTCTGCCGCCAATACACGACCAACTGATAGAGAGCATCATTAAAATCGAGTGTATCAACCTCCTATCGAATGTAAGCCCCCACCACCCCCATTTACATGCTAACCATGCAGCAAACCGTATTTTGACTCTTGGTATGCATGGGAGGGAGAGAGAAAGAGAGAGACAGAGACAGAGAGTGAGAGAGAGTAAGAGAGAGAGAAAGAAAGAAAGAAAGAAAGAAAAAAAGAAAAAAGAAAGAAAGAAATATAGAGAGGACTATGAGAAAGAGGAAAGAGAAAGATAGAGATAGAGAGAGAGAGATGGAGATGCAGAGAAATAGACAGAGAGATATAGAGAGAGGGAGACAGAGAGAGAGAGAGAACTAAACATCACCAGCACAGACAGACAGACAGACAGACAAACAAACAAACAGACTAACAGACTTTCAGTCTCTCTGAGAGGTAGTCAGAGATTGCTTCTTCGTCTACCGTTGTCTGTCTGTCTGTCTTTGTCTTTCTCTGCTGTCTCGCAGTCTGCCTATCTCTCTGTGCCGGCGTATACTTACACGAGCAGCTTATAGGAGATTTTTCTTAGACGATCGTGTGGTAGATTTCTTTTTAGATGAGCAACTGGGCTGAGATTTCTATGCTTAAATGAACAGGTTCGAGTGGATTTCCACGAGCAGATGGTAGAAGAGATTTTTATTAGACGTACAGGTGATATGAGGTTAATCTCTACTTACACGAGCAGATGGTAGAAGAGATTTTTATTAGACGTACAGGTGATATGAGGTTAATCTCTACTTACACGAGCAGATGGTAGAAGAGATTTTTATTAGACGTACAGGTGATATGAGGTTAATCTCTACTTACACGAGCAGATGGTAGAAGAGATTTTTATTAGACGTACAGGTGATATGAGGTTAATCTCTACTTACACGAGCAGATGGTAGAAGAGATTTTTATTAGACGTACAGGTGATACGAGGTTAATCTCTACTTACACGAGCAGATGGTAGAAGAGATTTTTATTAGACGTACAGGTGATACGAGGTTAATCTCTACTTACACGAGCAGATGGTAGAAGAGATTTTTATTAGACGTACAGGTGACACGAGGTTAATCTCTACTTACACGAGCAGATGGTAGAAGAGATTTTTATTAGACGTACAGGTGATACGAGGTTAATCTCTACTTACACGAGCAGATGGTAGAAGAGATTTTTATTAGACGTACAGGTGATATGAGGTTAATCTCTACTTACACGAGCAGATGGTAAGATATCTCTCTCCAGTCCTTGGGTCGTTCCAAGAAGTTGTAGACGGTCGTCTGGATCTTCGTCATCTGGCGGAATCTGGCATCTCGTCGGTGGGCATGGTAGTTGAGTGGTTTGCCCAGCAGAGACAGACGAGGCTGTCTGAGGCGCCAGTCCGCCGTCGTCACGCGATGTCCAGCCGCAGCCTCTGCAACCGCTGTTCCCGCTGCCACCGATGCCCTTCCCACCCTCGCTGGCATCCTCCTTCTTCTCCTTTTCTCTCCTTCTTCCCCTTCTTCTGCTTCGTCCTGCACTGGCTCCCTTCTCTCGCCTTCGTCCGTCAGTTGGCTGTCGTCATCCGGATCGCTCAGTCCGATGAACTCGACCCGCGGTCGAACCAGCGACCGACTGTTCGATGCCACTCCCGCCTCCTCCTCATCTTCTGCCTCCCTCTCCTCCTCCGGTGCCTTCCCTCGCAACGCTCCACTGCGTCCTGTCGTCACGCTTCGTCTCTTCGCGTCCTGAACATCATCGTCGAATGAATGGAGGTCTCCGATGGGGACGAGGCTCTTAGGGTGTTCGATGCCGTTCAGTGGCTTCCGTTCCTCGGCCGATGGACTACCATCGTCTTCTTCTTCGTCCGGATTCAACTCATGACGACATCTTCCTCCGATCGAATACCTCGTCATCTCAACGGAACATCACGACGATACTGCGACAACATTCAACGAATAAGCCAAATGAACGAATGAAGAAGTGAAAGAACGAATAAACGAATGAACGAATCAAATTCATTGATGCAATTGCGCCATCTATTTTTCAAAAGCATCTCTGCGAGACAATCATGAAATCAGTCGCAGCTGAACAATTATTGATCATCGATATCTTCAAATGACGTTGTCAGCATCATTCAACCGATTGCACTTCCTGCCTGCTACACCCTGAGACTACACCCTCCCACCCTCCTCCTGCTCCTACTCCTCCTCTTCTTCTTCCTCCTCCTCTTCTTCCTCCTCCTCCTCCTAATCCTGCTGCTCCTCCTCCTTTTCTTCCTCCTCCTCCTCTTCCTTTTCCTCCTCCTTTTCCTTCTCCTCCTCTTCCTCCTCCTTCTCCTCCTCCTTCTCCTCCTCCTCCTCTTCCTCCTCTTTTTCCTTCTCCTCTTCCTTCTCCTCCTCCTTTTCCTCCTCCTCCTCGTCCATCAGTGCTCCGTCCGGCCCAGAGAGCGACGACCCCCTGCCATCCAACCGACCACCTGCCTTCCAGGTCGCCATTTGCAGACGACACGCTTGACAAACTGCGATGGGAATTCACCTCGTCTGTTGCCATGACAACGGAAGATAAGCGTTAACTGTGCTTACGATTGTCACGACGGCCTTTCACCCAACCACTGCGTCTGAGTTGGAATCCGTGCGAGTCATGACAAGCGGCAGGGATAAGCAACCTCTACGGAGTGACTGGCTCAATTCTGAATTGCTACCAACCTCGTCTCTGCGCCTCAGCCAAAATTCCTTCAACTTGCAGGACATCGATCACTCCATCACAAGGACGGGGGCTCTCAAAGGAGTGATGCCTTCGCTTGCAGTCAGAGGGGATGAATTGAAGAAGGAGGAGGAGGAGCAGGAGCAGGAGGAGGAGCAGGAGGAGCAGGAGGATCTGTTCTAGTTTCCCTCAAGCGTAGTAGAGACGGAGGATCGAAGGAGGGTTACCCGAGAGGCGGCCATTCGTCCTCAGGGTAACAAGAGGATCAGGTCGTCCCTCTCCCCAAGGGACCCTCATTGCCTCAGGGGAAGAGTGACGTTGATATGTATGACCTCTCTCCCGCGCTACCTCCCTCCTTCCCTCCCTCCCTCCCTGTGCGTCATTAGTGACGCTATCTGCTCGTCGGTGCTAAACAAAGGCGATTAGGAGAAGCGCAGGGAGTGCAAGAGGATCATGAATAACGAATGGGAGGAGGAGGAGGAGAGATAAGAGTAGCAGGAAGCTGGGATGATGGAGGAGATGCTAGACGGGCAGGAAGAGTGTGGAGAGATGGAGGAACAGCATGAATTGGAGAAGGCGCCTTGAATTTAGAAGAAATGGAGAGGAATTGGAAGAGAAGGCGGAAAAGGAGAAGGAGGAGGAGGAAGAAGAAGTCCAATCCGTCGATTGGTCGAAGTAGCTGAGTTGTAAAATATGGCAGCAATTAGACGTCACCGTTCGGAGATTACGTTCTTGTCCCTGAAATTTCGTTAGGACCTCGTTCGTTCCATCCGTCTTCCTTCCATCTTGCTATCTTGCTCTGGTTGTATGTGGGAGACTCTGCAACTGAGAGAGAGAGAGAGAGAGACAGACGGACAGACAAACAGACTGACAGACAGACAGGGTGACAGAGAGACGGAAACGGAGACAGGGAGACAAAAAGACGGAAAGACAAAAAGACAGAGAGACAGAGGAACAGACTTGCCTACAGACGTACAGTGAGATGGAGGACGAGACGTAGAAAAGAGAGGCATCGAAAGATGTTGATGTTGGGCAAGGTTTCACATCAATAAATGACATCCGGAGGCAACGACATCTGGCGACAGAAGAAGACACTAACACCATCGACCCTCGTTCTATCACTACCACCACCACCATCACCACAACCACCACCACTACCATATGTTTATACGGTGTGCATGGCATGATAGTGTTGATGATTTCGAAGGGAGAGCTGTGGAGGGGGTGGGTGGGTGAGGGGAGGCTAGGGTTCTTCTCCGTCTGATGCCTGTAGCTGTGGATTAGCGTCGTTAGGGCCTGCCAAGTGATTTCGCCAAAATCCGCCGACATAGAAACCACTGGCAGCCACTGGTCGCTGCGCACAGCGCATTGCTTACGCAACGAAGGGGCCTCGCTGAATCGAAGAGACTGCGTTGCACAACGAATGCTAAGAAGACCCTGGCCATACCTCTGCCACATGCACAATCCGACATCACTAGGCACTTACTGAAAAAAGTGCAGGGCACCGTCTGGCACCTACCTGTGCCTCTGTCTCTGTCGCTTTGTTTTTGTGTCTGCGTGTCTCTGAGACAGCTTGCGTGTCTATCCATCTGCTTAGCAACGATTTGGAAGTTACCAATCAGCAGAGTACATAAGTAAGCATTCAGATGATTCGAAACTTTAAAATTGAAATACTTAAAAATTATTCTTCGTTTAAGTAATTAAATTAATTCTTTATTTTAAGTAAGTAAGTCACCAGTTTACTGAATGACTCAATAAACAGGTGAGGCTAAATGTAGTCAAACTTCGAAGTCAAGCAGTTGAGTGAGATGACCTAAGAAGTCCAAGCAAAAAATGCACAGTCAGCAAGATTCGATTTAAATGGGTCATCAAAGGATGGAACGACAGAAAGAGAAGAAAATGAAAAAGAAGAGGAAGAGAGAAAGACGGAAAATAGGAAGAGAAGAAAACAGAAGAAGACGGAAAAAGACAGAAAAACATAGAAGGAGAGGAAGACGGAGGAAGAGAAGAATAGAGAGAAGGAGAGAAAGACAGAGTAATAGGAAAAGAAGAAGACGGAGGAAAATAGGAAGAAGGAGGAATATAGGAACTCAGGAAGACGAAAGGAGAGAGGACGAGGAAGAGGAAGAATGAGAGAAAGACAAAGAAGTAAAAGAAGAGAGCAGAGGAAAATAGGAAGATGGAGAAGGCAGGAATAGAGAGAAATAGAACAAGACAGGAAGACAGAGAAGGAGAGAAAAAGTGGAAGAGGAAGAAGGAGAAGAACGCAGAGAGGAAGATGGAGAATGATAGTAAGAGAGAAAGACGGAGGAAGATAGAAAGGCAGAGAAAGAGGTAACAGAAGAGGAGAAGACGAAGGAAGAGAGGAAGAGGAAGAGAGGAAGAGGAAGAGAGGAAGAGAAGAAGACGAAATTGAAGGAGAAGACAGACAGAATGGCCGTCAGTGACTCGAAGACACAGAGAAGTCATCTCAGCAGCTTTGTCATCCGATGCCATTCGATGCCAGCTCAACAGTTTCCACCCAAGCCTTTCACCTCATCCGCTGCCACCTCAACCTATCGCTTTACTGACATCGATCAGTATCTTGGAAATGAAGCCTGACCTTCGCATAAACTTCCTGTCGTCTTTTCTAGCTTGTCATTGATCTGCTACGCAAGGACGACAGCTTCCTTTGACCTGCATCTCGAGAGTCTGACGTTCGTTGTTTCGTTTGTTCGCACGCTCCTTCACTTCTTCAGAAACTATATCTAAATGGGAGAAGAGAAGGCACTGAAGGAGAAAGAGATATCCAGACAAATCGAATGAGAGAAAGAGGCAGAGGCAGAGAAAGAGGCAGCGACAGAGACAGAGGCAAAAGATACAAACAAAAGGACACAGGCAGAGAATGCAGAAAGAAGACATCGTGGGTGGCGTGTACAGAACTCGCACATATCATTTAATAAGATTTCTAAAATTAGCGAAACAGTGTTTTTGTTGAGACCAATGCTGAATATTAAGTCTAAAAATATACACTGCAACAGTTTGAGTGACTAGGGCTGCAGCAGAGGCGGACTTGGATGTAAAAAGCAACCGGAAAATGTGCGTTCAGAAGCCCATCCATCCGCATCCAAATCTCCAGATTCTTCTTTCCCGGGCGGTGTAGTGGCCTTAAAGACCAGCTACATGGACGGGTGTGGGCAAGTCCTGCAAGTTGAAACTTGAAAGTTTCTGGTCCGCGAAAGTATTTGTGCACAGAAGGACTCGCAACCACAGGATTTTTATATCTGCCTAAATGTAGGGAATATTGCCATATGGGCTTCATATGTCCTTCATGTGACCCTTCATGTAATAGTAATTGTAATTGTATTTGAGATTTATATGGGGATCGTTGCACTTCGTAACAAAATCCTGTTGCTTCGTTGTGAAAATCATCGAATATACTCTACTGCCTAGCTGGGTCTTTCGGTCCTCATCCATATTCCATACATTTAAATAGTTCAGCCAGGCAGTCTGCAAATCGTCTGCCTAAAGCAAAAAGGTTCCAAGTCGAATTTTGGAGGTACTGCAAAACCAGGCTTTGATTGTTGCTATAGATGCAATAATTATTCTGTTCACTAAAATGCCCAGACACATTGATGATCATTTACAAGAAATCTGTTTAACAATAGTAGGTGTGACTAACATGCCATTTGCATCATTCATCCTAAAGTTTGGACATTTTGTCACAAGGAACCCTTATGTACGAAGTAATCTGTCACCAAAACCTTGTCAAATTAACATATGTCCTTTAATATTTTCTACATTTGAGCCGATTCAAACGGGCAGCGATGGTAAAGGATCTCGCCCGATAAATTCATTGACACATGAGCAGGGTCAGGGCCATACGGTCGCTAAGAAAAACATGTAGGCCTACATTTACATTTAGATTTTATACAGTAACGTCAGTGCAAATTAATGTTACACAACTACAGCTGTACTGTATAATTGTTTTCTGGTTAAACTATAATCGGTTACCTGTATTCAGGAAAATGCAAAATGCATAATGCAAAAATAAACAAGTACGTGTTCTATTACGCTATTAGGAGATTGTTAGATTTCGCTCTTGGCATGAAAATGATTTAAATAAACTAGGCTAAAGTATGATATCATAGCATCTCCGTTATGGTTATCTCCAGCGTAAACAGCTAATGAACTGGTTATGTAGTTCCAGTCTACTTTAACTGAGAGCCTTGACAGGCAGATTCATTTTAGAACTAAGAGAGTAATAAAGCGCACACCGCAGCCTTGGTTTAACTCTGCCATTTTGAAGCTAGGCGTCGCAAGAATCAGTTAAGAGTGTTGGTGGTGCCGCTCTCGCCTACCATCTGACCACAATAGGTTTAAGCAACAGTGCTAACTTGTGTGCAAACTTGTGTCATCTGGCAAATCTACATACTTAACTAATTCAATCTCTGAAAGTTTTGCACGACCAAAAACCATGTCGATGGCTTTGAATGATTTTTGCATCTGGAAAAAGTTAAATTTACTCTCTGTTGTTTCCTTAGCTGTTTATGAGCTTGCCGCAGAGTTCTTGACATTTTTGCATTTCTGGTATAAGGTTGTAATTTGTCGATTCCTCTGCGTTCTAATTCTTCACCTCCTGCATTAGACTAATCTCGGCCAATAACTCTTACCTCATGTTCGCGAACTTATCCTTTAGTCACCTCACAAAAGCTGTCTCCTTGACACCATTTATGCATCTCTACTGAAAGAGTTTTTGAATTTCCTGGGTTCAACCATTACATCACCAATAATCAGTTTCTGATTGCATGAGGGATCGTTCCCGTCTGCATGTGCTAACGCCACAATTCATGCTGTGCTAAAACACCTTCTCTCGACCCAGGTAACTTGCGTAATTACAGACGCATCTCAATTTTGAATCCTGTATTTAACATTCTTAAGGGGTAGTTATGAATCGTATGCAAATCTATCTATCTTAAATCTTTAAAACTGGGCGACTGACTCACTGGTTGCATTAGCTGATGCTGGTCGTAACATGGGCGTTATGTTGATTCTACACTGTCTCACATCGACTATGTAAATGGCATTTGTAAGTCGTCAGTGACATACGCCGAATGAGGCGTCATGTCCCCATGCCCTCAATGATATCTCTGGCAAACGCAGTCGCCTTGATTACTGTACCTCGCTTCTTACCGGCATCACAAAATCAAGCATGCAAAACTCTAAAGAGCTCCGAATTCTTTGACTAGTAAGGTTCATTTTAATTACACAGGCAGTCTTGCATTTTGGTTTAACAGATGATAAATGCAAGGACACCGTATCACAGCCCCTGTTCTCGCCAGCTGTAGTTGGCTTAGGACATTCATGGCACTTGCCTTTTGGTATTAAAATTGAATCATCTACAGAAACATTTAAATATGCATTTTTAAAATTGTTATTGTTGTTTAACATCTAATCATAATATTGGATTTGCAAAACAATACAACACCAACAAAGACGAGTATTATCGTTCACCTAAAATTAAATAGGTTATAAAGTTATTAAGATCAGGACGAGTACACATAATTTCGTGGTTCAATAGCGCTCGAAACATCTCGACCCTTATCATCAGACTAGCAGCTATGCAAGACTATCCAGAACAACCCATTATCGCTTACTAGTCTTTAAAAGCCTTCATTTGAGTCTTATACCTGTCTGTCTGAAGTATATCTTTGCAGTAAATCAGAATAAACAATGGCCTGCTGCTAGAAAATCGTTATCAGGCAGTCTGTTAATTGTCTTCTCAGCTGAACCTCTGGTGCAGTAAAGCACCGCTTCTTGAAATCTTGATCTGCTATTTATGACGTATATGTAAACTACTGCACTAAATCACTAACATCCTTAGCCTGTGTTTCAGCCTCAGTGTTACTTTGAAATTAATAGGTATTATCAGTAGAATGGCAGGATTCTTAAATGTTAAAAAGGTCTCGGTTAGTGGGCATTAGAAGGCACTGATGTGCTCTCCCTACAGGACTGTTCTAAACGCATATATCACTTCTGCACGATATCAAAACGCAAACGCTGTAGAAAAATTACAACATGCAGATAGGATCTCCGCATTATTGAAGGTTTCTGCACTGATAGCGTTAGTAACAATTGCCACTAAAAGGAGCTGCCAAATCTTTGTAGCTCCATACAGAATGCTAAAATCTACACACTTCCCCTTGTTATTGCACTTTTATTTACTCTATAAAGAGTTGTTAGCATAGATCTTTGCTGCACAGACGTGAGCATCGTTGTCTGGGGAACATTTTGCATCGAACATACCCATTTGCCAAAAATCCATTTAGACCTTTTCGCTTTAAGCAGACGAAATATTCTGGTGCATATAGCGCAGTGAAATGTAAATGCACACGTTTTTCTATAGCGACCGTATGGCCTCGACCCTGCTCATTTTGCAATGAATTGAGCGCAGTATACGTCGTACACACGAAGCATCAAGAAGGCCGTAAGAATTGTGTCAAATATGGTCCACTGATCTAGCAAAACGTTTGTTAATTTCGAACCAAAACTTCAAGGAGCAAACAGAAGTAAGTTATGCTGTCTGCCTGGAGCCTGCTTACTTTGACCACTACCGTGCATCTCCAACTTTCTGCAGCTTCTTCAGTTTTGCATGACCAACGTCATTTCATATCGTGATACCAATGCACAGTACAGTGTCTGTCGTTAAATAGCGACTGACCGTCAGTAACGATTATTTATAATCTAGTCGTTTGGTACACAGCCTGGCTCTGGAGAATCTGCATGATGACCTAGATAATAAGTTGATGCCAGTATTTTGTTTTTACCCGAGGCATATATGATCCCTCAGGAATTAAAAATTCTCCCGATTATTATTATTATTATGATTACTATCACTTTTTTATCAGAGGTAGAACTGATTCCCTCAGGAACTAAAAAATTAAGTTAGGAGTATAAAATGACTGATCTCTGAGAAATCAGGCCTCGTCCCAGTAGTTTTAATAATGAAAATAATAATAATAATATTATTATTATAATTATTATAATTATTATAATTATTATTTTTATCCGAGGCATATATAATATCTCAATATGATTATGATTATTATTATTATTATTATTATTATTATTATTATTATTATTATTATTATTATTATTATTATTATTATTATTATTATTATTATTATTATTATTATAATTATCATCATCATCATATATGTTCATAGTAGAGTTCCGGAGAAGCAGATGGCGTTCCCACGCTGGACAGCTACTGAGAGTCTTTGAAGCAGGTAGTTGGTCTCCAGTGGATCGTGGGTTGCCATTGTCATCCTTCGTCCTAACTCCCACACAAAATCCAATCCTTCCGTACTCCATGCGCCGCTGGTCTCCAGTGCGACCACAAAAGAGTGGGTTTGGGCTATAGTGGCGTATTTTAGCCTTTTGGCTGAGACTGCCCGGTTTGCAGCTTCACTTGGTCCGGTTGAAGTAAAACCTAGATGTGACGCTGCAAATGTGTCAGAAACTGTCACATCCCATGTAAGACATCTTCCGCGAGACCACGGGATAAGAGTCACGCCATCCGGTCGTTTGCCATCTTCCCTGGTGAGTCCCAACGGTTCTTTCTGAGCAGGGATGTTCGCTCTGGTAAGCGCTCTCCATATAATGTCGTTGAGCATGTTATGGCGTTGTTGTCTGCCAGCACTCTTTCTGCAGACCAGACCGTGAAGTCCTCTGGCGTCGACTCTTTCGCCACAGTGACACAGATGTGGCTCGCACAGTGTGGTTCCCAGTCGTATTCCAACCGCGGTCCGTATCACCTCATCCGAAAGACGAAGTCCCAATGCGGTTACTGGAGGAGCCAGCATCCAATCTCCAGAGTGTGGTGCTTGAGAGGCCAAGAGACGAGCGCGGTCTAGTTGGTTGTTCGCAGACTCATGTAAGCTCGCCGACGCCTTGCTTGTCCAGCGACTGTCCCATTCCCTTTGTCGATGAGCTGCTGATCCAGTTGGTGGTTCTGCACCCGTGAAGACCATCCATGCATTCAGTGCGGTATTCACTAGCTCGTCTGAGGTATCGGCTGATTCTGGTGGCAGTATGTGTGTTTGGAGTTCGCTTGTGCTTGCAGCAGAGGCCAAGAAGGCAGAAAGTGCCAGCGTAGAAGCACAGCGAATCCCAAGACCGCCATCCCTAACCGGAAGGGACGCCTGGAGCCATTTCTCATCCGACAGCTCAACATTTAAGATAGTCGATAGTCCGTCTCTTAAAAGAGAGTCAAATCTGGTTAGACTGGGGCATTCGGTGCAAACGGCTGTGCGCATTGTGTAGAGCAGCTTCGGAACGCTCAAACCGTTTCGCAACAGCACTAGGGCGTCATGTGCGTGAAGCATTGAGAGCCTCCCAACTGCTCGTTCCAGATCATTTGCCTTCTCATTCACCACCTTTTCAACGGCTGGTCCCGGCATCAGTGGTGTGCCCAATAGTGTTGCCTCTCTTAATGGTGTAAGGTTGAAGCCGGAGAACGCGAGATTGTCGACTTGATTTTCGTCATTCTGGGAAACAATCTCGCATTTGACGCGGTTAAGTCGAAGTCCGAGCTTAGCGGATTCCTGGGTGATCAGCTAACATCCAAGGCCACAACGTCCACACTGCCTCCCAGTGTTAAGTCATCGAGGAACGCTATTTTCAACTCGGACTTCAGCTGTTGCAGGATTGGCTGTATTGTGATGCAGAATTCCATGGGGCCCATCGGGTCACCTTGCTGGGTACCCTCTTCTGATCGAAGAATATTTGATCCATGTTTTAAGAGCGGACTACAAGAATATGCGGCGTGAGTGAAGCGGTAAAGCTCAGGAATATCTCTTGCAACCGCTTCTAATAGAGAGTCTCTGCGAAGGGTGTTGAAGGCATTGGCGAAATCCAGTTTGACTAGAACGGCATCAGTCGACATCGAAGTGGCCCAGCGGCGGGTTGCATGTACTGCTGCTTCGGCGCCTCCTGGTACGCCAACGCCCAGCTGGATCGGGGGCGAGCAGTGGAGATAATTTGGTCACAGCGTGTGCGTTCGCACATTTGGCTGCTAGGCGTCGCCACGTGTATCCGACCGCAATTGGCCTGATTCCTCCGTCTTTTTTCTTCAAAGCCATCAGATTCGCCCCATATATAACTTCGTTGACCTCGGTCGGTAGGCTCCCTTCTAACATCAGATTTACCAGGTCATTGAGGTGGTGGATGAGGTTTAAATCGACACCCGCCGAAGTCAAATCTTTGAGGTGTTGTGGGGTTATGCCGTCTGGACCAGCTGCCGAACCTGCAGGAAACGAAGAAATAGCTTCGACAATGGCTCGTTCAGATGTATTCAGTGCAGCAAAGCGATCAGAGTGCTTTGGATCACAGAACGGTCTCCTGTCTGACGAGGCTGGCGGGTGCTTCATCCTTAGCCCAGCTAATGTCTCTGGGGTATCTGGTGCTGGTTTGTCATCGCTACAAATGAGGCGAATAGCAGCCTTGTAATTGCCATCCTCCAATTTGCTGGCAACTGCCGATGCCAAGTGTTTTGTCGTGTCACGTTTTGTCAGGCCTGTACCTCGGGACGCTGTTGGTTTGTGTTCGACTTCATCTGTACAGCCTGCAGGCCCTTTTGAACGCCAGTTCGTTATTCTAGAGAGAATTGCCCGCGTTAGGTTGCGTTTGACTCCTCCTCTTTTTGGTTTGACCAGAATACATCCTCCAAAGGCTAAGAGGTTCGACCATTTCCCAGTGTCATCTGGTTCGCTAACGACAGCCTCTATAAGTTCACCTCAAAAGGGCGGCGCATGATGTTCTTGCCGTTCGAGGTATTCGCTTAACCAGCGCACCTCTTATAACGGGGTGTAAGAGTTTTATCTCTGGATGTCTAAGACGGCACTGTCTGTCCGAATCTGGCTGCATTTGAATGGAATCTTGATTAGCAGGGCTGGCTGCAGAGGAAAGTGGCACAACCGCATTGGGCGATAGTATCTCTGCTGGAGGCTGGTCAGAACCGGGGCAGGGAGCGGGCCTCGGACCGTGACGGTGGATGGTGCCATCTGATGCATGTGTTTTGAATGTAGCCCAGCATATGCTACAAGTCCCCTTTCCCTTGGCAGGCCTCCTATGCATGTTTTCGTCTAGCAATCGAAAGTTCAAATTACGATAAATGATTATGATTATGATTATGAATATTATTATTATTATTATTATTATTATTATTATTATTATTATTATTATTATTATTATTATTATTTATATTTAGCAACTTCTATGACGCAGTTGTCTAATGCACAAGGCAGGCATCATCCGATGGCGCTTGCCGATTAAGTATGAATTACTAAATTCGTCTTTAAATTTTTTTAATGAAATGCACAGAAAGTTAAATGAACCTCGAAGAAATAAATGACGGAATTTTGAGAGCCTAGGGTTCCAATAATCCCGACCTGCCAGGGGCACACCGGGAATTTCCGGGTAACTGTGTTGGTCAGTCCACCTCTGGCCCGCAGGGCCCCGCAACTAAGAGGGTCTGGGCCCGAATCTGAGAAAGAAGGGGCCTCTTGGAGTTGATAAAGTACGAACTAGACGCAGAGGGACCATTTGAGTAACCAAAGGGGGCCCGAAACTTGAAGTTGCGCCACTGAGAGCATATATACAATTTCTAAAAAATATATATATGTTATAGTGGATGAATTATGCATGACAGTCGGCTTCAGCCTAAAAGCTTTTATTATGTGGTACGTGTTAAAGGGAAACCGAGTGTAGCATATGAATGGCTGCATTGCATGCCATTGGTTACTCTGAAAAGCAAGAACAAAGCGCCCAACAAGACAATGTGGCTCACTTCCTTTGATTTAAACACAGGGAACGCAAAGGATCAGTGGACTGGAACGGCAAGAAAGGACACAATACACCTCCTGACCGAATACATGACCGAATGCATGACAGAATGCAAGACCGAATGCATGACCGAATATATGGGCATGCGCATGACTGAATGCATTCATTCATTTATTAAGTCATGCATTCAGTCATGCTGAATTTAACGCGAGTGAGGTTAGTCGCCTACACGAGACATGTAGGCATCTAGGCACTCAGTCACACGGATAAACTGGTGTCTAAGTAATCGTAATTGTAATCGTAAACTCGAGATTTCTACAGCGCCCAACGAAAGCTAAGTCGCGGGAACCAGGTTATTCACAGATGCTCAGTCAAAACAAAATCGATAGGCAAGAAGGATTCTGTTCCAAGTCAAGAGTCAGGCAGGCAGGCAGGCAGGCAGGCAGGCAGGCAGGCAGGCAGGCAGGCAGGCAGGCAGGCAGGCAGGCAGGCAGGCAGGCAGGCAGGCAGTCAGACGGCTATGGTGGATGGTGTTTGGGATTCCATCTGCAGGACAGATAAGGGGAAGAAGAGGAATCAGAATAAGATTTGCAGAAGAGGAGTGTTTTCAGTTTTGAGTGGAGTCAGCGGCCGACAAGTAGGCAGCTATATATATATATGATATATATTATATATATTATATATATTATATATATATATTATATATATTATAAGTCCTGATACGATACTTGCACTGAAGTCTGGTTAAAACAGTTAGACAGGCAACTTACATTAAGCGACATTCAGACAGTTTCTGCCTACGCTAACTACTCTAGAAACAACTTCTAATCAAATCTAATCAGAAACGCCCCTTATTGTTCACCTATCGTAAGTCTCTCGCAAGAGTCTTTTCCGAACATTTGTAAGCTTATACACCAAATACACCCCATTTTAGAATGTTCTAGCAATCATCCAAACACCCTCAGCCGTAACATACCCACGCCGTTTTAGTCAAACATAAGTTTTGAATATGATTTACTAAATTTATGTTAACGGTCGACTAAGAAGGTCAGGTGAAAATTTTCACAACCAGAATGTTGATGCACCTCGAAGTTGGACTTCTGTAACTCCAGACTCTACCTGATTGACTTCTGTTTGTGCGGGACCATTTTTTGGGCAAATCTCTACTTTCTGAACAAAATTCCATTAACTGGGTGAATCGCCTACGATTCCTCGCTCAGTCGATGGACATATGGCGTGTTAACAAATGCATTACTTACTTACTTATTCTTGCTTGCGTGTTTGCTTACATAATTACTTAATTACTTAATTAATTAGTTACTGGGTGATCTGATGCATCAGCCGCCATGAAGAACGGTTTATCGAAATCCAACGGTCTCAAAACTGAATGAATCGCCATCCTTGACTCGAGTTACAAAAATACTCTGTCGGCATCCTCGAAACCATTACCACAAATTTTCTTTGACTTTTATTTCGATTCCGAATCTCGCTTCTTGTTTCCAACCTTGCTTTTCTTCTTCAGTGCGTAGCTGACAACAATTCTTCGGCCATTTAGGTTCTTGCCCTATATGTTTTGCAAAGACTTAGGCGCATGTTCACGAGACTCGAATAAAACAAAGCCAAACCCTTTGGAATTGTCTGTCTTCAGACCTGTTGCAATTCTTGCGTCTGCCACTTTCTTGAGGAAGGCTTTCAGTCGCTTGGCTGTCGTCTTGTAGTCCAGCTGCCTGGCCCGAAACGTTTTCATTATTCATTTGCCCCTTTCTTTGATGTTTTTCCCTTCATTTTTCAGCAACATAAGCTATGCAGATAGTTCTACTGCAGAGGTTCGAGTTCTGTAACTCATTTATAAATTATTCAGCAATTTCTTTACTGCCGGGCTCGAGATAACCATATCCTTTCATTTTTCCATTCATTTTATATGGCTTAAAAAATTTTCTGAGTTGACTCTAATGTCTGCATCTTCTAAATCATACGCTGGAGTCTTTACGCAGAGCGATCTGTTCTTTGAATCCACATCTGTTTTATTTGGCGTGTTTTCGTGCATTTTCAGACTTCTCATTTGCGATTAGTGGCCAAATTTGCTTGAATAAATAAGTAAACTTGTTTGTCAGCCATTTTCTTTCCAGGCAACTTTAAAACTGCTTCCAGCTGACTTTAACTTACGTCAACATAAGCAAAGTTTCTACCAACTATTCTGCAAACATGTTCAACTTTAAACCCATAACATTCAAAGAACTTCTCAATGTTTGATGACTCAACATCATTTGATATCATTCGAACAAACAATGAGTTAACGTCTGAGGTTTGGGGTTTTTCCAAGATTTTTCTTCTTGCTTTCATCATGAGAATTAATCTATCTCGTATTCTTTGCAATCTGAGCTCGGGTTACCACACATTTTCCCGTAGGAATTCCTTTTCCTGCTCTATCATCTCCCACTAGGATGCCCACTCTCGCCGGCAATGAATCAACCAGGCCCACCAAAAAAATATTCCATCACCGAAAGATGAATCTCTACCAAACAGACTTGAAAAATTTCCAGTTTCATCATTTGCAACGTATCACCACCGACGCGTGATCGCCGATACAAAAACTCAGGATATACACAATTTTTGTAACTGAGTTTTAGTTATGTTACTTACATCCCGTCAGAGTTCACTGGCAAAGGCCTTCAGTTTCTCAATGCTCATTTTAAAAATATCATCCATTGTAACGCCCGTCTTTGAAGCCATGTCCTCTTGCTATACAATACGCACAGCACAATATTTCTTCTAAACTTCACGTCGACCGTAGACAGTGTTAAATGCCTTTCGGTCAGCCGGCGAACAGATGGATCCGACTTCTGAGACTGTTTGATACCATATTGAACTGAAGTCTGGTTATAGCAGTTATTAGCTCTTTTTCTTAATCCAGGCAGATCATACGACGCTCAGACTATTCCAGACTAAGCTGACTCTAGACATAACTTCTAGTCAAATCTAGTCAAATACGCCCCTTATTGTTCATTATTGCCCCTTATTGTTCATTATAGTGTCTCACAACAGTCCTTTTTGAACATTTGCATACATCAGACACTGCCTTTTAGAATGTTCTAGCAATTATCCAAAATCATCAACCGTAACATAAATAAATAAATATATGATATATATGTGTTATATAGTAATGTATATATAGGTAGGCTGGTAAGCAGGTAGACAAATAGGTAGGTATACTAGAGGTTGGTAGGACGTGAGGCATGCAGGAGTTCTGGTGGTAGGATGGGCCTTTTGAATCGGAAACCGAGGTCATTGATGGAGAGCTGTCCTCGCTCGTGGTAAATAAGGTCATGACCCCAGAGCGAGCAAACCAGGTGACCTTCCAAGGCGACACAATTTCCGATCCTCAGTTCCAGGGTCAACCAATTAGAAGTCAAAAGGAGTGATCAACGATCAGGTCATAGGTCAAACGGAAACCAGACTAGTTGGTCATGCACACTGAAGATGGAGTGGCTGAACAAAGGAGGACGACCAGGAAGCGCAGAAAGAAGAGTAGCAGGAGGAAGAGGAGAAAGAGGACATCTATCTTAAACAAGTGGCCGATATTATCTGAGAGGTATTGAAACATCTGTCGGTTTCTGTAGAATGCAAAGATTCGATTTTAATTCGATTTGAATTTGTGTTTAGTTATCAACAGTGGATGAAAAGTTGCATGGATGGCGTCTGAATTGATGAAGCGCCTGTAGTTGACCATGATGGAGCGCTTAATTGGTATTTTAAATTTTCATTCGTAAACAAACATGGATTATTTACAGACCATTCCAAGTTCGTCTGTTTTATGGAGGACTTTCCAAAAAAAAATCAACAGAACCGGTAGATAGAGGCCTCACATCTTGGAATGGTTCACAAGGCAATGTATGAAAATCTCTCTTTCTGCATCGTCAATCTCGGAATCAAAGTCGTCGTTGTCATCGATTTCATCATTGTCGTCGTTGTCATCTGCTGTACTCTTTTAAGCAACAGTTAGCAGTCAACTGTCCGGCCTTCGTTTGACGAAAGAAACGCCGCCCTTCAATTGGCGCAATATCAATTCTAGACGCTCTGAATGTACTGCAGCAAATGTAGTGCAAATCAGGAAATGCATCAATGGATGTAGTGCTGTTTTGACTTACCATCTGGAGGAGCTGTGTTTCCCGCGGCAGAGGAAGGATGGAAGGAAGGAAACGGCCGAGTCCATCGATAAAACGCTGTCTAACAAAGGCTCATTGTCGTTCGAAATCATCCACAATTTCTCCGTTTACTCTCTCTGTGTAGCTGTGTTTGTGTGTCTCTATCTGTCTGTGTCGTTCTGCGTCACTTATCGCCTCCGCAGTACTAGAGCAGGTGCGAGCGAGCGAGCAATTCGTTTGGCGCCAAATTCCATAACAGTGCGCCTTAGAGAAGGATGCTTTTATGTATCGAGATAAGACAGTATCTGCGGGTGTCCCTGTCCTTAGTTGTCTGTCTGTCCGTTTTTCTTCTCTCACCTCAGTTCAAACGAGGCAGTCTGTGAGTCGCGGGTTTTATCATTCAGTGCGTCCGTCCATCCATCCGTATACAACTGTCGGTATCTTTGCCTTATCAGCTTACAAAGCAGCTTCTCCAGCAGCAGCAGCTAGCATCCACCCGCTCACCATAGCGACAATGCATCAGCCCCACGTCAAAGACGGACATTAGCCCAGCCAGATACAGAGTGAGACAAGCTATAAGACCTACGGACAGGGAGATAGACAGACAGATAAGCATGCATCCAGACATGCAGAAGGAGGAAGAAAACCTTGGTGAACTCGCCCGTTAAAACTCGTATATAAATCGTAAGCAGCATCTTCCGTGGAGTTGCGATGCTCTCGATGTGCTTCTCTGTTGTTGTTGCTGCTGCTGCTGCTGCTGCTTCGTTTCGGTTACTTCTCAGTTCATCATGATCTCTCAGACGATCGCAGTTGACCAACATCAGCCGAAACCAATTCTGTCAGTTTCTCCGTCTTTTCCTCTTCGTCTGTCTTTCTCTCTGTCGCACTATATGTGTATCTCTATCTGTCTCTGTCGCTCTGTCTCTCTCCATCCTTCTGTCCCTCTATGTTGCCTTGTCTCTCGCTGTATCTCTGTTTAGGGTCTCTGTTATTGTTTTATCTGAAACACAGGCCGGAGCGCCCTCTATGCAGACCTATTACATTGGCTTCAGCACTATAGCATAATAAATGAAGCCACGAGGAGGAAGAGGAGGACGAGGACGAGGAGGAGAACGAGAAGGAGGAGGAGGAGGAGGAGGAGGAGGAGGAGAAGACATAGCTGCGCCGCTGTTGTCGATGTTCATGGTTTGTTCTAGGCCGTGCGATATAACAGAATCTGTAAGGGACTGATTTACGGCGGTCGGATAATAGAAGCCTACGATAAGTCATTGAAGGCAATGAAGGCAGCGATGGCTTCGATGGTAACGAAGGCTGTGATGGCCAGGCTGCATGCATAGCCAATCGATGGCCTACCAAGTGCCAGCCACATTTGGCGCCTTCCGTTCTTTGTCTCAGATCTAATCCTATCGTCACGCATGCGTGCAGCCGAATGAACCGTCGTCTCTCTGCCCGACGAACAGGTTTGAGCAACAACTGAACAACCGTCAGCAACGCCACCTTTCATTACTTCACAACACTTAGCTACATTTCTCTGCGTGTGTCCCTGCGTCTCTGTTTGTCTCTGGCTCTATCTGTCTGTCTGTGTCTGTGTCTGTCTGTCTGTCTGCCTGTCTCTCTCCCCCCCCCCCCCCAATAATTCCACTCATTTTCATTAAGCTTAGAAAGGTCCCGGTGTTTTCTGGCTTGGTTAGCTACATTGTTTAAACTTTAAAGCGTACGTCAAGGAGCCTCTGTGCGTGAGGATGTCAGTTTGCATACCGATAGTGGCTACATTTCAGAGATTTTAATCTTAGACTAGCACGGTCCGTACACGGGGACCTTAAATGGCGTGGCGTCCATTCGAACGGGCAGCGGTGGTAAAGGATCTCACCCGATTAATTCAATGCAAAATGAGCAGGGTCGAGGTCATACGGCGGCTGTAGAAAAACATGTACATTTACATTTATCGCGTGAAATACGATTCTTCCGTCATCTTCACATTCTTACCCTCTCTGGTAAAGAATGGGGCAGGAGAATCTCGTGTATGTATACCCAGTTCTTCCTCTACCCCATCTTTCTCTATCCTTTTCTTCGTAGATAGATAGATAGATAGATAGATAGATAGAGAGAGAGAGAGAGAGAGAGAGAGAGAGAGAGAGAGAGAGAGAGAGATTCAAATAGACAGGCAGGCACACAGACAGTTGTAGAGTCGATCAACTGACTTCCATCGATCGAATGAAGGGAAGTGAGGGCGTCGGAGAACCTGGACCCAATGACCTACTAAATTGTTCAAACGCTAATTGAACGGAATCTGTTAGTCTTCCGAGAACTTAATTCAGATCTCGCAAAGAAACAACATCACCAGACGACGCTCGATGACGCCAGATTTACACTGAGCGACACCGAAGTACTGTACACTGATTTACACTAAACTACGCTGCATTGCTCTGGATGACACTGAATGACTAAAAGTTACAATGAATTACACTGAATGGTGCTCTGTCTGTGTGTGTCCGTATGTTCTGTCAAGTGCGAGCTCTCGACATTCATCATATTCCGTTGTCTTTATCAGTTGGTTCCTGCCTCCAACATCTTCTGCTGTTGGAGACACAGACTGCAGCCGTCCAGACGAGAATAGATGAACTGAGAGATGGACGAATAGCCCAGAAGGCGATCCGGAGGAGGAGGAGGAGGAAAAAGGAAGGATGAGTATTGAGTATTAATGGCGTCGATGAATCTCGTGAAACGGCGGATATCGGTTGATGAAATCGTGTGACTCAAGACCGAAAACCAGGAAGAAACCAGTAAACAACAACATCTGACATCTGACAGTCACGAATCGTCATGTCTGTCTGCCTTCTTGTGTCTGTCGCTGTATCTCTCTCTCTCTCTCTCTCTCTCTCTCTCTCTCTCTCTCTCTCTCTCTCTCTCTCTCTCTCTCTCTCTCTCTCTCTCTCTCGTATAAAATATTATGGGGTCAAGAGGTCATCGTCGTCTGATGCCGTCTTGCGACGCATTGCAGGGTCACGTGACCTGCTAACGGAAATCGACGGCGAAACGAATTCTGGGAAGCGGAAGAGGAAGTGAGACGATGTGCACTGGACCGAGTAATCGGATCTAGGACATAACCCTGAAAGGTCACAGTTCAGTGACCCGAACGACCTTTAAAGCGCCTTTGCGTTTCATTCCAAGGAATCAACTTGAGTGACCACCTCATGACGTCATTAATTAACACATATCAAATAAGTAAGTATGCTGCACAGTCGAATCGAAGAACTAGACTTGGCTAAGTGTACTGGATTTGCTACAGTACTTAAATTCTACGATGAAGTGTTTTATTGTTTACTGGGTGTCGCAGTGGTTACATTTTCCGCTCTAGTTCTGGCCTAGTTTGAAAATAACGATTAAACCTACAATGCCCTAGCCTTAATGATGATGATGATGATGATGATGATTATTATTATTATTATTATTATTATTACTACTACTACTACTACTATTATTATTAGTAGCAATAGTAGTAGTGGTAGTAGTAGTAGTAATATTAATATTAGTATTGGTAGTATCAGTATTATTAGTATTATTTGTAGTAGTGATTTTTATCATTCTTATTAGTGTGCTAGGCTGCATGTTTTACAGTGTATCATTGTGTATTCTAGTTTACTGAAACCCACAAGGCCTAAAAAAGTAGATTAAACTACGAGAGATTCAAGTAATAGGCTTACGTGCAAAAGTGGCCTCTCCGGTAAAATTTTATACTCTTAGGCAAACAGTTGTAATATTATTAAGCGAATGGGGAAATGAGGGGAATAAATTGGTACCACTCACTTTCTAGACCAAAGTTTCGCCTCTGTCGTAATCTAATCATTAATCTTTCTTAACCCCGTTTGTACGCATTAAGCTTTATCTTATTACGTATCGTTGGTTCTAGAGATTCATAAGGTAATCTTGAAGTCTGGCTTTCGTTATCTTTGTTTGCATCGAGATAAGTGCACAATGCACTTATTTATATTACTATAAGCATCTTGCAATTCCCTCCTTAATTCAATGCCTCCACTGGGATGTTCAGTTGCATCTTTACACAGTGAATCGGCCTTCTCATGTCCAATTAAACCCACGTGGCTTGGCATCCATGCAAAAGTCGCAATGCAGTGTTAAAGATGCAGAGTTTTAATAATTTCAGAACCTAGAAGACCATGTTTGGCTTGGAAACATGTTCGCGACTGGAATCTTCCCCGCTGCTTAAGGGGCCTATAAAGAAAACAGACAGGTTGTTGATTTTGCTAGAAATTAGCCAATTTGGCGCCTCTGCGTTTTGTTGCAACCAATTCTGCACTATTGTGCCTTTACTGACTGCGTTGATTTTTGCTTTTGCAGTTCATTAAATTTAACAGTTGGATTTCTCACTGATCTCCACTGTTATCTGTGTATGACAAACACATTTTGCTGTCATCCGTTCCTTTTAACACTGAGGTAGCTTTGCATACGGATATCGTCGACCAGCGAAATACTCGCATGGCTCTAACTTGCTCTTTAATCGCTAGGTGGCCTTCACCGTCACCACCTATCGATTACTAGGCGTAATCATGTCCTTTCGTAAAGTCCGTTTTCTACAGCGACCGTATGGCCTCCACCCTGCTAATTCTTTATGAATTTATCGGTTGAGATCCTTCACCACCGCAGCCCCTTTGAATGGGCGCCTTCCGCTTAAGGTCCCCGTACACGGACCGTGTTAGCCCATGATTCAAATCTCTGAAATAAGCCACGACTTGGACTCGAACCGGCATCCCCACGCTCAGAGGACACTTGAAGTATACGTTAACGGTTAACGAGTGTAGCTAACCAGGCCATAATACTGGAGCTTTTATGCAGTGGACCGATACAGAGACAGAGATAGAAGCAGAGACGGGGAAGAGCCAAAGACAAAGACGGAGACAGAGGATTTGATGCCAAAGAAAACTTACCTTCGCTTCATTTTCCATCCTTACGATCAAAGAGGACTTACTACAAGAAGAACAAGATAAGGAGGAGGAGGAGGAGGAGGAGGAGTAAGATGGAAAAGGAGGAGAAGGGAGAAGGAAGAAGAGGAGGAGGAAGACGAGGAAGATGAGGAACAGAAAGAGGAGGAGGAGGAGGAGACAGAGACTGAGACAGAGATAGAAGCAGAGACGGTAGGAGGAGGAGATGAAGGAGGAGAAGAAGGAGAAGGAGGAGGAGGAGGATGCAGCCTCTGTAGAGAGTTGTAGAAAGCGCAGCATCTGTGGGAGGGGTCGACCGAGAGAAGTGCGTCTTTTAAAGTTATGTATGGAAAGCCAAAACGCCTTAATGAACGACTGTAACAATTGACCTATGACACTCTTCACCGCTTGTCCTTCATCAAACACAGGTACGAAAGCATATGTCGACCATATATATATATATAAGAGCCTATACAAATATATATATACATATATTATGTTCGACTATATATATGTTATATGCTTATATAGGTCGATTTATTTATTTATATGCTGCTATAGCATCCAAGCGCCGCAGACATTATGAACACCAAGACGTTCGATTGAGGTAGGTGAAATATTTTAATAGTTCCCATATTTTTAACTAATTAGCAGTAGGCTAAATGATGAAAATGTGCATGAATAGTAAATAGTTCAAATTAGACAGAGGTAGTTAAAAGGCTCAGATGTTAACTCTTAACGACCACCCGTTCATTACTTATGCATGACAGTTGCTCTCCTGCTACACATAATAATAATAATAATAATAATAATAATAATAATAATAATAATAATAATAATAATAATAATAATAATAATTATTATTATTATAATTTTAATCATAATTATAATAATAACCCCTATCTCGGGTACAAAAAAAATTTTTTGAATAAAAAAATTAACCCTCATCCACATACCTGTGGTCCAAGCGGACCCCAACCAGTTTAGAATATGTGTAACTTTTGTCACATAGATGGCATAACGTTATTATTTTAAGTAATTGTCAGCACTTCATCGATCAACAGCTGCATGAATTTATAGGCCAGCAAATTATTTCGCAAAGGAAAAATTTTAAAATTTCATATGGGGTCCGTAGAGACCCCTGGGGTCCAGTTGGACTCCACTAATGAAAATATATTGAAAAAACATAAATAAAATTACTTAGGCGCCCAGTTTAAGGAAATGATGGAGCACTTAAATGTTTGGCAACTGTTCCTAGGCATTTAAATGTAAAATGGCTCAAAGATGTGCTAGTTGTACTGTTGCTGAAGCGCTGAAGATACTACTCCATGATGATGAAGATGACGTTCAGATCAACAAAGAAGGCAGCAATGAGATGGTTGATGAAGAAGATGATGAAATTGATCACGTGTCTGATGAAGAAGCTGACAGTGATGACTTTGAGCCTGCTGAAGAACCTGCACTTCCTGCAGCACAAGTTCGTGGCAGAACAGCAACTCGTGGTAGAGCACGTGGCCGAGGTGGGCGCCAAGCCATGGATGAATACGGGTTGTAATATCATTGGTGATTTTTTCACCAGCCTGCCTCTTGTAAAGACGCTGTTTGAACAGCATACTACATATGTGAGAACAATTCGCAAAAACAAGGCAGATATCCCAAATGAAATGCAAGAAAACTCAGAGAAGAAAAATCAACAATTTTTGGCTTCTGTAGAAATTACACTTTGTAAATTACACTTATGTTCCAAAGAAGACAAAGGCTGTCATCTTACTGTCCTCTGTGCATCATGACAGTGCAACAGCAGGTGACGATCACAAGCCTCTTATTATACTTCACTACAATTCCAAGAAAGGCAGAGTAGACAACATGGACAAACTTGCTGCATCATACTCCTGTAAACGAAAATGCAAACGATGGCCATTATCATTGTTCTTCAACGTCGTCGAAGTCGCTTGCATTGCAGCCCTTGTTATCTGGCTATGCAACTTTCCAGAGTGGGAATCTCGAAGTGGGAGCGCCGTCGTCGACTGTTCATGTTACAGTTGGGCAGTGAGCTGGTTCACGAACAAATTGCTGTACGTGCTGCAAATCCCCGAGCTGTGCTAGGTGAAGTGAGAAATGTTATCAAGCGTTCCAACATACAGGGTGTATTGATTGAAGTGGAAGGCAACCTTGACAGCAAAGAACTCTCCAGAAAGCATTGTTGCCACATCTTTCCACGCAGTGCTGACAGAAAGGTGAAACAAGAGTGCACTGTTCTGCCGCAGAAATGTCTGCTTGGATCACTCGACACCTGCGTTATGTGGGCCAAGTGTATGTAACAGGCGACCCCTAAACACATTAACTGAAGATTAAACCAGGATTTGTGCTTAGCTTAATAACTTTCTTCATTCAATTGAAATTCTTGAATTAAACTTAGCTTAAATTGAAACGGTTTGCTTCATGAGCGACCTCATTACATAACATTTCATAACATTTGCCGGGTTCCTGATTTGTGTAATAAAAATATTCTTTCCATGACTAGTTAGGACCTACTTAATGAAAACTGTTATGTGTCATTATGTTTCAAGGAGAACTTAAGCAGTTTTGATGTCGGAATGCAAATATCACTCGAAGAAAACATTCTAACCGTTGGGGTCCAGACGGATCCCAAGTATGCAATAACGTGACTTTCATGACCAATGTGGATGATGGTTACAATATCAATAATAAATAAATGTCTCCGGACTAATTTTGTAACCACCTGAGGGATTATACCTACCTTGGGTAAAAAATAATAATAATAGTAATAATAATACTAATAATACTGTTCCAGATCGGCCGAGGCCCTGCGTTCTGCCGCTGAGATAGATAGCAGCTGAAATAAATATATCTGAATGCTCCTCCGTTCTCTCAGCATATTGGTTTGTACCCTTGTACTCTGGGTCTAATAAATCAGCATGGCCTTGCTCTCATCTACCGCTTCGGCTACCGCCTTACATAGGTATCGGGAGATAATAGGGCGATTACTTTCCTCTATCAGTGCTTCAGTGCAAATACTTCTGCAGCACCTTTTCCACCGAAAGCACCATCAGTGAAGATTAACCATTCCAAAACAACACTTCCCTAATATATCATATAATAATAATAATATTATTATTATTAATAATAATAATAATAATATTATTATTATTATTATTAAAAATAATAGTTGGCGGTTTGGGTAAGCACCTAAAAACCGACTGATCAAGCTCAGTTGGCTCAGCGAGTTGCCCCCTCCTCAGATGGCTGGCTGACCGTTTTACCCATACCATCATGTGGCCTATTCTTTTAGCAATGAGGCGGTGCAAATAGCAGTTGACCTGCGAATGACCTCTGGCTTTGAACTCTGCAGCCTTCACAAATGTTGCTTCAGAGAGTTAGTTGGCCATGATGGTCACCATGGCCTCGTTTGTAGATTGCCTTTCTGGCGATCATGCCATCAATGACATAGCCTGGGGCCTTACAGAAAGCTGATGCTTTTAGTATTGAAGAACCAAGAGGCTTGTTTCGCTCAGATGATAAGAGATCAGACGGAGCCACAATGATTCCGTGGGTGGCAGGTAAACATCTAACCTGGAATGCCGCAGTTGTTCCGCACAACTTGTGCGGCAGATTACATCACCCACGCAGCAGATTCAGCAGCAGCAGCAGCAGCAGCAGGTTGCCATACATAAATCCACCTTTTTCTACCCATCGCTTGCAAAACACTGGGCCCAATTAACTCTGCAGGGGTCGATTTCATCCGTGAGGTTGGCCGCCTCCTTTCGACCATCTCCGGAGAACCACGTGAGGTCGCTTTCGCTTTTTTCCTACCTGTATCTAGCGCGATAATGCCATTGCTTTTCGTGGCACTTTTTCCGATGTTGATGAGGACGAGGCCTGATTTTCCACACGCCAATTAACAGTTTCTAGCGTAACTTTTTGTTCGTGAGGAATTACACTTATCTCGGGCTAAAAAAGTAATAATGTGGCGGAGTAGCCACAAGGCTTGTCTTAGCTAGGAATTATAAATAATAATTATTCTATTTGTATAATACCCTAATTGTATAATAGTCTGACATTTAAGTTGTTTGATTAGCTTTAGCTTGCTTATTATATTTTACTGATTTGTTTTATGAATTTAATAATTAAGTCCATATTTCTTTCCAACCCCTCCCCGATGATGATGATGATGATGATGATGATGATGATGATAATAATAATAATAAACAATTCTCTTAAGCAGACCTTTGATGGTTCTCTTGATTCACTGACATTTGGTTTGCTAACCAACGCAGTTACAAGTCTGCGTAGTCTGCAGAGACACCGAATAAATCGCCATGGCTGAACCTCTGACAGAACTAGCTGCTGCGGATGTGGATGGAAAGTATGACGATCTAGCATCGTTGACTGCTCTTTACGATCAACAGGTTGGCTAAAAAGACATCTATTCATCTGTTCATCAACGTCTTCCTCAACCTCCTCATCCTTTTGCTCATCCTCTGTCTGCCACCTTCTCCGTCTGCCTCCTTTCTTGTATACCTTATCTTCCTCTGTCTGCCTCCTCCTCTGTCTGCCTCTTTTTCTGTTCACTTTATCTTCCTCTTTCTGCCTCCTCATCCCTCTGTCTCCTTTCCTGTCTACCTCTTCTTCCGCAGTGTGCCCCCTACTCTGTCTGTTACCATGGTGTCTCCTGTCTCTGCCTCTTCCAATGTGTCTGTCTTTGCCTTTGTGTAAGTATAAGTCTTTCCCTGCCTCTGTCTATGTGTCTGACTCTGCCTTTGTGCCTGCCTACGTTTCTCTGTCTTTGCCTACGTGTCTGTGTCCTATTATTTACTGGTGAGGATTTGCTTTCAGACCGTCATTGAGTCTCCTATTCAGCCGCCTCTGCCGCCACCAGATGTCGTCCTGGAAAAAGAAGGTCAAGAGGGCGAGGGGCCAGATGAGTTGAAGTCCATACCACGTGACCTGGATGCATTTCGTCACGTGGCTCTGTCGAGCGACAAAGAAGAGATCCACGTGATTCTCCACGGAGCAGCCAATCTCCCGGGGACGTCACAATCAAGGGCTCCCTGTGCATACGCCATTGTGTTGGTATTAGGGGTCAGGGTCATGATCAAGAGAAGGTTCAGGGGATCAGGGTCACGGGCAGTGTCGGGGTCAGCATCGAAAACTAGAGTCAGGGACAGGGTAAGGGTTAAGATCAGGTTCAGTAGGATGAGGAAAAAGGAGAGAAACAGAAGAGGAATGGCTGTATGAGGAGGCTGTGGAGTCAGAAATGGATGAGGAATATAAGGAAAAGGAGAGTGATATAACAGCTGAAAAATAGCATAAACATCGGAGAAGATGATGAAGTAGACGCTGTCATTGTTAGGGTTAGGGTACGTAAGGTACGTTAGGGCTTGGGCTTGGATTGGTGCTAGGGTTGGGGTTAGTAATGTTATTAATTACTAAAATAATCTATGATGATAAAGAAGATGATGACATTGATGTTATTTTTGTTGCTGCTGCGATTGTTAGTAAGACTAAGTCGAATGATGACATTGGTGCCTCGGCGGAGGTCGTGACCTCATTCAACCCCAATCCGTCTTTCAGCGCTTCATGGGAGGCATTTGGCATAGTGACAGTGGACGAACGACGATCAGCTGAGGAAGGTCTCCGATTCGATTCTCTGTCTGTCCATTTGTCTGTTTGTCTGTCTCTCACAAACTATCTATCTGGTGTGCATTCTGCACGTGAAGTAGCATATGCAATTATCTGTGTAAAACGCATACATACATGCGTATGCCTGTGTATTTGTTTACCTGATTGCAGTCGTCGTCGTCTTTCAGACTCTTTGGAGTCTGTGTTGCCTTGGCTTCATCGTCTTTGTGTCTCCGAGATCTCCAGGTCTCACGGAGTCGTTGTCTTCTTAGCTGCATCGCTATTCTCTCCAGCTCCGGTCCATTGCATGAAATTGTCTTCCTAATTTATTAGAGATTAAGGCGCTTCGTGGCCTATCGTTCAAAAGGACAGCAGTGGTGAAGGATCTCACCCGATTCATTCATTGAAAACTGAACAGGGTCGAGCCCATACGGTCGCTATAGAAAAAAATTACATTTACATTTTCACTGACCTCTGCTTCGCTGACACGTCCATTCCATTCATACCTCATCAAACCTGCACATTAAACCAGCGGTCAGTTTCCCCTTGTTTGTCCTTCCATCCAGCCAAAAGAAGACTTGCGGTTTCTGTGCTTTTTCGCACACTGGTCCATTCACTTTCTAAGCTTCACTATACTCTTTTCTCCTTCTTAAAGCAAACATTTGTAAGGGGAATGGGTCAACTGGCGCCATACAAATGGCTGTCTGCGCGATTGATTGAATTACGTGGACTTGATTGTAACCGAATAGAAAAAAGTTGTTCGTCTGCGATGTCTAGTTCTGATCTTCAAAGTCGTCGACGGACTAACGAAACAGATGTTGGCAAAATACCACCTACCCGTCAACTTCCTACACCCATTTCACCCGTACCACCTGGAGATGGTCATGGTAAGTCATGGCCTTGGTGTTTGACGATGATGATTAACAATGACAATGGCGTTTCATGATTAGTAATGATGGTATTTGACGATGACGATGATTGATTGATTGAATGATTGATTGATTAGGATGATGACTGATGATAATGACAACGACAGTGACGATGATGAAGCAAACTATGTGTTGTTGCTGTCGTAATTTTTTGTGTAGCCCTCGGTGAGTTCGTCACAGGGTGTTTTGCTGATTGTCTCCATCACAAGAAAACTCAGCTTCATCCCAAAAACCGACAACGCCTCTCCCTACTACATCGGACTAGAGGTACTTGCTGCGCCATATAGCACCATCACCACCACTACCACTACCAGAACCATAACCGCCAACACCACCATCAGCAACTTCATTATCATCATTACAACCACCACCACCGCCGCCGCCATTACATCATCGTTATCATCGTCATCATTATCATCGTCACAATCATAACTCTTCCATGGTGATTAGTGACTTTTGCACAATGATAGGTGAAGAATGTGTTGCAACTCTCATATACTGCTTTACCAACTTATTTCAACGTACTTGTTTATAATATGTGTTTCGTTGTAGGTTTTACTGGAGCGTATGAGAGAGGAATTGGGGCAGCCAGTGGGTCCAATCACAGCCGTTGCTAAGATTACGTCATCTTACTATCCATTCAGGTCTATCTATTGACTGTCACTATGCGCATGCATGCCTAAATATAGTCTGCTTAGACCAAGGTCAAGGCCACACCTGATCACCTTTCATTGGTATGATATGCATGCATCGGTAGGTCACATAAATCACCTCAATCAATCAATCAATTTATCAATCAATCAATCGGTCAATCAATCAATCGGTCAGTCGATCAGTCTGTTAATCGGTCAATTTCTCATTCAGCTATTCCACCCAACAACAAATCCGTGAGTCAATCAGTGGGAGAGTGGTTTGTTGTGCTCTAGGGAGGACTTACTTTTAAGTCACCACTTGGACTGGAATCACGTCTTCGGCCTCACTCCGACGACCGTTGTGTTTCCAAATCCACAAGTGTCGCTGTTCCGACCATCGACCCCCTATATGGCAGGATCTGCTCAGGTAAGAAGTGTTCACCAGATTCACACAATCAGAATGACATCAACTGTTCGAGTCAAATCGCCGACAGCCCTTTTGGTAGAAACCATTCAGATTCAGATCTCGAAGAGCTAGTTGCCATAGTGACTGATACAGCATGTAGTGACGAGATGAACAGTTGAAGACTGGGCTGGGATCTCTGTTGGTAGGTGTCGCTGCCTGCGCAGTCGGAGGAGAAACCTCCCATCTGGAACCATTGCTTCCTTTTCGTCAATGAAAGAGACAATGCTACCCTCTTCAATCCACACTCGGCTCTACTCATCGAATTCTATCGAACCAGATCAGGTCAGTTATCCATCCAAATAACACTCTTCATTCGTCAATTCTTCACCCTTCAATTCCTCACTCTTAAATCCTCACTCCTAAAGTCTTCATCCTTCAATTCTCCCTCTTCAATTCTTCACTGAATCCACCGAACCAGATCGGGTCGTGTCTCCGTCCAAATAAAATTCTTCATTCCTCAATCCTCCCTCTTCAATTCTCACTCCTCGATTCTTCGTCAACTCCACTGAACCAGATTGCAGGTATGATAATACAGAGAGACAGGATTGATGATTAGTATTGTCGATTCTGAACCGTTGTAGGAATGAATGACTTAACTTGGCGACTGACAAACCCTCTCGGCTATTGCGTCATTCCTCTTGATCACAACATCTACCGATCACTGGCGCCATCTGCCACGAAAGACACGACGGCGGTCAGAATAAAAGCCCTACCTCTACAGGTATACACACTGGAATCATTAACTCACCTTTATAGGTACAAATTAGAACCTACAATCAACGGTTGTCAGAATAGAAGCCTCGCCTCTTCAGGCATACACACTGGAATCATGAACTCACCTTTACAGCAACCTACAATCAACTCACAATCACCGGTAGACCTTTGTACGGAACCAGTAATTGGACCACTATTCCATGTAGCACTAGAGACAATCACCGTTATATTACGGTTACGCCAACAACCACAGAAAATATATTTAAGATGTAGGTTTTCTAGATTTATGTGAAATTATGAGAAATTGCATATTGCTTCTTTTTCTACTTCAAGAAATCTCTGTTGATGACGACAGAAGAGAAAGTTCCAACAGTCGACCTTGTCTTAAGACTTATTACATCACAGGTGACGTACAATGCATGGGGCTAAATACTAGATTGATACGAAAAGGACATTTGACCAATATAGCATTTAGCCTTTAGGTCGTTTGGCCTAAATACCAATCAACCATAGGAATAATTGACCTAAATTCCATTTAGCCATAGGGTCATTTCGCCTAAATACCAATTAGCCATAGGGATATTTGACCTAAATACCATTTAGCCATAGGGTCATTTGGCCTAAATACCAATTAGCCGTAGGGATATGTGGCCTAAATACCATTTAGCTATAGGGACATTCAACCTAAGTGCCATTTAATCAAAAGGCCATATATTGCATACTTAATTATAACATACGCGAAGACATTAATAGCAGATCACGGAATTAAAAGATGAGTTGGTTGTTTTGTAAACAAGTCTTTGTTGGTTAATGAATGAACTATTCTGCTTTCATACAGAGACCTGACAGTCTGAAGACATTGGAAGGCATCGACGATTTACCTGTGATTGGCACCGGGAGACAGGTGAGACCTCATGCAGTGACATTGGAAAGAAACACGTGTGCAGAGACTTCAGATTAATCGTTACATTTACTCTGAATGATGTCTGCTTATGGATCGGCGATCTCAGTATCACGTGACCTAAAAGAATAGGCAACAAGATCCCTAGAAACAGCTGCTTTTTTCTTCTGCTCCTATCTTGTCTCTCTTCATCTCTATTGTTTTGTCTGTTTCTCTTTGGATCTCTTTTACTCCTACTTTCTCGTCGTTCTTTCCTATCTTCCTACCTTTCTTATCTCTCCTCACTCTCCATCTGGATTTCTTCTCCATTCCTTCTTTCGCGTCAGTGTCTATTCTTTCATTGCCTCTATTCTTCATTCAACCTATTCTTTGCTCCTTTCATCCGATCCCTCCTCCTCTTCCTACTCCTACTCCTGTTCCTCCTTTTGCTCCTTCTGCTTTATTCACCAATTCACCTTCGTTACCTGGCTCTCGTCAGAACACACAGCCGCCAAGCTTTACTTTAGACGGCGTTAGATGACTGTTGATAGGCTGCGCTAAGAGGCGTTGTTTCTATCGGCAAACATAAGAGGGCGCCAGTGTTTCGGTTGCTATGGGCAGCGAACCGTCAGCTGAGTAAACCAAGTCAGCCGTCGAATGAATAAAGAGTTTCGCAGAGAAACAAACGATCGTCGTCATCTCAGGAATCGATCCATCAATCCATCCTCCCACTCGCTGCTCGAATCATGGCTTCCTAACGACGCTCCCTTACCTCCTCTCCAACACCATTAATACCTGTTAGTACTATCCACCTCGTCCATCTACAACTCAACTCTTTCTCCTTCCCTCCTTTTCTGTTTCGCATTATTGTCGCTTATCTGCCTGTCCGCATCTCTGCCTGTCCGTCCGTCCGTCCGTCCGTCCGTCCGTCCGTCCGTCCGTCCGTCCGTCCGTCCGTCCGTCCGTCCGTCCGTCTGTCTGCCTGTCTGTCTGTCTATCTGCGTTCAGGTGTTTTATTAAGCCATTCGATTGAAAAATCAATCTGCGAATAAAGCCTTTCCAGTGAAAGCTTCTCGGTTTATCACTTATTCCATTTTCCCCTTTAATTCTCCTCCCTGCAGCCTCGCTTGTTCTTATCACACCTCCATGCATTCTATCTACACGGTCATAATTCCTGCGTCCGTCCGTCCGTCCGTCCATCTCTATCTCTCTGTCTCTCTCTGTTAGCTCTGTTTCTCTGTCTGTGTCTCTCTGTCTCTGTCTCTCTCTCTGTCTCTCTGTCTGTCTGTCTGTCTCTGTCTCTGTCTGTCTGTCTCTGTCTGTCTGTCTCTGTCTGTCTGTCTCTGTCTCTGTCTGTCTGTCTGTGTCTCTGTCTCTCTCTGTCTCTCTCTCTTGATCCTTCTGTACTTAATATTCAAGTAATCGTTGCCACTTCTCCATCGCTCATCCATCAGTTGTTACTGACGCTGCGTCCACTGTAGCCGTGTGGCAGCGGCCTCAGGTTTTCTTTTCTCGATAGGCCACCGTCAGTCACTTATTGTTCCTTCAAAGATTTACCTGTCTTGGTCACACCAAGCGTCGGCTGACGATGCATCCATCACATGCCCCTCCAGCGGCTGCTGACTGACTGACCGTGCGAGTGATGGTCCATTAAGTCCTGCAGCAGACCAAAGCCAGTAACTGCTAATCATAGTTGGGCTTCTCTCTTTCTCCCTCTTTCCATCCGTCCGTCACTCGTCCAGTCTGATCGGTGGCGTCGTCGTCGTAGTTGCTGCTGCTGCGGCTGATGTTCCTGGCAGGTGCTAAACTTTGCATCTATTTCGTTAACGAGAGATCTGAATGGTGTGGGACAGAGGGAAGGGCGTTGATTGGTGTCAGTTAGAGAACAGACGGGTCGTCGTCTCGTCTTTGCCTGTGTTCCGAGATTCTGTAGTCAGAGGCCAATCACTTGAGGCCAACTGAATCGTTCGCAGGAGAACATACGAAAGAACAAAACAAAGATATAGTCATTTGAAGTGATCCATCTGAAACAATTCACTGGAAGTGATTCATTCAGTCCATAAAGTAATTTTGTAAGCGGACCTGAGGAGCTGATCAACTGACTTCGACGACGATCGCCATTTAAACCCCAGGCTACTGTTCCCTACCCACCGATCCACCCACCCTCGTTATTCCTTACTCTCCGCCGCTCCACTGGGATAGCATGAAACGAGCAACTAGACGGAAATTTCTGATAAGAGAATGGCTGCAGCAGCAAACAACTTCTTCAGGACTCCATCAGCTGAGGTGGGACGATCATTTATTTAGTGGGACGATCAGACATTAGGTTGATCAAAGATCAGGATTATCCAACATCTTGATGATGTATATGGATTGTACCTCATGTGGATAGTGATTTGATAGGATCAATTCATTACGATGACGATTCATTAGGATTAATTCGAGGATTTACACAGGCTATCTGTATCTGCAGTCTGCCCTTGTATCTGCCAGTCTCTCTATCTGTCTGTCTGTGTGTCTGTTGTAGTTGATGGATCCTAATTTGGAGTTTCCTTCTCATGACGCGATGGAAGAGATTCTGGAGGAAAAGCGTCCAAAACAACAGCAAGATGGCGCCACTACATCTCGGTATGTCCGTCTCATCGTCTGTCTGTCTGTCTGTCTGTCTGTCTGTCTCTGTCTATCCCCGTCTTTTTTCTGTCTACTGTTGCATTCATTTCCCATGAGATTGCGCTACAGAGCTTATATTTAGGTTTCCATGCAGTGGCGGCTTTAGGGTTTCCCAACGAGGGGGCATGGGACCGAGCGACCGGAAAGGGACTGGCGATAGCTGGATGCCTGGGGTGACCGAAAACTTATTTTATACCATTCATAATAGTAAGTGAATGGTCAGAGCATCGTTCTTCTAATTCAAAAATGATATTGAATAACCGGGTTGTAGCAACATCCTCATATAAGCCAGACCATCGAAACGATCACGAATTTTTCGGGAAGCAAATACGTAACACACCCATCTGTTGTCACTGAACTGATGGAGTTGCCTTACCCGTTGCCTTCGATATAAATCACTCTGTGCTTCAACCTATTTCTTACGCCTAGAGACGCCACTGTTTCCATGGAGATTGCGGCCGCTTCCTACAGAAACCTGCAAATTCTGCTTAGGCCTAATAATTAAGGAATGGCGTCTGTTACACCAACATTTGTCTAATACCTTACAGGGGCGCTACAGAAGTCATATATTTATATATAGTCTTTGTTAGTGTTTAACAAATTAACACGCAGTCTTCATTCAGCTTATGTGTATTCTGTATATTTATGTATATATGAATATATAATATTACGAATCTTTGTGGTGAGCACAATCGTCGCACAGAAATGTGAATTTGAGGTGCATTCATATATTATGTAGGCCTATGCATGTGTGTATGTATATATGTGTGTATATATGTATGTATACATATGTATATGTATGTATGTATACATGTGTGTATGTATGTATACATGTGTGTATATGTGTATGTATACATATGTATATGTATGCATGTATGTATGTATGCATGTGTGTATGCATGTGTGTATGTATGTATGTATTTAAGTGGTATTTATGACTGCGTCCTTGTGTCGTCTTTGTCAGCGACGTGGCTCCCTCTTCTGACGTGAAGAAGTCACCAGGTGGCGTTGGTTTGTCGTCGACAACGGACATCTTGGATTTCCAGTTGAATGAACTAAACTCCTATCGCGATGCCATTCGTCGGATGGAACGAGACATTCTAACGCTGCATGAGCAGGTGCGTCTTCTGCAGACAACGAACGCCCACCTGCGTCGCCAGGTGGCCAGCAAAAGTCCAGTTAACAACAAAAAACCAGAAGCAACAGCAGTTGGACGTGATGCAAAGGATGATGTCCAGCTGTCCGTCGAGGAACTGGACGCGAAGCTTTGGGATAAAACGGAACTCGAAGAACGATACGGTACGAACAGAATTCGGTTTCCTTGTCATTAAGGTCAACTCATTACTAGAGGTTCAATTATATATCAGTTGTCCTCTCTACATTAATTCTGTACATTTCAGTTGCCCATCCTTCATGTTGACCTATTACGTGTATCTATGCATGTAGGTATGGGTGTACGTACGTACGTATTTATGCGTGTATTTATGTATGTATATGGCTATTTATATAGCCAACCCTTGTGCGACGTTTTATGCCCATGTAGACGACTGCGAACTTGATGATCTAACGCTGACGTTTCGTGACATGTCCGTCAGGTAACTGCCTGACCAATCCAACACAGCTCCGCTTATATCGAATGTCTTCTGCATCCTAGCCATGAGTGTTGCTTTGTCGATCGTATCGAAGGCTCCAGAGAGGTCGAGGCCAATCAATAGAGTGGGTTGATGTCGTTCGGAAGCGGTGTATTCATCATCAATAAGGTCGTTTCAGGCGACTGATGCCGACGATAAGCTGACTGATGACTGTTAAAACTACAGGAGCTACTGAAGTGGGGCAAGAGACGAGCCATGTGTAGATATTGGCGCTATATAAAGGTTATAAATGTTCTTGTTTTCATGAAATGCAGATTTGATGAAGACGAGGGTCGCCAGACAGGCGAACGAACTGAAACAATATCGCGAGAAAGTTCTACGACTACAAAACGAACTCATTCAGGCACGAATCAAATCGAATGATTCTCGGTTTATAATGCACACCATTTATAAATGACCCCGTATAAGCTATTTGTAGATGATAAATAAGTAAACAGCCCCAACAGGAACGTCATGTTTGTTTTTATTATTATTGTTATTATTATTATTATTATTATTGTTGTTGTTGTTGTTATTATTATTATTACACTGGCCAACACATAATTTGTTGCCTCAAATGTTAGAACTGTTTCTGGGTATATTTGACCTGCTGATTCCAGAAAAGGCACCAGTTTTCTCCCAGCAGGTCTAGTTTTTGAGATATAGAACATTATGCCATATACCAGTCCTTGCCTCTGCTCGCCCATAAAACATAAGGCTATAGCTATAATTATGTAGTGCTCAATTTATTATGTGATACACTAAATAAACATAATAATACAAATACTTAAAAGAAAATGGTAGTACCTGAAACTGTACTTATATGATACCAAACAGAACAAGTTTGTTATAAAAATTTCAAGTCATTCGACACCGAAGAAGCTCCTTTTGTACGATTTCCGAGTGTGGCATCTGCCGGAACAATCGCGCATAATATTCCAGCAATAGTCTGCCATCATGTGTGCATCCCATCTTCCTTGATATCGATTTTCCATTGTTTTGATGTCTTGGTGAAATCTTTCACCTTGCTCTTCGCTGAAGTCACCAAGATTCTCTGGAAAGCGATCTAAGTGACTGTGGAGATAATGGACTTTAATGCTCATGTTGCAGCCAAGCTTGTTGAAATGAAGAAGAATATCCTCTACTAGTTGTGCATAATTGTCTGCCTTCTTGTTGCCAAGAAAATTTTTAGTTACAAGAACAAAGGAAGACCAGGCACAAGATTCGATTTCATTCATTGATGGTATGAAAAGTTGGTCATTCATAAGTTGCCTGATCTGTGGACCATCGAAGATTCCAGCCTTCAATTTTTCCATTGTAATTCCTGGTAACTTGTGTACTATGTATTCAAAGCATGAACCTTCTTTATTCAAAGCCCTGACAAATTGTTTCATCAGGCCTAGCTTTATATGTAGTGGTGGCAGTATGATCCTATCTCGTGCCACCAAAGATTCCTTGATTACATTTTGAGCTCCAACCACCATGTCTTTCCTCGAAGGCCAATCTTTTCTTGTCCAATGTTCATGCTTGGCTCTACTGTCCCAAAGACACAAAAAGCAGGGATACTTTGTGTAGCCACTTTGTTGACCAAGGAGGAAATTTACCATCTTCAAGTCTACACAAATTACCCATTGATGTTCTTTGTAATTTATCTTTTCCAGTACTAAAGAGATGGCATTGTACTCTTCTTTCATCCTGGTGGAATGACCGATTGGAATAGAACCAAATTTGTTGCCGTTATTTAAAAGCACACATTTCAGACTACGTTTTGAACTGTCGATAAAAAGACGCCACTCATCTGGGCTGTAATCCGACAGACCAATTTTCTTCAATAAGTTGCTGATGTCATTACAGAATACTAGGTTGTTGTCTTCGGTAAAGAATGGCAGCAAATCCTTTTCTCTGTTTCTATAAATTGTAATTTTCGTTCCAGGCTGAAGTGCATTCTTTTCCTTTAGTCTGGACGCAAGCAATTCAGAGGACTCTTTGGAAAGATTTAAGTCCCTGATCAGATCATTCAACTCTTTTTGGTCAAAACGTTCACTGTGTGAAGTTGATTGGAAATCACTGTCACTGCCCCCACTTTCTTCACTTTCGTCATCTTGTCCGATATTGGACATGCAAGTCTCATCGTCTGAGAGGTGAGGTAGTTCGCGAAAAGGTGGAACTGGTACAATATCCGAATGCGGAGCAGGTCTCCTGGCTGAAGGTATATCAGGGTAACACAACTTGTGACGATTATTTCGATTGATGCCTATGATATTAACCATACAAAAGTAACAGTCGTCGAGATGGTTTATCTGTTCCCTCCAAACCATCGGTACACCAAATTTCAGGCAGCTTCTCTTTCCAATTGTCCAGTGGCGCAATTGTTCAATACAAGTTTTGCATACTGTATGAGGAGCCCATTGCTTATCTTGATCTCCAAGTTTGACACCAAAATAACCTACATATGCTCTTTTTACAAACTCAGAAATCGGTTTCCTGTTTGATTTTAGTGTGTATTCCCCACAAATGTAGCAGAATATGTCTGGATGGTTAATGCAGCTCCGTCTGGAAGTAGCCATAACCTTAAGGATGTTCGCATCTGAGGAATTAAATGACTAACCTAAAAAATAGTAAGAACATGTAGTTATTTAATGCTCACATTCACAGATTGTTCTTGCGACCAACTCTTAATATGCCCTAAGACGACTGCGGCTGCTCTAGCTTTCAGGAGGCGGTTTATATAGGCTATAAATGCTGACTTCAGCATAATCTATTTACATAGTTCGAAACCATGAAACGCTGTATAAGCACAAATAAATTCTAAATGAGGCCATGAATTTAGTGCTGAGTAAGCTGTAGGCTACGGAATAGTTATTTCGTTGAATCAGCAATATCTCAGCACGCGGCAAGATATGCTGATTTTACATTATAAGGATGTAGGCATTATATGAATCAGCAAGAATTATAATTAGCCATAAATAAAGCTTATTATGACATTTTAGTTTTGCCAAAGACATCGTTTAAAGAGTGGACTGGGTTTTCTTTACAAAATCGACGATATCTCAGAAACTAGACCTGATGCACTCAATCCAATGACATTTTCTGAATCAGCGCCCAAAATTACCCCAAGAACAGGTCTAAAACCGAAGGCAACAAGAAAAAAAAATTTTTCTGTTGGCCAGTGTTATTATTATTATTATTATTAATTAGCAACTTCCACATTGCCGATGATTACTGCACAAGACATCAGCCGATGGCGCACCAAATTAAAGCCGTAGTTAGGTCCATGCCCAGAAACTCAGCCCACTAAGATGGAGGGGCAGCCTGTGATGGATAAGACGACTGAAGAGGTAAGTCTTAGGCTGCTACCGAAATGACATAAGAGACAAAGCAGAACGAGCAGATGTGTGAAGAGAACTCCAACATCTAGGTTAAGCTACCGAGAAGACCGTTCACTTCTAGCTTTTGGCACAACCCAAGAGAAACATTCAGATAACCTGATTGAATAACGAGATAAGTGTGGGGAATGAAGACTGATTTTAAATAATGTGGTTGGCTAAAGTTCAATGTTTTATAAACTATAAGCCTAAATTTGAAACAGATCCTTTGTTGAATAGGAAGCCAGTGCAAAGACTTAAATACAGCGATTATATGCTCATATTTTGAGGTATTAGTTATGGCTCTATTCAAAGAGTTTTGAATTCTTTTAAGTTTTTGCATGTTTGACTTTGTAATACCGGTAAGAAGCGAGTTACAGTAACCAAGGCGACTGGACACCAATGCTTTTACCGTAGATATCCTTGAAGACAAAGAAACATGACGCCTAATTTTGCGTATGACACGAATATACATATATTACGACTTACAAATACCATTCACAAATTCGGTCGGAGACACAAAGTAATAGTCAGAAACAACGCCCAAGTTACTATCAGCATCAGCCACCTCAACTAATGAGTCACCTAAAGTTCTGAAGATTTATTCCATTCAAACTTTCTGAGCTGCTATTGAATGTTTGCAGTAGACATTTAGTTTTCAGCGAGTTAAGGAGGAGTTTTTCAGCCGCCATCCAAAGCTGCATCTCCTCAAAGGAAGTGAATGTCTCGACGACAAGACAAATTGTCCAACGAAGTGTAAATTTCAGTATAATCAGCAAGGAAATGATATCTCAGTGAATGATTGTCCAGCAGTGTACCTGGTAGTGTAGTGTATGATGTGAATAAAAGAGGAACAGGCTCGGAATCCTGTGAGACGCAAAATATCAGCAAAGCACTAGACGGATAGAAGAGCGGTCCGTTGACTGTTGGCCTTGAGGCAGCAGTGGGTATGAAGTGTTTGCGACTTTTTCTTAGCCTCGGCATATGAGGGCGGATGGTCAACTCGACTATATATAGACGAATAATTACCATAATTATACGGATTGGACGCGTGGACTGAGAAAGGTAGCAAACCAATTTAGGGAGAGGCCAAAAACCTTAAACCAGTGCTGGAGACGATGCAAAAGAAGAGAATTGTCCACAATATAAAAAACAGCTGATACGTTAAGAACAAGAACTGTTGTCACCCTACCTTTACCAATGAAGCACATTATTTCATTCTGAACAACAAACAAGACGAATTCCTTTAAGTTAAACCGAATATGTTTGAGATATGGTGAGAATCTGACAGAATTCCCATATGGGTTTCACATGTTCCGTTTATGGGTTCATATGGAGGGTATATGAAGTCCATATGGAAATTTTTCATTTTCTTCAACAGATGACGTTGATGCTTGAGTGGTCATCTGTCAATATTGTTCTATGAAATGCACCGAGAAGCTTGCATGCTATGTATAGATGATAAATGGTATACAGATCATCTATGAACCCTATGCACTATTTATAGACAGCCTTGTAGTTTAACTACAAAAGACCCGGTACCCTTTGCACTATTTATAGACAACCTTGTCGTTTAACTACAAAAGACCCAGTACCCTATGCACTATTTATAGACGTGCTTGTGGTATAATATTTCTAGATGACCCTGTTTCTTAATTTATTAATTTGCGTCGTTTTGGCAGAGGAACGAGAAGGAGAAGGAGTTGCTGCGTCAGAGCCATGGAGGAGGAGGAGCAGCTTCCAGGGAAGGGGATCAGGCGAAGAAGAAGAAGGACGCCCTCGAAAGTCAGCTCGAAGCGAAGACGGCGAAGATCCGAGGACTAGAAGAAGCCTATCGCAACCAGGAAAAGATCATTGAACGAATGGAACAACTCATCGAATCAAAGAACAAAGGAGGTCAGACACATACACACAGACAGACCGTCACAGACACAGACAGAAAGACAGACAGAACATGGACAGACGGACGAACAAACAGAGAGATAGACGGACGGACGGACGGACGGATAGGGGGATGGAAGGACAAAACAGACAAAACAGACGGACGGAAGGACAGATGGACAGACGGATGGACATATGGATGGACGAGCACACATAGGTTGTCGAATTTGAGTGCTAAAGGCTCCGATTTTTATCAGAGGCAATTGCCTCCCACCCGAACCAATGGCAACAGCCTCTAAATAAACCTATAATATCTAAATCAAACAGAAATCTACCTTAAGATATCGGTAATAAACGATTCCTCGTATTGATCGATTGACTGATTAGAACGGATCGATCTAAGACAGGAGGAGGAAGAAGAGTTGTAGGATACACGATTTACATTACATACATATCATATATCGATATATATACGCAGGTACATATGTACACACATTGAAATTGCAATCAGAAATTCGTATAGCACCGCTTCAAGATAAACTAATTTACTCTAGCCTGAACGATGTTAACTGTCATCACGAACAGGAAGTTGATCGATTAGCAAGTACTGTTCAAATAACCGTAGAAAAGTCACCCCGGTGGGCTCCCGTAGACACACGCAGAGCCCAGCCAAAGAATTCTCATCCAGATTTAATAGCTGATAGCATGTTCAAAGTTCCTGGGCCGCGTTGCATGAGGATGAGGATGAGGATGAGGAATGACAGCCGTCTGATCCGCCGCCACTGACACACGACGGTTTGCTCATCGTCCAACGGTTTCTCACAGATGGTAGATGGCAAAGCATCGTCCGGACGTCTCTTGAATCAGCAGCTCTGCGCAGAACAGGCTTTAGATTGGTTGCATAACCTCTCCATGGTTGGCATTCGACGCCATTCGGTAAACTCTTTCTTTAACCGAATCCAAGAGAGTCCTGATTTACGACGCATACATGTCTGTAGGCTTAACTGTCCAGCTGGGAACATGTCACCCACTGATGACAGACGGGAAGTGACGGGACGAAACACCATCAAACTGCACAGAAACGATGCCGGAATCGAGAAAAATGCCGAAACGCAGACTCAGTTGCAGTAAAGTCAGAATAAACGAGAATTATCGAGAAAATTTCGCGCAAGACGAAGAAACTGCCAAATGACAGTTATGCTGAACAGGTCCATTAAGCCGACAGACATGCGCAAAGTTGTTAAAATCCTACGCCTCTTATAAGAGCTTATGGTCGTAGGCCTATATATATTTATATTTTTATATATTTATATATATATATTTATTTTTATATATAGTAGATAAATAGATTGATATAATAATAATACACGATGTACTGTCGTGGGTAGATAACTTATTTCTATGGATTTATGTGGTGCCACTAGTTAAGGTTGGAGGACGGGTGGATGAGTGGGGTAGACGTTGAGTCTGAACATTGCCTGCTGATGCTGGTTGCTGGTTGGTTGGCAGATAAAGATCGACAGGCGGCCAGAAACAAAATCATCGAAGAAAACCAACGACTTCGACTCGAAAATCAAATGCTAACGGTATGATACAAGCAGACACACAACCAGTGTCAACACTTTGAAGCCTCTCTGTCTGTTCGTCTGTCCGTGTATGTCTCTCTGTTCATCTGTCTGTATGTCTGTCTATTTGTATGTCTCTCTGTCTGCCTGTCTGTCTGTCTGTATGTCTGTATGTATGTTTGTCTGTCGTCGTCTTTTGATGGCTGGTGTCTAAACAAGCCTTCTGTCGACAGTGTTTACAAAAGGACCGATGTACGGAGCAGAAGATCGATCATAGAAATCGATTTCTTTAGCCGGTGCTTTGGCGAGAGGAGGCAGCGCCAGGGAAGGGACGGAGGCAGGGAGAACAGAGAAGGGGAGGAAAAGGAGGGGAGGAAATCGAGAAGGAGAAGGGGCTTGTCCAGATCATGTTCAGATTCGAATGTTTAAGATAACTCATATGTTTGATTTCTAGGGAAGCCGGAGTCTACTTCATGTAGGTGCAAACCTAAATATTGATACTATATCATTGATAAATAGGATAGCATGACATAGCTCTTAAGGTAAGGAAGGAATATATATATATATATATATATATATATATATTATATATATACATAGCTTATAGGGTCTTAAATGTAAGGTTATTTCAGAGTGAAGCTGAGGACTCTGAGGGGTTAATAAACACATCCGGGCTCCAGAAAATGCCGCTTAATGAAACGAGGTTCCACAGAGACTCGGAGATTAGGCCCGGATTAAGGTTTATTGGGGCTACTATGCCCAAACTAATATCGGCCCTACCCTTCTCCCCTTTCCTTCCCCTCCACAAAGCGGGTTCCCCAAATGCCGATGGGTCTGCGGGGTGCTGAGCGCAGCCCCATCCTCCAGCGCTTTTCCACGCATAATTCACGGTAATTAAAATCATAGAGTCCAGTTTTGTGCTCCTCAATTTTTCTAACGAATTTAGCGGACTGCGGTTTAGGTTTTATTAAGTTTTCCCAGTAATGACGTATCAGCCGTTTTTGAAACTCCGTTTCATCTTCAGATATTCCATATTAATAGAGAAGAAATAACATCAGACTGACTTTTACGACATTGTACTGTCCATCCATCTTGTCACGCAAGATGTAAAATGCCACTAGAAAATTAACAGAAGAATAGCATCAAAGGGCAAAGACGCATTCTCAAAGCAGAGAGTTACTGAGAGGAGAAATGAACAAGAACTTAAAGAAAGGAATGGCTAAAGCTTTGATATGGAGCGTGGTGCTGTATGGATCTGAAACATCGACCATGAGGAAGGAGGACATCAAGCAACTGAAGGCCTTCAAAATGTGGATTTGGCGGAGGATAGAAAAAGTTGGTGGATAACAAACGAGGAGTGAGTCACATGCTGGGAGGGGACTCATTCATCAGAACCGTCATTGAGGGCAGAATGGAGGAGAGGGGGACAATATGAAGACCCAGACAGATGATGCTGGATGGGTGATGACGGACGGATACAACAGGCTGAAAGAGGAACCTCAGCACCGAGAGGAGCGGCGTCATCGGATGTTTGAGCCTGCTTGGAGGCAGATAATCAGAAGAAGAAGAAGATCCACGTAAACACGCTACGTCATACTTACGTCTTCAGATGTTGCTATGTTGAAGTAAGTAAGTAAGAAGTGATCGTATGGGATAAATACCGCATTCGTCGGTTAGCATGCACACCGTAACGTCACTGAGTCATACTGAAAGGTCAACCCCCCCCAAATGGCAATGACACGCTGCGAACATTTTTAGGCGGCGTCGAATGGGGCCACTTGATGCTGCGGGCCCTAGGCAGCTGCGTAGTTTGCTGGGTAATACGGGTCTGGCTTAGATGTACGGGTTGAACTCTCAAGGAAAGACATGTTCGAAGTCATTTCTCACAAAGGAAACTATATCCTGAATCTTAATCTGCTGCGTCTGTCTGTCTGCCTCTACAGGAGCAGCAGAGACTGATGTCGAGAAGTCGAAAGGATGAAGAGGACTTGATGCAGCTGAGACAGAAACTCAGCCGCGACGTAGAACGAATCAGATCACTCGAACAACGTGTCAGTCCATTTATCTCTTTGACATCCCGTCTATCTGTCTGTCTGTCTGTCTGTCTGTCTGTCTGTCTGTCTGTCTGTCTGTCTGTCTGTCTCTGCAATAACCCTTTAGCTTGAATTATAAGTCTGCTTAATACACGTAGTACAGTTGTAGTAGTAGTGGTAGTAGTAGTGGTAGTAGTAGTAGTAGCAGTAGTTGTTGCTGTTGTTGGTATTGTTATAATAATAGTAATAGTAGCAGCAGTATAGTATTATTTGTTGTTGTAGTTGAACCGCATTAAGAGCTGTCGTCGTTGTCGTCATGCCATGATGATGATGATGATGATGATGATGATGATGATGATCTTGTGTTGTTGTCGTGTGTGCTTGAACTGCAGTTGGTGGAGAATGCTCGTCGTTGGGCGCATGAAAAGACGGATCTCGTGACACGATTGGAGGAAGCAACGAACGGATTCCAACGCACTTCCGTCCTCGACAACAACGGACGACCTATCATCCGCCCCATGGTAACCAACACCTCCTTCCTCACTCCTCCTCTTCTCCTTCATCATCCGCCCCATGGTAACCAACGCCTCCTTCCTCACTCTTTCACTCCTCCTCTTCTCCTTCATCATCCGCCCCATGGTAACCAACGCCTTCTTCCTCACTCCTCTTCTCCATCATCCGCCCCATGGTAACCAACGCCTCCTTCCTCACTCCTCCTCTTCTCCTCTTCTCCATCATCCGCCCCATGGTAACCAACGCCTCCTTCCTCACTGTCTTGCTCGTCGCCTTCCTTTTATTCTCTTCTACTGCTCCCTCACTCCTTGTCCTATCCTCCGCCGACAATCGTTGTTCTCTCACTTACTGACTTCCTCCTCTTCTTCCTCTGCCTCTTATTCTCCGTCATTGCTCCGTCATTGCCTACGTCTTCCCTCTCGGAAGGGATGCAAAATTATACTCTTCCCTCCTTTTCTTCCTCCGAAAGCTATTCAGTCGATTGTCGTTTTGTGCTTTCAGACCCCAAATTAGAAATCGAACTGCATTAGAAAGCACTATTTGTTTCCAGTTTTTAAATCTAATCTAATGACTTCTACAGCACTGTTATCATAATGCCCAAAGCATCAATCGATGGTCGCTTCGACTGAAATCGTAATCAAAATCATAATTAATCCATTGAAGAAACCAGGCCGAATTCCTATAGGTCAGAGAAACCAGAAGTTGGCCTATGGTGTGTAAGCAAGTTGAAACAGATGAGTCTTAAAGTTAGACCTGAATGACATCACAGAACGATAGAACTCGGCAGCGATTCCAAAGTCGTGGACCAGCAACCGAGAACGCTCTAGAACCCAACACTGTTCTGGTACGAGGGACAGCAAGAGTCACAGTGTGTCCACCTAGTGCAATACTTGTTGGTATGACGGTTGAACATGGAACAGAGAAGGGTCGGCAGATTTATATGTAGTAGGCCTACTTTGTGAACTATAAGACAGATTTTAAACTACTTCCTGGACGAAACACTGACTGACTACCAAATCTATCAGTTTAGAAAATTTAAGCTAACTTAAAATGTGTATAACAGGAAATTTCACTAGCAGAATTTAAAACCAAAACAAGTAGCCTACCATAACTTCCTCTTCTTCCTCTTATAGGCCTATTTTCCTCTTCGTCTCCTAATTTTCTTCGTCTCCTTTTCTCTATCTAATCTCTTAATTTTCTTCTTCCTGTTATCCTCTTCTTTCTCTTATTTCTCCGCTTATTCTCCCCTTCTATCCCAATTCTCTCGTTTTCCCCTCTATTCTCTTGCTGTTATTACTCTAATTTTCCTGTTCTAATTCTGAAGAGACGTGTGTTCTTCGTAGAGCTGGTCGACTGAAGAAGAAGATAACGCAGGTGCAGCAGCCGCATCTCCGACGACGAGAGGCACTGCAGCCGCCTCAGTCCGACCAACAAGAGCCAAAGCAGCGCCGACTTTCAAGACCAACAGACGACTACCAAACATCCTCTCCAGCTCCACTTACTAACATCGTCAGCATCAGCAACACACACACATTTGCTATATTGATTCCCATTTATCTGCAAACGTTATTTCTCTACGATAAATTGCTCTTTGTAGAACTTCAAAAACCTAATGTCTAGAAAAATCAGTAACCAATGTCATCCAAAAGCGAACAAACATACATACGTTTACCTCCGTTTCCTCCGCCCTTCAGGCTCAACTGCTCCACTTCTGCATCCAGAGCCAACCAGCTATTCCACTTTTGTTGTCGTCTATTCACAGAATGTATTAACTCTAGGTGGCTCGCCTGACTACGCTGAAACGAAGATGAAAGGACTAACGGACAGCTCAGTGAACTTCCCAGTAACTGATCAGCAGATGTGTGGAGATCACTTGCAGATTTACCTGCAGGGTAACACAAGTGAGACAGATCAGTCAGACAGAATTCAAGGATGGGTTGAAAGGAGGAATGGAACAGATTCTGGTCTTTTCCAAAAGTCGTTTCGATGAACTCTCAGCCTTCGCTGATCTACTACTCTAATTTAAATTGTGTCGTCATCCAAGGTAACCCACCATTTAATCTCACCTTTTCTTTCACGGCTGGACTACAAACAACCTCTACGAATATTGTTATTTATTGCAAACTGTCACATGTTCTAATTACTGTAAATCGTTTTGTTCTAATTGTAAATTGTAGTACTTTGAAATAAAGAAAAAACGTCGCCCCCACACATGCTATCCATCGGTCATAGCTTAACGCATGCAAAAATTTCTTGTTGGTCAGAAAGAAAACCAGGTGGCCACACTAATAATGTCTGCATTGTAAGCAAGTATTGTGTAAGCACATCAACTGTATGCTTCACAATGGAAATTCACACACTGGATTAGGCCAACAGTCCAAGTGAGTTCTATAGTGGCGCTATTTAAATAACTAAAACAGAGATATACAGTAATTCAGAGAGATAGACACATAGAGTCATAGAGAGACAAACACAAACCATAGAAACAGAGACAGACAGACAGACACTTTCATTCGCTTTCTGAGTTGCATTGCAGAGAAGAAAAACTCTCAACAAGGTTGAAACAACTCTTCCAAGTATATCTGTACAAAATGAGTAAGATTAAAACAATAACAGTAAAAATATCATATAATGTTTAAAACTTATAGCCAAAGAAATAATGAATCGGTCATCTGTACACAGATAATCTCAATGAATCGGTCATCTGTACACAGATAATCTCTTCTTTCAATTACTTGAACAGTTTGATCAGCAGCTGTCTTTACTCAGGTATAAATCAGAAACTTATTCAACACATGGAATGATCACAGTGATCAGTTGAATGATCACGGGATCAACTGGATTATCACGGGGATCAACTGACTAAATACTAAGAAACAAGAAATTAAACCAGTGAGGAAAAAGAAGAATCACTCAACCATGACAATGACTGACATAAAAGTGACATCCACCAGATCACATTCCTTCTAAACAAAATCCATTCACAGTCAACAGAATCCACAGCAGATTTTGTGTCATTCAGTACCAAAAAAGGTGCTACATAAATGTCCAAAACAAAACACTTTAACAACAACATTATTACATTAGAGTAATAGAAATAATGCCATTACTGTCATAAACATAAACATAAATACAATAATAATAATAATAATAATCTTTTCTCTGAACAATGAGGCTTTCTGTATGGCAATGGGATGCGACTTGGCCTGAACACATGTACACCGCACCGGTGCCATTGTGGTAAGACAGAGAACCCAGGAGGACAACATGGACCAATATGCAAAATGGCAAGTGGTCGTTCCAGCAGACACTACGCCATGAACATCATCTGGAGAGAATTTCGAAAGGAGACATCCCTAGCTCTAAGGAGCCATCTGGACTTCTTCGTAATGATAGAAAACGACCGGATGGAGTAACGCTGGTACCATGGTCATCTGGCAAATCCTTTGCATGAGATGTGAAAAATGTCCACACCTGTGTGACGTCATACGTTCACCTGACATCAATGTCACTAGGAGGCGCAGCTGAGCAAGCTGCAATTCGTAAATGTGCAAAATACTCAGGTCTCCCTCCATCACACAGTTTTTTTCCAATTGCAGTTGAGACACTGTCTCAACTCGACAGGTCTTGAATATATTTCTGCTGTTTCTGGTGATCCATGAGACATTCCATATTTTTCAGTGCCTCTCAATTTGCACACAACGTTATAATGCCGTCACTTTCAGGTGCATGTTTGGAGACCTCAAGGCAGCTGAGGAATGATGACGAATTATTCACTTTATAAACTTTAACTATTATTATTATTAATAATAATAATAATAATAATAATAATAGTAATAATAATAATAATACATGCAAAATGGCAAATAAAGCAGAACCCACTGTGGCTGAAATATTCAATGGTCAGAGATTTTGACACAAAAGGAAAATTAAGAAAGACATTTGATTCAAACTGATCCACAAAAACTGATTCTCTGAGCAACCATTGCAACAATAACCCACTAATTACTCATAGCAACTGAGCACCACCTGTAGCCATAGCAACCACAAAGGCAAAGGTTAATATTATAACTGTTAGTCATAGTAACGTCATCAGTGGCATTGCTATGACTCATGACGGTTGGCAGAAGTTAGCAAAGCAGAAACAGAAATTGGTCACCAGAAGAAAAGAGCGAATGAGGCACAATAAAACCTAATTCCAAAGACCACCATTACCAAGAATGATCCAGATTGTTTATAATCATCATAAATCTTTGCACTAAGTTGTCATAATGATCATTCAGACTGAGTTGAACTTAATATTGATTGGAAGTGAGGGAGTGACGGCTTCAATCGCTTTGACTGTATTCAGCAGAGGAATCGAAGATGGAGCCTTCATTGCTTCATCATCCAACAAAAGAAGATGCTGGAGGTGGTCTCCAGCAGTAGAAGTGGCAAAAGGATGATGCTTCAGCTTCTCTTCCTCATACAACATCTGCCACAAAAGAAACCACATCAAATCACCAAAGGGGTCGTCCATAAACTATGTCTTCAACAGTGGCCTACTCTGGACCCTCCCTCCCCTTGTCCACATATGGATTGACCCTCCCAGTCCACTATTGATGATCCAAAGCAATACAGTCTGAAGCTGGTGTTTACAGTTGAAAAAGCTGTATGTACCAAATTTGGTGACCCGACAAAAGCGCGCAGGACAAATGCGCGCCAACAAAAGCGCGTGCCGTTACTTTCGCGCAAGACAAATGCGCGCCGACATTAGCGTGCATACAAGAAGACATAGAGCATACGAAAAAAACTATTTAATTTAGAAGACAAACTAATGCATAACAGCATAGGTTATTATTAGACCTTTGATTGAATAACTTCAAAGGTCAAATGAAAATTTGATGTCATATACTGTGAAACAGGAAATAAGGTAATGTTTTTAAAGTGTTAGTTTACTAAATAAATTTTGTTACGTTTCCTTTTTGTCAAATTGCTACATTATTCGCGATTCCGCGAAGGTACTCAGGCAATGGTACGTTGTCGTATGTTGGAATCAAGGCTTGCAGGAGTCGGTTAAGTTTGATATACTTTGATTTCGACGCCTCTGGCTGTCTAAATCCGGATCGATAACGTTCTATCATGATCTCAACGTGATCCTGCTCATTGCGAAAGTGATCAACGAGCTCGTAGACAGACGGATGATGACAGTCTACCGTGTTCTGAAAAGACCTATGCCATGCCTCAACCAAATTATTAGTGCATGGTAAACTGTCGTTTATACGGTCGCGCATATTCCAATAATTAATTGGAAATCTTAGATTTTGTCTACAGGGTCTATATCATTTAGTATTATTCATTGCCATACAGTATATAAAGTTGCCATCTTCATTCTAATCAATCGAAGTGTTAAAGCGTTTGACCTTTGAAGTTATTCAATCAAAGGGTTAATAATAGACCATGCTGCGCTTTTGACAGCACTCATTTGACGGGGCTTATACTACAGCGTGCAATTGACGGCGCTTTAGACAGTGCGCTTTAGTTGCAGCGCATTCGCCGTGCGCACTAAGGACGGGGTGCCACCAAATTTAGATGCAGATGTCTGCATTAGGCATAACCCCAATTAGTCAACTTTTGAAAGACTCCTTTTGCGGACATCCATAAAGAACAAACCCAAAGATGCTCTCTCTTGAGGTCCTCATTTTCTTACACACGGATCGGCATAAGGAGGCACTTTGCAGGCAATTGCAGAATGTCAGCACCATTTGGAAATTAAATTGCCTAAATTCAGAGCAACTGATGGCAAAATGAGCAAAACTGAAAATTAGTAAAAGACTTAAATGTCATCCACCATTAAAAATCAAGCATGAAGAACAGTTCCTCTGCGTAGAAGTTTATTCATTGCCGAGCAGAACTTTTACAGGCGCCATATAAATGTCCAGAAACAACAACAGGATTTCTGTTGAAGATGGCAATACTACCTGATGGCCTTTTTGGGTCACTGCTGGTGAACTGGCCCAAAACCAACCAGCCAGCATCACCAGCAGAAGAATGAGGCAGGCGATCAGCAAGCGTGATGGACCCGCCTTAACAATGATGCACGTTCTCCAGACTATTTCAGTGTCGAGTTGAGTCTCAAGCACTGGTAGCCCGTTGCTCTCCACTATTTGCCTCATTTGTCCATCGGCATTTATGGAAGACATTTCAGCTGCTCTAAAGACAATGCCTCTGGTGTCCATGAAGTTATACGAACCGTCTGCAACAGAAACAAATCAAACAAACATCATCAGTAGTACTGCCTTGAGCATCATTATGTGTGCACAGAGAAAGACATTTTGCCATTCCCACTGTTACATGCGTATGCACCAAGACTCTTCTGCATCACCATCACCACATGTGTACATACCAAGACCCTCAATATAGCGCCTTTTAAGGACCTCACAGAAGTGCTGCTTTCATCATTGCCATCGGCCATTACTCACACACAGAACCTTGACTGAACTGTCGCTGTGGTCCAACCCAGAGGACCAAGATAAAGTTGGAAGATTAACAGTGTCCGATTCTTGCCCTTCTGTCATCATGTTTGCACCTCTGTCAAAATCTTTTTCAAATCCGGGGATGACGCTGGACCTCTGCTTTACAATCAGTTTAAGATTATAATCAAACTGTTACGTTAATAGCAAAAAGGACAGGGTTTGAACATATGATTAAATTTTTAGGAATTTCCAACCTTGGATCAGGTTCTCCCTGGTGTCGGCCAAGAGAGACGACTTGGCTGCCACGACCACCAGACCGCCATTGATTGTCTGAGTATAGTATGATCGACTCATCTGATCGCCGACTTTTTCAATCATGTTACTGTACAGCTTGTTTATGTACAGCGTGGGAGACAGGTTCTGAAGATTCTGGTTGTAATAATAGTCCTTCATCTAAACAAATTCACCTTCAAATTTTAATAACTTCTACTTGGGAGAAAGACCTCCACTAACTGACTCACTGATTCTCTGTAACTGGCTGAAGGAAAGACTGAACGAGTGAGTGCCTGATAGAAAGCCTGGAAAGTGCGCAGCTATCCTGAGTCATTCTGAGTGTGATATGGCTTACTGACTGACCCACTGAGTAAATGACTGAATGTCAGAGACTGAACAAATATTCTCCTCCATTCACTGCTCCTGTCTTCGGTTCCATAGAAGCTTCGTCTGTCTGTGTGTCTGTCTGTGTGTCTGTCTGTGTGTCTGTCTGAGTGTCTGTCTGAGTGTCTGTCTTTGTTTGCAATACCTGCTGCTTCCGGTGTTCTGCACTTGGCAATTGGCTCTTGCACCCAAACAGACAGGCTTTGACATTCACATCATCTGAGTATGAATCATGACACGCTGAAACAGCAAAGAAGATGTCAACAACAAAATCATCCCCTGACTTGAATCGGAGGTACCCCTCAAAGAATCAGCTTAAGAATCTAAGTACAGGGAAGCACTTCGATAAAACTCAGTTGACAGATGATCTTCTGTTGTGATCTGAGTTATGAATGGATGAATATCTCAATGGCGTGGTTGACAAAAACCACTTTCATCACCACCATCATCATCATTAAAGACGTATAGTTTTTATCAATCTACTCTCTTCTCGCTGATGCACCCTTCGCATGCCAATCATCACTCAAGAAAAGCTAAACTTAGTGCAGACTGAATGAGTGATAAGGCAAATGTAGCATTTTGCCAGAAATAATTTATATTCCACTGTCTCGGAGTATTCAAGCCACATTTTTGTCTGCTCTTATCAGGCGTTACTATCAGCAGTGAAAAGCATCCTATTTGGATATCCAAATGAATCTAGTGTTGGCCGAGGAAGAACTATAGCACAGGTGCGCGAAGAAGGGTGGAGGCAGCGAATAACTCTTAAGAAGCAAACTAAAGCCGACCTACACTTGAAGCAGGCGTTCTTCGTGTCGTTCAGATTGTTGAAATCGTCCAGAATATCGATCAGATTGAAAAGTCGACATCCTCGCCGGCAGAAGCTGGACATCATACGCTTTTAAACAGAACAGAACAAACAATCATTAGCATCAACTCATCACCCACTACATCTTACGCACTAATACAGAGTAATTAATTTCGGGACGTTCGAGTCCCCGTTCTGGTAACGTTGTTATATGAAATCGTTGTGCCCTCATCTGCTAACCCCAGGCTCTTCGGACCCAGGAAACGAACTTTCGCATGATGTCTCGCATGACCGAATATCGCCGCGAAAACTGTCGACGATCGTCTGTCCGTATGCAACAAATGGCAACACAACAACCAACAATACAACGGCCATCATCAGCTGAGACGACAACATTGCAGCCATTTGCATCTGCACGATATACGCCTACATCATCACCTTCCAAGTATCACGTGTTTGGTGAAAATAGTAAGTGAGTTAATAGGCAAGCAAATTGCTGATTTCATTTCTAAGAAATATTTTGCCATTTTTATTGCGTCGGTGTTTCTCTGCATTTCCTCCGACAAACAATTAACAGGAAAAGGTGGAAAATATGTCTAAACTAAATGAAACTTGGCCTGTTGCTTGCATTAATTCAGCTCTTAAAAAGGCTCGCAGATAACAAATACGTGAGAAGAACTCGCTATACAGTACTGCGTGAAAGTTTATTGTTCGAACCTATAGGAAGCTCTTCCAGAAATCACAATTTCCCAGCCACTGCCTTATTCAGATCTTGGAACCCCTTTGTAATTGTAATTTGAAATTTGTATAGCGCCTCTTCAAGATAAACTCATGAGAGGCGCTCTCTGCGCTAACGATGTTAAACGTCGTTAAGGACAAATACTCTCTTGGCAGAGGGTGGAACCTTTTTATGCTGCTTATTGCTAAATCAAAACTGTTTAAAGTAGTTTTGTGAGTTGAACCATCTTCAGTTATATTTAGTTGTGCATACTTGTCAAGTCTATTTGCTGTATTTGCTCATGTTATAATCTATTTAAATACAGTATGTATGTAATCGCAAAAACAGGTTATTAACTTTAATTTAATTAGGCCTACTTACTTGTTCAAGGCATCCAAAATCCACATACTACTGCCACCTACCGATTTGAAATGTAACTGCCTCTTGGCTGAAAGTTAAGTGTGTGGTAAATGACGAGAGATAGAGAGAAACCGTTGACAGATATTTGCAAGAAGAAACAGCGATAAGTAGGCTAAGCGAAAACCTGGGTCCTGGCACCATTGCTGGAGCAATGACTGACAATGCTTAAGTAAATACTTGTTCGCAGCGCTGGAAAGTAGCTAGCGACTATATAGAAGATTCTTCAGCATGCATGCGCTCTTTCAATCGCCGAAATAAGCGTTTATGGACAATTGAAGAGGCACACTCAATAACCGAATGCATCGTTTTCCTCGTCCTGTTCAGCCAGCGCCATTGCCGACGACCTCCCGAAGTTACGAATCGACAGTTTCGAATCGTAGACTCGCCAGATTTTTAGCATAGAAAAGACTTACTTGTTCAAGGAATCCAAAATCCACATATCTTTCGATTTTCTTGTGCTATGGGCCTAAGGCTTATGATTGATTAAATCAACAGTTCAAGCACGAAGGTACTTCTGTTGCCTACATTAGAACATCTATACACATGCATCTATAAATGCTATAGCCAGCAATATTCAATATTTTAAACCCAAACAACCAACTGGGTACACGGCAAACTGTAAACACTGTTCAAACACGATCCTAAAGCACTGTCTTCACTGCCGTTGCTGTCGGCCTTATATGCTGTCAAACCCGCGGAATCAGCATGACAAGTCTAGGCATGCCTATGACTCATCGCGTCTATGCATGTTCATTAAAAAATTGAGTTCACAATTACTTCGATCGGACTTCTTCCCTCCAGTCTTCTCCTGTTCCCTCCCCTTCCATTCCCCCATTTTATCTCCCTTTACAACTGAACTGATTTGATTGAATGTTGAAAGATGTTTCTAAATATGAAGTACCACCTAGCCTCGGTTCATGAGTTAACTGCTGAATGCATGTAAATGTAATGTAAGCTTATGTGTAAATGCCAACAATTCCTCCTCTTCCCCTTACCTCTCCCACCTTTCCAATTCTCAACACCATCCACCGTAGCCGTCTCACTGCAAGACCTAAAACCGAATCTGACTGGGCGCTGAAAACATCTCGAGTTTACGATTACAATGCAGGAAAGCTCTCGGCCTATATCCATTTCCAGGCATTCAAACGATTCACTGCCATTGTGCGCATGAGAGGCATGCTTATCGGTCGAGGTGGAAGGTGGGGATTAATTCGGAAACCACACAGTGCTTCACCTCCGTTGGAAGGCTTCATAAACCATTGTGCACCTGGGCCCATAGAAGTTAAATGTCTTAGAAGAGAGACAGACAGACAGACAGACAGACAGACAGACAGACAGACAGACAGACAGACAGACAGACAGACAAATAGACAGACAGACCGACAGACAGAAGACAGACAGAAGTTCTGTAAGATTGGCAGGTAATGGTGCAGTGGTTGTTTGTCTTTAGATGTCTTAAGGTGAAAGAATCCTTAAGTGTTAAAACATTGATCAATGAAACATAATGCGACGTTCCATTTGCATCAGTTCAAAACGATTAAGACGAATTTCAGTAAGGGGAGCTACAGGGCGAGCGTCTAACACAAGCATATACTGGTGTCTGAGGCATTGCCCCATTGGGGTCCAGAGGCAAAATCCCTATAGTCGGGGTCAGAAGGGCAAAGCCCCCATGAAGCTGAGACTTTTTTTTACAAAATACGTTAATTGGGTTACTTTTCTGCATTATTTTTCGGGTTTTTCCATTGTATTCTATAATCTACGATTTGCGCCTTGATACACGATGTGTTTCACAACCTAAAAAAGTTGAGAACATTTTATACTCAAATACAATAGTGACACAAGTTACAATGCCCGCTTGAAGAAATCAGAGCAGGAGAATCGAAGGCCCATAACTAAATTGATTTATTTAAAATCTAAAATAACACAACTGCTTACGAATAGAGGAATGCATGTGTAGGCCTATAAAGGTGTTTGACCTACTGTTGTAGGCCTACTACTTCTACTTTGTACTACTAACATAGGTTTAAGTTCTTAGAGCTAACTTTAGAAAAGAATTTGAATGATAATGCACGCTGCATGCAAAATGATTTAATCACCAATATTTTGAACTTTATAGTCATGAGTTGTCGTCTATAAGCCGTTGACCTATTTACTACATCTACTACACACATTACATCAGTTTCCTGAAGTAGGCCTACACTGGCATCACGGATTATTTCAGCGCCAGCACTCACATTCTGCAGACTTTCAATTGAAATAGCTGCGTATATATATGTATACGGCTCTGCAGTTATAGCTCCTCTTCTAATAAAATTCAAAAATGAAATATATTATATGACTGATTTCTATATACAGACTTATAATACTTCACTGCAGTAAGGTTTCAGTACTTTATATATACTGGGACATATAATATTTATAACAAGCTAACACAGGATTCAGTCATCACTTCATCGCACCATTTTAATTGATATGCAGCCAATTTACAATTTCTCTTTCTTTTCTGTATACTGGTTCAGGATTAAGATGTTAAAGAAGAATAGCCTTGTGATCTACTCACGAGACAAAAGTAAACATGTAGACGATGTGTGCGTGTGTCCACAATATATACTACTTATTCGGAATAAGGATTGAGGAAACTGATTGCTTACATGGGTAACGTAACATACACATATATACATGTTTCTAGTAGTGGAAATATGAAGTTGAGACAGAGAGACAGCATCTGTAACAGGGTGTCCTTTGTAAAATGCATGGAGCCGCAAAATTAGTCATTTGTGGTATTTGCCTTGCATTATATTGGGGCTTTCGCATTGTATTCTATAGAGCCCTAGTTTGGGTTCTTCCATCCCTAATAAAGCAGACGACGGGATCCATGGCCCCAGCCCCTAAATCCGCCCTTGATCAAGGGTCCAGGGAGAAGAAGAAGACTGACGAAAAGGGGAAACTCGGCACTAGAGAAGAAGAGCAGGAGGAGGAGATTAAAAGAGAGGGGAAGAAGGGAAGGAGGTAGGAGCAGACTGGAGAACAGAGTGGAGGAAGATAGTCGACTGCTATATGGTATAACAAGTCTTGTCTCTTAATGGCGTTCTTCTAGAGAGGCCAAAGAACTCGCGTCTTGAAGTGTAACGGACGGACGGACGGATGGATGGAATGGAGCAGGATGCTGTCTGGCATCTGTAGAAGCAGCAGCAGCCTTGGCATCTTAAGGCAACGGTCAAACGACGCAGTTAACTGCGTGGATAAGAATGAGTTGAAATATACTGGAATCACGAATGCATGCAGAGTGGGATGAGGAGAGAGCTGAACTGGAAGAGAGGAATGGAGAAATGGAGAGAGAAAGGGAGGAATGGAAAGGTGGAGGTAGGGATGGAGGGACATAGGAAAGCAGAAGGTGCTGTGTCTAAAGAAGAGGAATAAAAGGGTTAGAGGTCGTGGATCAGAGCTCTACACAGGAATATCGACACCGGTATATCCCGAGGAAGAGCGACAAGTAAACAGGGTGTGGGAGAAGAAGAAAAAGAGAAGAAGAAGGAGGAGGAGAAGAAGAAGGAGGAGGAGGAGGAGGAGGAGGAGGAGAGTACTATTTGTCTATAATGGACTTTTATCGCAAGGCACCCGCTGCCGTGATTTATCGTTTGGGCGGGAGGAAGGGCGGATGGATGAATGGATGGATGGATAGATAAAAGAATGATTGATTGAATGTATATATGTATGTATCATATATCATGACACTTATTATAGCGCACACCTTAAAAAAGCTCAACAGGCATTACTATCTAACTGATCTGGCAAGCGCGTTTGAAGGCAATCTGAAATTGTTTGCTGAACAAAGCAAATGCTACAGCACGTTTGCGCAGCAGAAAACTTCCAAAGAAGGTCCCTGCAGGCAGGATAAGGCCCAACGAGCTCGATTTGATCTATGGAAGAATGAATGAATACATGCACGTATGGGTGGGTGGATGGATGGATGCATGGATGGATGGTTGGTTGGATGGATGGATGAATGAATGGTGGATGAATGGGTGGATGAATGGGTGGAAGGGTGAATGGATGCATGGGTGGATGGCCGATTAGGGAGGGAGGACATCTACATTTTGCGAAACATGGATAAATTAAGTTTATGAATTAATATGATCAGTGCTGGAGCCAAAAGTGAAGAGGCGGGAGTAAGTTTTCCAGTGTCCAGATGTTGTGATGTTGTGTGGTGGAAAGTTTTAACGGCTGTATTGTTTAGTTATTGAGACTTTGAGGGCAGAATGAGATCTATACTTTCAAGTCGGTCGAATTTCTGAGTGCCTTTTATTCTTATGGCCAATTCTACACAAATTCCGTTCCTCCCCTCCCACAAATCAAAAGGGGCACGGCTGTATTGGCCCCTGGTTCTACCATTCAATCTTAATTTTAATCAATGCGACGGCATCTAACAGAATAAGTCAATTCATACAATGCGAATGGGGTTGAGCACTTTGAGTAGCGCCTGAAGACTGTACTGTTTAAAAGTGTATACTTTTCCGGGTCGAAAACACCTCTGCTGAGTTTATCGTCTAAGAGGCGCTTTATAAATCTCAAACTACAATTATACAATTACATGTGCCTGATCGATCCAGCAGACGTTGCCTAAATAGGACAGTCATATACAGACGGCCATATGATCAGTATATCTACTGAAAAGTGCGGAACCAATAATTGCTGACTTTAGCCAAAACCTGTGTACTGTGTTGCCGAGTGCTCTGAATGCAGGACGCGGTGTGCCTGAGTGAATGGGAGGGATGGTTGGTGACCAGGGAGAATATGGGCGGGTGTCTGATGATAGCGATCTTCACCCGATCCATTAGATACCAGTGCGCGGGTGTTCGCGTGTTTAGGTCTTAATTCTAATATGGCTCTAATTACTGTATACCTCTAATCGGAGGGAGTGAGGGGGCCATCATTTGTGACACATTGCTGGCATCGTCGAAATCGGCTGATGAGGCAACAGAGATTGACCGCCGCCGCCGTCAAGATCCAAATGGACGTCGGGGACTGACAGCCACCACGGCAGGAGACTACACGGAAAGGAACGAAGGAGGCGCCGTCGTCGTTGCTATTAAGAGGTATTTATGTATACAACGACGTGTCAACCTCTGCATGCTTAGATCTGCGACGGCGTATACCCAATTAGCGCCCGACTCGTGTGCCACTCGCAACAAGAAACCCAACGCACCGCACAGCTCCTCATCCTCCTCCTCCTACTCCTCCTCCTTCGCCTGTTTCTCTTCCTCTTCCTTCTCCGGTTCTAAATCATCCTATTCTATTCTACTATATTCTAAAAACTTCTGTAGCGCCTGCACCTAAGGAAACGACAGAAAGCTGCAGAACTGGCTGTGACTAATTCCACTATTGAGTGTGCTAAAGGAAAGCTTCTGAAACTAGCAAGAGATGTATATCCATCTATTTTTCAAAACTGTCCGTCATCTTTGTCGTCAGAACTTCCAATTAAGAAGCAGAAGAAAACCCGAAGACAGATATTCTGAGATGAAAGCCGGGGACGATCATGGCAGTATATACAACCCCAGAAATTATGGAAGGCAAACTGAAACAAAAAAGAGGATAAAAACACACATTTTACTGAGAAAGAGTTCATGTAACAAAGATATGAGGAGGAAAAGATATTTAGACTAAAAGAGAAAGAGAGACGGAAGGAAGAGGGGACACATTTTCAAGAAGAAGAGTCGTTTATATCAGAAATTAAGAAAATTGGGGATTTAACGAAACGTGTTGTGCCATATAGATGCCTTACGATATAACAATATTCCTTTGTACTTGGACACAAAGGACAATGTTTTTAACAATTTTAGTATTGAAAATCATATCCGTATTAAGTTACAGTTACCCTCAATGATTTTGAAAGCTAAAACTGTTTTGAGTCGCTTGAATTGCACCGATTTTGATGACTATATATATGATCGTGTCAAAGAACACATTTTGAAAGAGTTCAAATTAACACGTCGAGAGTATACAGAGCAAAGTACATTGAGGTACAGAAATTTCCATTGCAGTTGAAATCTTTACATTGTTCAATGCAATGTTGAAAAATTTGTTCAGTCACTATGCCACCTGAACTTATGTTATGTTGGTATACATGTGGAACACATATGAAGTAGTACACACACTTGTTTCAACACTTCTGCAATTCACTACTCTACGAACACCAATAGATACTATAGGGAATTTGTTCTTAAAGAGGTGCTATATAAATTGACCATTTTATTGCGTCTTTGTGAGGGTCTTGAAATGCGCTATATATGTCAAAAGCCATTGCAGATACATATATACATACAATTCACCAAGTTTCTTATTTCGATCGAATAGATGCTATTGCATTTAAGTTGTCGAACTGCATTAAGCTGACTACATGCATGGAGAACCATGCAATCTATAAGTAAAGACCATTCGCTCAAAAGCTGCGAACTAATAACAGATTTACTACTCCTATAGTTTTGCCAAATATTTTTTCAACTGTGCATTTTCTTCTTGAGAAAATCTGCATGCAGTATGATTAAATTCCTGAGTCAACTTAAACCGAATCGATGAAGGCCTTAGAATCATTTCAGTTAGGCATATATTTCAACGTCTCTAACTTCGATTTTGCCAAAGGTTTTTTAAACTAATCTTTAATTCGAAACGTGCTAATAAACATTCCAAACTCAGAAAGCGAATTGTTCTGCTGACTGGTGACAGAATCAGATCACATACTTCACTGAAGATATACTGACGTATTCATGTGGGGCCTCCTCTCATGTACAAGTATATGCCACAGCCTCATACAGCACTAAGTACAATAAGATTTACCAGTTGGTCATTTTGTAAAATGGTAGTTCTTCCAAAGCATAATACACTGATTCCTCTGTAATCTTCACTGCGCACGTGATTACAGTGTTGATGAACAACAACAAAGACTGGACATGAATACAGACAGATAACCTATAACAACATCAAAATGTTACAAATCAAAACAACGGAAATGAGGTGAGATACATAAGGTTGTCCAATAAAGAATTCATGGGCAATTATAGCCAAATTGATAAACATACATAATTACTGAAAACATTTAAGAAAACTATTAAATAACCTGAGACTTGTATACGAATCATAGTTCTTCAGAGCTCAAACATGCATGTACTGTCTCGTATATATAATTCAGTATATATGCTCATACATATGTATAGGGGCCTATATATTTATATATAATATGTAGTCTTGCGTATTCAAGTTTTGTATCGGCTTTCACGGCCTCGTATATATACGATAAACAATGTAGGGATTGTATATATAATATGCACATATATGCCTATATGCACAACTAAATATGTATACATATATACTTTGTAATTGTAGTTGGAATAAGAAATTTATATAGCGTCGCTTGAAAGAAACTAATCAGAGGCGCTCTCTATAGCGCTAGCCTAAACGATGTCATTAAAAAGAGAAAATTCCACGCATCATATGAATCTGTGCTCATGCAGTAAACTTGAAAAGTCACAAGTGCATATCTATAGTTATGAATATATATGTGTGAACATATTATATACGACATGTGTTTATATATTCTATACGAATATTTCATATAACCACTGCTCGCATAGATCATGATGCATTTATATGTTTATAATCTTCGCTGTCGTTGAAGAATTAATTTTCATCTGCGGCCATTCAAACGTAGAATAAACGTTGAATACAGGTAGAGTAAATGTAAATTACAGAGAAAGCGCCGACTAAGCTTTCATGTCCATTCGTCACTTTATTAATAGACGTGACAGAAGAAGGCGCGGCCAAGAAATGATGCTGATAATGATGATGACGATGACGACGACGATTATGATAAAGTTACTCATCGGCACCATTAGCAGCAGGAGACTTTGTTCATTAAATTTGAGTGATCATTTTAAGGCCTATACAATATGATATAGCCTACGCCTATCATCAACACTTTACTTAATGCATGAATACCACTTCTTACAACACGTCGATAAGATTAATAAATGTCCCACTCTTAAGTGATCTGCCAATGAACCAAGTATAGACTAAAACAGGCATTTAGCGCATATATTATTATAAATATATACATATATAGACCTGTAGATTTCCAACAATTTCCATCCACTCGCCTGGATATCATGTCACCTCTATATATACGCATGCAGACACTGTTTAAACGTGTAATACAACTTTTGCTTGCTTATACTGTATAAGTCTGTATACAGTATATATGCACATTACACAATAAATCATGTATATAAAAAATAAATATGCATAGATTCTATTTATATATATATTATATAATTGCATAATTATATTGTACATATGTAAGTCATGTATAAATAGGTCTATATTCCAACTTGCAATTTATACCGACAAAAGCCCTCCATGCAAGTTTACATGCATAGATAAAAGCAAATAAACCTTTTAGAGGATAACCTCTGTCTATAAAATTGTATAAACTTATAGACTGTATACATGCATGTAATAGAATAAATACAAACGCACACCAGCTGATATGATACGACATGTGACTATATGATGTTGATGATGAGTTTTCTGCCCGAAGGCAGGTCCATTGGCTTTATGTCACCCGGGAATTAGATGAGTGAGGTGGTTTCCCTTTGCCTTCCTCACAGACAGCTATGGGTGAGCAACTTGTCCAAAGTCGCTACGCAGTGGCGTGAGGTAGATTCGAACCCGCGACCCTCCGGTTACGAGGCATCGAACCATTACACTACCACGTCCCACGACTATATGATATGCTGAACTTATAGGACACGCGTATTTAAAATACTTCTCACAGACGGGGCCTCGATTGCTGGTTCAGCTCCGGATTATACCAGGGAGCTTTTCATGCCGGGCGGCACGCGCTTTCTCCTCCGTGGGACCGTCTCTCTGGAACAGTTTGCCATTGGTTATACAATCTCTCGTCTCTTTAAACATTCTCTGCCCGGCTTAAGACGCACATTTTAAAGACCTTATGTAGCCTTGCATGCCGTAGCGCTCTTATGAGTTATACTTAAACAGCGCCATACAAGTTTTTCGATACACACATACATACATTTACGACGAGCATATATAAATTAAACAGGAAAAACACAGAGGGTCTATAAGCCTTATACATACAACACAGGCCCGTTATAGCGTTGCGATATAACGCAAATTCGGTTCAGTCGTTGTCATGGTTTCCAAATGTTTTCTATGGGAAACATTAATATCTACCATCATGTCATCGTATGCGCCAGTGTTCAAATGTTCTCGCTGTATTAATGTAGGCCTATAGTATCGAAGAATGACTTTTGACAATTTCAGTTGTTGTTATCATTGCAAGGGACGCGATGATGTCTCTCATGTAAAGTCGTGCGTACTAAAACGCTACCCGCTAATCCATAGGATCTCTGACAAAACGCATACGTAAAGCTCGTTCTAGTGAGAATATAATCATGACAGAAGCTGTTTTTAGACCATCGGGGGCAATTCAATTTGACAGCCTCGGGCACACACATTGCAATGCCTTAGCAAATGCCACGCAATGGTATAATAACTAATTAAAGCAATATTTGGCCAAATATTCGGCCGTTTTAAGACGTTTTCACTGCATATAGAACGTCCGCATGCGATTTTATGTCCACAAACCCGCAAGTATATGCACCAAACCACAATTGGAACTCATTTTGTATGCAAAATTAAATAACGCAGTGTTTGATGTAATGAGCTAGTGGATAGTTCTGCGCTGTATATATAACATATATATATATATATATATATATATATATATATATATATATATATATATATATATATATATATATATATATATATATATATATATATAACGGATTGATGACGTATACGTGCACACACTCTCAAAATGCCGTAGGATTATGTAAAGCCAGTTTCTATATTACAAAATAAACTCACTCTCTTCCTCCTTCTGTCCCTCCTCTTCCTCCTTTTACTCCTCCTCCGCCTCTCCTCTTCCTCCTCTTCCTCCCACTACTCCTCCTTCTGTTGCTTCTCTTAAAAAGATCTGGCGTATATATATATATATATATATATATATATATATATATATAGGCGCCATATATAAAATAAGCAATCGACTGAATACATTTGCATAAGTTAGATTAAAATAGATCAATAGCATATAATTTATAGATTGCATAGATTGTCTTGCATAGGATATTTCGCATGCAGCTGGGCGCCTATTAGATCAAGGGTGGAAATCGTAGAGGGTGAAGAGGATCCGAGAGGGTAATTATCGCCTGCAGGGGGACGATGGTTGCAGCATGTGACGTGGGACTTCGATGCCATTCAAGACCAACAGGTGACATGGCACCGGCTGCTGCTGCCCGGGCAGTTACCACGGCGTCCGTCGCGCATGGCGTAGTCGCTACGATTGGCCATAAGACGTCGTCACCATGATTACACTGCAGTCGACGCCGCATTTTCTCGTAGCTGCTACTCATCGCCGGCAGCATCCATGCGCCAGCAGCAGTAGCAGCAGCAGCAGGACCTTGCTGATGGTCTTCCTGGAGATAATAGACCTCTGCGCTGCCGGTTCCTTGCATAATCCCATGGGAAGACCCGGAGTCGAATGGGGTCATCGCGTGCAGTCGTTGCGGTTTCCGTTTGGTTTTGTAGCGCCTGTTTTGGAACCAGATCTTGACCTGAGTCTCGCTGAGGTTGAGCGCTTTGGCGAGCTCAGCTCGGTCGGATCCAGACAGGTATCGCTGTCGGCTGAAGCACCGTTCCAGTTGAATGACCTGCGAGTGAGAGAAGGCGGCGCGTGACCGCTTCCGCTTCTTCTTGTGGCCCTGCAGCGCTGATCCGGGCTGCAGAAAATGACACTGTTGCTGAGACAGGATGGATTGTTGCTGCAGCTGCTGATGGCACGCATCAGTGACCTCCTCGATGCTCATCTTGACTTCTGTCTTCGCAATCTTCTTCTTCTGGATTTCATCTAATTAACAGCAGCAGCAAACAACAACATCACTTGAGTCTATATATATATATATATATATATATATATATATATATATATATATATATATATATATATATATATATATATATATATATATTGACTATACCTGTTGATACGTGCATATACACGCATTCATAAAAAAGTGATGAAGATATGTATTTATGACTATACAGACACCGAACTTAGATTAGATGCCACCCCACATGCAAATCAATTATAGCCTACTGTTACTGTGCTTACGAAATTGTCAGTATATGTATAATAATATTAATTTCACTTCATGTAGGTAAAATGAATTCCTTAAATCCGTCGCATTTCTTCTGCAGCCAAGTTTCTGTATAGACATTGTTCGTAGCCTAATTAATATGTAGGCCTACGTTATATATATGTTATATAAATATACTCTCCATGGGTCGAACTCTCTTTCGCTTTGTCTAAAGATCTGTAGACAAATGCAAGCCTTTGCATGAAGAGGCTGTTTCAACCATATGAATACGCGACATCTTATCAGTTTATATAGCGCCATAGCTGTTACCTTGGCTGCTGCAGTCGTCGCTGGTGGTCAGCAGATGAAGACGCTTAGCTGATGATTGTCTGCTCTGCACCACTGATGACGACATCTCTTCATCTGTCGCTGAATCACCTTCGTCGTCAGATGCCATCAGTCCATCTTCATCGTCGTCACTCCTCTTGTGTCGTCGCTGGGCGTTTGTTGAGAGGGCTTGGTTGTCATGGAAACGGTTCTCCTCCTTCTCGCCTCCTTTCATTCTGTTGCAGGTTAATCTTTGAACCCCTCTCTTTTCAGCCTGTTCTTCAGCGGCATTTTCCTCCATCTCGGTTGCTGGGGGATGAGTATCGACGAGTGCGGATGAGAGTCCGCTGCTGCTGCTGCTGCTTATGGTGAGGTTATCACTGCGCATGATGTAGTCTGACGCCATCTTTGATAGACTGAGCGAATGAGGAGGCGAACGAACGAATGCATTCGTTGGAGTAAATAAATGACTCGATGGCGCTCTGAGTAGATAGCTGTTGTCAGGCCATGGATGACTGCGTTCGCCGAAGACACCTGGGCTGCTGCAGTAGAAGTCAACAGACGAATGAATTGTATCGAAATTTGGGGACAGCATTCGATGCGCATGAGTGATATTGACCAGTGAGGATGCTTTGGCACAGTAGCAGCAGCAGCTGAATTGGCTTTGATTTCGCAGGTTGTCATGCGTAGCCGTAGTATCAGAGCAAAGAGTCGAACCCGTTTGGTCCTCATGATGCACACCAATTTCCTTCTGCGCTCTTTCCTTCGAGAGAGGGTCGCATTTTTGCAGCTGTTCGTCTTCCAATCGAAGAATCGATTCAATCGAGAAGATCTTCTTCCTCTTCTCCGTCTCCGCCATTTGCATTCCAGACGAACCTCGTAAGATTTCTGTATACTGATGACCCAACATCTACTTTCATGGACAGACGGCTACATGTATTATGAGTCTTGAACGAACGTCTATTTAAGGCACGTAAGCCCCATTTTAGAAAGGTTGCAGGCTCCACTTGTAAGCCAGTCAGTCAGTCCAAAGTTCATCAACATCTGTGTAAGAGTCCAATTTATCGATCCTGTTGTAGAATAAGAGCGGCTGCACTCTGCAAGTATTTCATAACGATTTATAGAACACGCCGCGTATGTAGTGCAAGCAGATCATCTGTAAACTCGTCGCAGTTCAGAAAGGAAGTAATTGATCGCTGACTTTAATAATTGCTCTTTGCAGTCGTTTACTATGCTGAGAATTGTTCTCTGCAACAGTAGTTCCTAAATTCTCCGGCATCGAGAATTTCAGTAGAAACTGGTAAGGATGCTATCGAAGTGACGGATGGACGGACGAACGGATGAATGGGCGGTCGGAGCCAGGGTGCAGTCGGCGGCGGCGATCGTATAAGACAAACAAACTTCGTTTGCATGTCTCTCTTTAGACCCTGAAGGCAAACGACGTCCTCTAACTCCTCCAACCTGCAGCAGCAGCAGCAGCCACTACTTACAGCTGCAATAACGATGATTGACAGGGCGAACGATCCAATTAGACGTGCCTTTGGCCAATGATATTTTCTGTTGCGCCACTGATAGGCGAAGGCGGCATTTGGCTCCGCCTTCTCCCTTAGAAGTGGGCACAGCGTCAGTGACCAGAAGGGAGAACTAGAGAAAGAGGAGGAGGAGAACAAGGAGGAGAAGGAAGATGAGGAGCATGAGGAGGAGCTCTAAATACGTTCTAATTAGGACTCTGAAGCCAGTCTTAAGGGAGTCGTGTTGGTCACCCGAGGCCGAGAAAGATTGCGCCTGATAAGTTGGAATATAATCACAGCAGTATATGCTTGTGAAGAAGTGAGAGGCGGGGAGGAAGGCAGAGAGAGAGTTGCTGGTGGTAGGATGGTTGAGAGGGTGGGTGGTTCGTTCGACCTTCGCTTGCGACGAGACGATGGTTAATTAGACAGCGAAGTAGCGCCCTCTGGCGCCGTATAATAGCAATCACTTAGCATCCGATTGACAACAAACACAGTCGACCGCTGCCTCTGGCGGTGGTGGTGGTAAAGATGATGATGATGATGATGATGATGATGATGATGATGATGATGATGATGATGATGATCCTTATGTGGGATTCGACTTCCGAACTCTCCGGAGGTAAGTGTAGAGACAACAGAGCAAATCAAACGTCCGTCTGCTGTCGTAACAGAATGCTTACGTGCGCTTATTCGAGGCAGAAGAACGTTTTCTTTCGCCACGCAATCGAAAGAAAATTGTTGTGTGTCGATGCGCTGATCAGAAAAAGTGAAGGAATGAAGAAAGTAATAAAGGAAGGAAGAAAGATAGGAAAGAAGAAAGAAATTAAAGGAAGGAAGAAAAAAGTAGGTAGGTGGGTATAGGCAATATATATATGGAAGTTGGTATGTATGTATGTGTGTAGGTATACATAGGTATGCAGGTAGGTAGGTAGGTAGGTAAGTAGGTAGGTAGGTAGGTAGGTATGCATGTATGTATATGTGTATGCATGTATGTATGTATGTAGGTATATATGTATGTAGGTAGGTAGGTAGGTAGTTAGGTAGGTCGGTAGGTAGGTTAATAGGTAGGTAGGTAGATATGTAGGTAGGTAGATAGAAGGGAATACCTAAAGGAAAGTTGGAAGGAAGGAGGGAAACGAAGGAAGGAAGAAAGGAAGTTAAGAAGGAAGGAAGGAAGGAAGAAAGGAAGGTAGAAAATAAGTAAGTAAGTAAGAAAGTAAGTAAGGAAGGAAGGAAAGAAAGAAAGAAGGAAGAAAGGAATAGAACGAATCGAAAGATGTGCGTAAGACCGGGCATCAATATATTTAGCTACTGTGTGGGCTAAAAGAGGCAGAAGCCTTCGGTCCATTTTAAACTAACGCCTAGTGACGGTTGAACTGATTGAAGACGTTGCCATATATAGTATACTTATAGATATCAGATCAACATCAGATTAATGTATTTCACAACAATCGTCGCTAATATTTGCGCACATTTAGTCAAACAGCATTTAACAACGGAGCAAGCAAGGTCCTATCAAACTTCGGCGAAAATGTTTAGGTCGTTTTAGTGGTAAGCAACTTTTGAGATTCTTCTGTAGCTCGGTGCAATTTTGTTGACCTTTCCATAGGTTTTCCTTCCTTACTTTCTCAGATTTCTGTTGATATTGGAACGTTTAAACTGTAGCCACTGTGCTGAGGAATTGTTCTGCCTGAGCAAAAGCGACTGGAAAACTACACCAGATCCTTCGCATACTGACTATATTCGATTTCCACCATCCAGATACAGCCTGTGTATTAGTCTGTAGCGTATGACGAAGCCATAATCTCGTCAATATTCGTCTTTCTCTCCTGGTCTGTCCCATCGAACTCCAAGTCAAAAGTTTTAGATATTCAGCAGTTGCAAGAGATTCTCCATCTGGTGGTTGTGATGTCGATGCAGCAAGGACAACCAGCTGTAATGCTATAGCAGTTTACAACAACAAAGTGACATTGACCTGGATATTTTCAATGTTTCTCAGAGGTAAAGGGATGACAGACTCTGAAATAGGCCCCTAAAACTGACAAGAAATCACGGCCCCCGGGTCAGCGACCATATGACCCCATTCCCGTTGAGCCTGAAAACCAGATCAGATCATTGGGATTGTGTTACTGGAAACAAACCATTTTGTAATTGTAATTGCACTTCTATTGCTATATGCCAAGCTTATAATAAACTTAATGGGCATTGTCTAGTCAGAGTATGAAAGGTGGGGGTACGGTACCTCAGTCCAAAAAATGGGATACTGGTACCTATGTACCCTCTGAAAATTACGCCTATGTAAGGTATTGAAAATGAGTGAAGATGCAAAGTGCTTGGGAGTAATTATGCATGAGAGTGATAAACCTTCAAGGCAATGTGCTGAAGCAGTAAAAATGCTAACTCAATCTCAGGTATCTTCGAGAGCACAACAGTCAGCAAAGACAAAGACAAAACACTGACGTTGACTGCATGGTGAGGACACACTTGGAATATTACATCCAAGTATGGAATCCTCATGGGCGTCAGAACGGTTTTGAAAGTGGAATGGCTCACTCTTCAGACGAGAAGAAAGTGACTTGCTGAAGTCGAACTTGTAACACTAGCAGAAGTGCATAAATCTGAAATTGATTTTTAGATACAGACCTATCCTGTAGACGTCTATTGTCAGGAATACTTTGCTCATGATTTGTCTCGTTTAGTCAAGTTTGACTCTGAAAATTAGTAAAAATTTAAAACGAAAATTGGAACGGCAAAAACCTTCCACAAATATAGGTTCTGACTTCCGGAGGAATCCGTATCTAAAGCACGCGTAGGGCCCCCTAAAACAACTGGAGAAAGCGCAGAAAGCCACCAAAATGTTGGTGAAAGACCTTACCTGATAAATGATTGGCAAAATGAGCTGGGTCGAGGCCATATAAAACCGTGTACGTTTATTTAAAAGGATCTGAGCTATGAAGAAATGCTGAAAAGGTGTGTTAAAACAATAATGGATAGAAGGAGGAGCAGAGGAGACCTAATCGAAGTTTATAAGATTATCACTGGAAAAGAGGCAGTGCAGTGGAAGGAGTTCTTTGAATTAGCACCAAATAAGGTGACTCGAATCCACAGATATAAATAAATACAGAAACCGAAAGGAACAGTATGACAGAAATTGTCTAGTGCGAGTCGTAGACTTGTAGAATGGTTTGGGCGATGGTACTGTCTCAGTGGACGCTTTCTCAGTTTTTAAGAAAAAGCCAGTAAGGATTGACTATTAAGCATTACCAGCTAATTTGCGGCGGCTCTAGAACAGACTAACTGTCTTTTGAACCACTTGAAATCCTACTTATGTTATGTCATCGATTGATGTTCAGAATTCGACGCGGTGGGTAGGGCGATTGCCACCATTCGTCCAGGCATCAAAATATCTAGCTATGCCACTGATAACTCTTATTTATTTAATCCAGACGCCGAAAATCTTATGTTACTCGGAATGACATTGAACTGGGCGCATCGTCATCTGGCAAGTGGTTGTGCAAGAATGCCGACTTATTTTAAGAATTGCGCATAAGAAACTCCCTAAATATCAGGCGCTTTACGTTGTAAGCGAAGGAATAAGAACAAGATGTAAACAAAAAGCCTCGAACATTAATAAATAATTTCTGATCGTAAACTATCGCAAGCAATGGATTCTTGCATCTAATTATCGGAGAAGAGAGTCATTCGGCGGTTGAAGGATGATGCAAGGTAAGCTGATTCAAGAGACGCTGAGTCAGTTGGAGACGGTGAGACAGGTTTTGGAGAGAGTATCCTCGAATGATAATGACTCCTCTTCGGCGTCGTCTTTTGACTTCCTATCGTCGGCCGTTGCGGCAGGTGAGACTTAAAGGGATAAAGGCCTGCGCTACCCCTCCCTCTCACCCGCCTTTTTGCCACAAGGATTCGTGTGACGATTTGACCTGGCTCGCTGCAGGCTACGCGGAACAATCAATTTGAATGATTTTAAGGGCGCTCATGCGGTAGATAATGGTAACATCCTGTCTCGAGTCTAGGCGAAACTCTGATAGCACCCAGTTCTAGTGACCTTTCTACTCGGACGCTGCCTGGTAATTCTCGAGAAAAAGCCGCTTGCGGTCGCTGTACTTGTAAACAATCTCCCCAGATTGCGAGAGAAAGCGGCAGGCACGGGTCCAGTTTTGGAGACTGTTACCAGAACCTCATCAAATTTTACCAACTGTTAGACTCAAGAAGTCAAAGCGCCTATTCCTATCTTCCAGAACTGATCCGGGAATTTTTTAATGAATTTTCAAAATTTCAGCTTAAATCAATGGAAAATGGTCAGGGCCATATAGGTTACAAATTCCGGAAGTGGTCATTTACAGATGTTTCCAAGAATGTTTAACTAAGTAAACATTGAACTTTTGGGGTGCAATTATTAACATGCCATCAGTGTAAATCATTTTATTGTAATTGAATGTAATTCGTCACCATTACTCGGATTGGTTTCGGAGGATGTTATAGACCATTTTCTATTGAGTTAAGTTGAAACTTTGAAAATTCATAAAGTATCAGTTATCATTTCCAGAGGATGGGAAGAGGTGCGTTCAACTACTTATGTTTATAGCTATGGTCAGATAAAGTATGATGAGATTCTGTAACAGTCCCAGAACCTGGCCCATGCATGTTACCGGAAGGACTATCGAATAAATAGGTAAGTAAATAATGAGTAAGTGGTTCCAACAATGATACGCACTGCACCAGGAAAGCTGTTCCTGTGAAATACACTTCCAAGTATCATATTATATCATGTTCCAAGTGAATGCTTACCAAACACAAACTGAAGACAGTTTGGTACAAGTCTCAATTTGTTTCCAATATAACTGCAGGAGTTTGTTTGACGAAGTGCATTTTGTGAGAACTTATTCTCAAACATTCTAATATGCATCTTAAAAACTTACATGATTTCTTAATTTATTACCATCAATAAAAGTATTTTGAAATACTTTGTTACTCTGTTACTTACTGATTTATTACTTACTTAATATTGTCCTTTTGGTAGCATGCAGCACTGTACTTTTTCCTGCAATCTGGGGTGACCATAATGTTTAAAAGTAGCGTGACCGCAAGCAATTGTTTTTCAACAGTCGAAACTGTGTGTTAGTTGAGTTTGGATTGTTTGGGCAATAACGTGGATCATTATATTTGTCCCAGTTTAACTGGTATGTAACATATTTGTCAGCAAGTAAAGTCTGCCATATAATTGTTTCAGCGTTTGGTGCAATTTCTATCTGAAAATCATTTATATAAATATCTTATTAATAATTTGCAGAAACTTGTGATGGCTGTGGTGGAGTTTCAGATTTCTTCTCTTGAGAGATGCTTGCAATGTTTCTCTTTTGCATAGGAACAACTCATCTGAATGAAGGATTTAATCCTGAATTGGAGCACAGGGCACAGAGAGGTAGGAAGCATTAAAACATCCCTTTGAAAGTAATTAGCAGTTATTAGGCAGGGATTCAAGCATTCTGGGCTAAGATAATGCCCTTTGAATAATTTGGACTCAGTTATAAATCCAGATACAGCTTTCTGCTGTTTACTTGGCTTCTGCCTATAGGAATCATCCATTCATTTGATGTAATTTGTCGCAATGTTACATTTAGATATCACTACTGTAAGGAAATTACTTTGTAGCACTCATCATATAAAACACATAAGAACACTAAAATTGTTCTTGATGAAGAGATTCTTAATCTCTGATGGAGAGTGAAAGTTGAACAGATGTAGAAATTGTTACAGGTCTGTATTTTACACAAGCCATCAGAATAAACTTTGTCAATCTATGAGTTGTTGTTGTTGTTGATGTTGTTGATGTTCAGTAAATGTGTTGTACATGTGAAGATGTTGTTGAATTGGTTGTTCTTAGTGGGTGACAAGTTCGCGGAAAACATTCAGATCATTGCAAATGAACCATCACTGGCGTTCTTCCGCATCCAAGAACACATCAGAAACACTGTTCCGCAGCTGGTTGACAACAAGGTCTGTATTTTATGTTTGCCTGTCTGTCAGTCTGTTGGTCGGTCTTTTATTGATGTATCTCTGTATGTATGTTGTGGATTAGTTGCTACGAATAGAGGAGATTGATCTTCTGAATGATCAGAGATGGATGATGAGGACTTCCTATGTAAAGTCAAATTTAGTTAATTGCTCATTTTCATAGGCATTTCCTTTGACAATGTTCCTTGGAGACAGAGCCCTCGGTTGAAGGATCTTTAAACTAAAGTTCAAGCTTCACTACAGCAACTTTCATCACAAGTTACCTCACAAATATCAACCAATAATTGATTGGATTGATTGACTGATAGTACGTGTGTATGTGTTTATTTATCAAGACACTTAATTTAGTGCATTTTAAGTACCTGCAAAAGCACTAAACATTTAATTTATGGCTATCTTACTAATTTTAAGACAGTTTGAAAGTGTTTGCATACAGCAGTATGTAGATGCAATGGCAGACTGTGCCAGAATGACAGTCCTATGCAGGGGAAGGCACGATAAGCTTGAGTTGAAGTGATGAAGCGCAGCACCTGAATATTTTCATGGGTAGCGGAGGGCAATGATCACTGACCCAGCTCACTAGAGAATGGAACACAGAGCTTCTTAATGCTGGCTGACAAGTGAGGCCCATGCCAGTAATATATGATCATGAAGGACTTTCACTCCACCACAGGGAGCCTTTATAGCATCTCTCGCATGTATTCTGATTTATGGGAATCAGATGAAATCAGAAACACAAACTGCAGCCATGTTGGGTTTAAACATCCCAGCCGGCGTCACCTGTCATGGTTTTCATAACCATGAATAAAGTCATTCATGGTTATCAAAACAATGTCGTGGTTTTCATAACCATGAATAAAATCATTCATGGTTATGAGAACCACGGAAAAATAAATGTCTGTCTGGTTCCTTTTGACATATGAATGGATTTAATGACATCATCTGATTTCTTCAAAACCCTGAATTGTTTTTGTTTGGCTGAATTTAAGTTATAGAAGTGGTTTTAACTCACTTATTTGTTTGTTTATTTGAAAGCATGAAGTACAGGGTCTTCATAATAAAGTCCAAGGAGGTTACTTTGACACAGAATATGCTATAAAGTATGTTTTCGTTCAGATTGTACCACATTTGTTTATTTAAAATGGATTTCAGTTGCTGGTCTCTGAATCTAGAATTTGATTCTTATTTTGGTTTTATCTCATTATCATTTCATCTTCTGTTATCAGTGTTAGTAGCAGTTTTCCTGATGTTCATCATAGTAATTATCATCATCATCGTAATCAGAGCATTTTCTGATTTTCATCATAGTAATTATCATCATCATCGTAATCAGAGCATTTCCTGATGTTCGTCATAGTAATTATCATCATCATCGTAATCAGAGCATTTCCTGATGTTCATCATAGTAATTATCATCATCATCGTAATCAGAGCATTTCCTGATGTTCATCATAGTAATTATCATCATCATCGTAATCAGAGCATTTCCTGATGTTCATCATAGTAATTATCATCGTCATCGTAATCACAGCATTTCCGAAATGATGGCATCTGTTGGTTGGTAGAGCAGTGACTGCGATGGAAGAGAGCCAGCCTCACTTCCAGAACATTCAAGATCTGATCAAGAATTCCATGTTCATGAAGCAACAGATCAAGTACGAAAGAGAAAGAAGGTCAGTCAGTGCAAGTCACCTGGAACTACAGTCATTACTCAGTCATCTTGCTCCTGATTGTTTTTAAAAATTCTTAATTAATTAACATTTTTGTATCTGATAAGCTGTTGTTTCTGCTGCTTAATTGTTCGATTATTATTTTTGCATTTATTAAATGCTGCTTTCTAATGACACAGCATGAATCAGTGGCAGTGAGCAACTGTTCAAGAAGGATAAGCTGTTGTTTCTGCTGCTTAATTGTTCGATTATTATTTTTGCATTTATTAAATGCTGCTTTCTAATGACACAGCGTGAATCAGTGGCAGTGAGCAACTGTTCAAGAAGGACTTGCTAAAGGACCCTAAAAGTAACTGGCTCTGCATTCACCCCATTACATTGGTAGCGTTCAAACCAATTTAATGTGACAGTGACCAAGGCGACTTACAAACAGGTGACTAAAACAGCAAAAGCATACGATGTTGACAAGTGTTTAATTGATTGTGCTGTTTTGCATCTGTCACGTTACCTGTGTTTTGTTTAGCATATTAATTCGGTAAATTAATTTTCTCAGAGTTCTGCTAATGGTGTTTTCCTTTGGTGCAGGAAGAATCGGAATCAGATGATGCGAACACAGACACTCGATGTCAATCTGGCGCAGAGTGAGAGACAGCGTAGAGCAGAGTTCACCCAGAGTGTTCAACTCCCAACAACCACGTCACTGTGAGTCTCATCTGTCTTCTTTCTCCTCTTCCATCCTTTACCTGTTTTCCTCATCCTTTTCCTCCCTTCTCCTCTTCCATTTCCTCCTCCTGCTCTTCTTTCTGATCCTCCTCTTCCATTTCTTCCTGTTCCTCAGAATCCTTTCTCCTCTTCCATTTCTTTAACCTTATGTAAGCTTCTTTGTTTGTACGTTTTGAGATCGGTGATCTCTTTGCTCCTAATAAATGGTGATATGGCCTGGGCCAGTGATTCAAGAAGACTGCCAGGAACATAAAAACATGCAGCCTGAACTTGAAAGAGAACTTTGAAGTTATTGTTAAGATTCAGACACACGCCATCATAATCGAACATATAAAAATCTAATCTTCATTGGTGCCCCTGTAATCATGATAAAGAGATTACAGTTACAGTAATTACTGAATTTTCCAGTAAATGTGATTTAGTAAGAAACTGGTTTGGAGAGTTTGGCTCCACTTGTGCCCCTAGTGAACTCAGCTATAATGGGTACAGACTGTATGGTGTGTACATAGATCAGGTGGTGAAGGAGAGGCTGGCTGCCCAGTGCCCACCTTCAGAGGCCAAGAAACATGAAGTCACTAACACTTCACTCCCGTGGCTGCCTTTCGAGGTTAGCTTAAGAGGCTGCTCTTCTCTGTGTGTTTTTGTTAAAATGTTTAAAGTTATCTCTGTCTAAATGCTAGTTCACCTTTGTTTTGGTATAGGCAACAGTTTGAAGATTCTCCGAGAGTGAGGTCATCGTCATTAACGTCGCAAGACAAACCTACTCCTAAGTCAACCACCGGCAACGCATAAGCAGCATGGAAGAGAAGTAGAGAGAGAGGGTAGGACAGAGGTGGAAAGGGCAGGACAGTGGCAGAGAGGTAGGGACAGAGGGAGAAAGGGAGGGAGAGATATAGGAAGAAAGAGAGGGAGGGATAGAGGTAGGAAGAGAGGCAATGATGGAGACAGGCAGGGAGAGCATGGAACAGTTGCTGCCTCATTCTGCTCAGCCATGCAGTTGATTGACTTGCTTTAAATATACAAAACATTGTAGACAGCTAGCTGCATTACTGTGTTGAAGTTTCTGTGGGGTGTACAACTTCTGCTAAACTGAATATTGTCTGCATTTTGTAACACATCCCATACTCCATCTAATACAGTGACATTTGATAGCTTACTGATGGACATAAGGTGATTGTAAACTGTTCTGTAATCTGTGGAGCCCGTGATATGCAACGAAGAAGCTCTGAAGCGACTGCTGTTAACTACAGTAGGAGCCCAGATGGAGTACAGTATAGGTAAAGTTATAAAATAAGATTATTTCACAGAGCTTGAAAGAATCTATTCCAAATTACTTGCGTGAGCTAGATGACTGTTGATGATCTTATAAAAGTTGTCAATAAATGGGCTTTAAACTATCGACCTGCCTGATTCACAGCATAGCATTAGCTCGACAAAAGACACAGTCTTTGAATTTCATAATTGTTAAAACGAACAGTTCAATCAAAACAGTACTTGAATTATCACAGTTTCTGTTACACGACTGTCATGTTCAGATGGCTGTTCTGACTTCATGCCCTCAGAAATCAGAGTTTCAATCCACTTCTTTGTTTTATAAACTTGAGCGTGTGGTCCAGTTAGTTTTGGCAACTGCAACTGTAATGATATTTCTTGAAGAAATATCATTACTTCTTTTGAAGTATTCAATTCTTTTACTACAGAAGCTAAGCCAGCAGTCTGTTTCCTTAGGTACTTCACACTTTCCAAATCTGAATCAATGTACAAGCTTTTCAAATATACACCTGACAAACCCTTCGTCTTTAATGTCCTTCAGTTCAAAGCCGATGGTGCATGTTGATCCTTTTCAACTTGATTTTATTGAAGTGCAGTGTTCTGAGACTCTTTCAATTTCTTCTTCGCACTATGCTGAAATGTATGTATCAATGCATGTGGATGTCCCTAATGCAGAGCTTCATCCAGTGAGATGTGACGCATTAACTTCCTGTGTTTTGTTGGTTGCTGTGCTGCACCCGATGACTGAATCCATTGGCTCTTATTACCGTCTTCATATTTACTTTCTGTCACAAAGTTTTATAGCTGTTATCTCCAGGCTGATTTCTTAATCCTTGTCATCTGCCTTTCCTTTCTTATGGACATCAAGCTTAACATGTTTTCTTCATCCTTAACTCCCTTGCTATCTTGTACTTATTCTTGTCATCTCCTTTGCTGTCATCTTTGATCATGCCATTTTTATCTGGAAGATCTCGCTTGGTGTCATAAATGTGCATTTTTATATCGTCTTCTTCACTGCAGTCTTTGGTGGTGCCTTTTTTGTCTGAATATTCTGACTTGGTGTTATCAGTTACTAACTGATTTTCTTGTCCTTTCCTTTGCTGTCATCTCTGATCATGCCATTGTTGTCTGGAAGATCTGACTTGGTGTCATCAATTAGTGATGTCTTATTATTGCCTTCACTGTCACCTTTGGTGGTGCATTTTTCTCTATATTCTGACTTAGTGTCATCTATTAGTGTTTTCTTATCCTTACCCATTACTGTCAATGCTGGTGGTGCCTTTTTTTCGGGATATTCTGACTTGGTGTCATCATTTAGCTTTTGTGCTTTCTCATTAGCTCTTTTTGTAGCATTCTTTGCTTTGACATCAAGATGTTGATTGGCAGCCACTGTCACAACCCATTTCATAATTTCTTGTACTTCTTCAGGTAATCCAATAACTTTGATTGATTTCTCATCACTGTCAAAAAATATCATAGCATCTTTCTGTTTTTGTGTATTTGTTAGTAGAGCTTGTAATTTTTGAAAGTTTATCTCTTCTGGTACTTTATGTTCTTTCACTGCAAAGCGGTGTTTTAGAGCAGAAATGACGTGCATAATTTTGTCAACTTCCTTATCTGAATTTGACTTGATTTTAATCATGAAATCCATCTCTATTTCGCAGTCCTCTATTGAACTATACAGAGCTTCTAGCTCCTTATGACAATTCAAAGTGAGATAGTCATATAGATCTTTGTCAATTGATATGAAATGTGCTGTTGCTTTGGCTGAAAGTCTCTCATCGCTTTTGGATTCGTTGGTTTCTGTTAACCTTGTGTGCTTGTTCACTGGAAGTTTCTCTTTGTTTCTTATTTCATCTTGCTTTTGTTTTTCCTTGATTCTTTCTGTTAAAACTTGCTGCAGCTCTTCCCTGACTGCTTTTATTCCACAGAAGCATCCTTCCAATCGCTGAGAGTTGCCTAGGTTCTCAATGTGAACAACATGCTTTCTCTCAAGTTGTTTCCTCTGGATGTGTTTCAAAAGGTCATCAAGGTTATTGATGCCGTGTTCATCAAAACACGACTTGTTGACAGAGACAGACATACTTTGTACAACCTTCAACAGTTAGCACAATAAACAATCAGTTAAAATTTACACAAGAAGGAAATCTGTCTGTTTGATAGAGATGCAATTTTCAAGCAATGGATGACAGAGGAGGAGTAGCCTAACTTAACAGCTATAAAACTTTATATTTTGTCATACTTTATGATTGGGTCCCCTCTTGCAGATTTTGGCGCAGGCTGTACCATACTTGCTGGCCCAATGCATTGCCACTGAAGTCAATGAATGATTGTGTTATTATGAGATGGCATACCGATCTCACTGTGGCTAATTTACCATCTGAGTTGTATAAATGTACATAGTGTGTTGACCTGGGGTAATTGATGACATGTGATGCCCTTGCTTCAATCATGAAAAGTAAATGAGTTAACATGTCCATGCTATAAATGTATAGGTTTTATATAGTGACCGTATGGCCTTGACCCTGCTCATTTTGCAATGAATTTGTCGGGTGAGATCCTTCACCACCGCTGCCCGTTTGAATTATACTGAGGATCTATATATACTAAGCCATTTGGATGAAATTACTGCATATGTGTACCTGTTCTTCATCACAGTTGTCTGCAGCCTGACATCTGCTGGCCGCCTGCCAAGACATGCTGCTGTTGAGCACTTGTTGCGAAAAGGTCCTTAAAACAACAAGTCAGACAACATAAGCCTTGGTAACAGAATAACTGTAAAAGATGGCTGGCTGATGGAGGGGCAATTGTATATGTGTGGCTAAATTCGATCTAAGAAATAATCAGTCTTATGATTCAGAAGTGCTTGCTGTGTATCAAATAACATCTTAACTGATCATTAGACTATTAGCCACTGAGTGTGAGTCGGGTGCAATACAGCATTTGTTACGTTGCCAAAAGTGGCCAGAAGACAGGACCCTCGGAAATGTATGGGAGGCTGATCGATTTCTTCTAGTTCAAATCAACCACATATGACACTGGGCTCGTTCGATCGATCAAATGTCTTACATTTTTCGCTTTCTTTTCAGTCCATGCAGATGAATAGTTAACTTCGATGAATCAGATCAAAGACACACAGAAAGCAAAAAACTAAACGATATGGTAACTCTAGTCGTTGGCAGACGGGGACAAAAGACCGAATGACGATGGAGACGGGAGGAACTGAAAATGCAGCTGAATAATAATACTAAATAATAGTACATTAGAAACTTCTACAGTGCCAATGTCTAATGCACAAGGCATCAAGCAATGGCGCATCAAATTTAAGCCGCATTCAGGTCGGTATCCAGAAGATCGGTCCACTGAGACAGAGAGGCAGCCTGTGGCAGAAAAGCCAACTGAAAAAGGCAAGTCTTAAGAACGAAATGACATCAGAGACTGGGCATAACGCACAGATGCAGGAAGCGAATTCCAATATTTTGGTCCAGCAACCAAAAAAAACTCGCTTACCAAGAACAGTTCTAGTTTCCGGCACAAGAAGAAAAAGGCATTCAGATGACGTGGTTCAATAATGATGAGTTGGAGTAAGGACTGATTTTAAGTATTGTGGTTGTCCAGAGCTCAATGCAAGGATTTAAGTACAGGGGTTATATGCTCATACACTGTGTCCGGAAAAATTCCAAGGCTCTAAAATATGAATGAAAAAACTATAGTAGATAATAATCAATTTAAAAATTTAAAAACCTTTTTGATCCGTACATAATTACCAACAAAATTCTTTGTAATTTATTAACGTTTAAAATTACGTCACAGTGACGTATTTGAATTTTATATTTTGTAAAGAAAGTTGCTAGAAAAATGGCGTTCAGCGAGGAAGACAGTTAGTCAGTGGCGTGTACGTCTCGAAGCTTGCGTTGAAGCCAATGGCGGACATTTTGAACATAAATTATAGTTCAATAATATTTCAGGATTAAACTGTTTTTGGAATTTTAAAAATCGATTAATGTTTACTAATTATTTTCATATTTACCGTAAAGCCTTGGAATTTTTCCGGACACAGTGTATTTTATGAAGTGGAAATCGAACCATTCGTAAATATATCTAGTGCTAATTATATTGTTAAATACATACAGATAACTACTGGAATCCCATAAAGCAAAACTAACCTTTAACCTTATTTGTTATAGACGAAGACTTAATTGTTCTAGCACTAAACCTGAAATAAACTAATTTAATATCTATAAGCCAATCGTGTCACCTTCTGTGCGACACAGAACGATTTTGAAACTATTGCTGGGGAATCTCCAAACAGAGACAAAGACGGCCGTGCACCGTCTCGGTGGCTATTTATAGATTGAAACACGTCTACTTGTGGTTGGGGTCTGTTTCGAGTTATTCCATGCATGCTCATCATCTGCTCTGGAGGTTATTTTATGTTTTATGCATTTAGTTATTGTCCGTTTTTACTTAATCGACATCATGGTCAAATTTTATGCCATGCGCTTTCATATAAAATCCTTCCTTCCTTCCTTCCTTCCTTCCTTCCTTCCTTCCTTCCTTCCTTCCTTCCTTCCTTCCTCCCTCCCTCCCTCCCTCCCTCCCTCCCTCCCTCCCTCCCTCCCTCCCTCCCTCCCTCCCTCCCTCCCTCCCTCCCTCCCTCCCTCCCTCCCTCCCTCCCTCCCTCCCTCCCTCCCTCCCTCCCTCCCTCCCTTCCTCCTTCCTCCTTCCTCCTTCCTTCCTTCCTTCCTTCCTTCCTTCCTTCCTTCCTTCCTTCCTTCCTTCCTTCCTTCCTTCCTTCCTTCCTTCCTTCCTTCCTTCCTTCCTTCCTTCCTTCCTACAGTACGGTAGTCCCTGAGCTCGCCGCCTGTTGGTGTCGAATTGTACGCATCCACTTTTTTACCATAAGCGATCGGGGTGTCATCCATCCTGCTTAATGGTGATTTTTTTTGCAGGTCGGGAGTGCTCTGTGGAGTTTCTCTTGAAGTGGCGCTATACAAAATTATGAAACTTTTTATTAATTATGAACTTCACACCTTCATACCGCGCGTCGCCAGAACGAAGTACAGAACAAACGGGAACGAAATAATCCGACCTATGACAGTCTAACATGACTGTCATGTTCCAGAGGTTTGCGATAGTTTAGTGCAGAGGCGTCCAACCTTTTAGCATGAAGGACAACAGAACCATTTTTTTCGGGAAATCGGGGGCTGAAGTAACGGTTTCGTCATAATTAAGATTATTATTCACAATAGCGACAACACGCAGGCCTACTAAAAAGATGATAATTTAATGGTTGAAGTAATTACAATAATGATTCATCTACCTTAGGATGAAGTATTAACTATTCACGCATTCACTGACTAATGAAGGTACCAAGAGGTATCAGGCATTGCTTTTACTTATAGAATTAATCTACTGTACTTATGCCTCAACTTCTCGTTCATCTTAAGTTTAATTAACAGACTGATCTTTTGCAAGGAATTTGATATTCAAGTCAGCCAGATGTTTAGTGATGTCAACCAAAAATGCTAAGGATCTTGACCTGGAACCGAACCCTTTTGCTTATCGAGTTTGTTTTGACTGAGCGCCTATGAATAAGCTGGTCCCGTGACGTGGCTTTCGTTGGGCGGTGTAGAAATCTCGAGATTACGATATTGGCAATACAAATAATGATTTTTAAAATACCAATACTTTTACCAATAATTTGTCTAAGTTAACTTTTGTTGTCGATAAAATGCGCACACAAAGTAAAGTTAACGAACAGTAATGAAGTATAACCTACATACCATACGTCACTTTAGTTACCATGGTGCACCCTACCATTTCTCCAGAGGTAAGAATGCTACAATTTCAGATGCAATGCTGATTAGAAGTGTATGGACGTTAAAGATTTCACCAAACCTGTCCTCAATTCCAGCAAGCAGAGCATGGACAAAACTGGTTCAAATATTGCGGTGGCTTAGATTGCTCTAAAAAGCTCTGTAACTGCGTCTTCCCAGCAGTAAGCATTGGCAGCAGGTAGCCCAACCCATGTCTTTCTCTACTTGCAAAACATATAGACCACAGCAGTTGGCTGAATAACTTGCGCATAATTTACCAAATATCGTTTTAGGGACTGTAGAATTTATTTTGTCTTAGACGTCACCACAACATTTTGAATCTAAGTTAGAATTTTCATTTCATTTATTGCTCCACAGAAGAAACAATAGCATAAAACATATTACATAACAATTCATGTGGTATAGAACAGGCAGACCCAGAAAGAACCATGTTCCGCTTATTTGGGACGCCTGTGTCACACGGAATGCTATTTGAAATGACAAATAATCAACTTAATAGGCCTATAGTCCAACTGGACTTGAGCAAACAGAACCTTTGTAACAAGAACCAAAAAACTTAACTAACAAAATAAATTAATTCGCATGAATACACTTATTGAGTTCATTCAAGAACTTCAAAAAGTCGTTGTTGTCAGAGTCGATTCTGGCTTGCTTTATATAGCGCTGGTTGCAGTAAAATCTGGTCGTTTATTTACAGAATCCTTTTCTTAGCCTGGTCGCGATCTGTCGATTGCTTGCATTCATTCTCAAATGTTGCCAGGAGACCAACGTGCTTTGCACAGCAATATAGCAGGCCCTATTTTAGAAGCTCACCTTGCTGAAGTTATGTAGGCCTACAATGGTTTTAATGCAACTATACCTGTTCAGTGAGTACTATATGGAAAACTAGCAGTAAATACGTTGAAAAGCAGTGAAAAGTATTTTAAATATTTTAAATATTTCATAAGTATTTAATATGTAGGCCTATATTTAACTTTTCAGAACTATTTTATCAATTACTGGACAGGAAGTATATTATGTCGCTATGTCGCGGCACATTAACGTGAAACTGCGAAATAGTTGCGAAATCATACAGAATGGAAAATGTATTGGCATCAAGTAGGCCTATCGCTGAAAACTACGAACTATCGGCGATATATGCCCTACAATAGATACCACCAAAGTAAAACTATCACAAGACTCGCTGCTATACTGACGTCGATACCAATCGATAGCGATAATGTATGAAATGAATAATGTATGAAAAGCCAAATTATTAACAGCTTTGGCCTACTATTGCACAGTGACGCGATTAGCCTAGAAGACGCAGGTTAAGACGATGCAGTGTTACATAATGTATGTATCGGAAAACTTATATAGCGCTTTTAAGTAACTCACAAGAGCGCTACGGCATGGCCACCCAAAGGCCTATTTAAAATCGCCGCATATTATAAGTATATATGTATTTCATAATAATCTATTTGTATTGTGTGTAGCTTTACAGGCCTATACGGCGGAATGTTATAAGATGAATGTTATATGATGTTCGCACGTGAATCGTGAGAAAGAATATCTCACAATGACGTGTTTTATCGGGATACCTGACAAAAGTAACCTACTTAGACACAGTAACAGTTGCTACCGAAGATGTCCGAATGGAAGACGATCGCTGATGATGAAATCAGTTGCAAGGCTGATGTGCCTCCTTATTTCTTAGATTTTAATGTAACGTAATGTGACATTTATGTAGGACCCTTAGACAATTTCTCAAGTTCTCTTACTAAACACAGTTTTGCTAAACTAACCAACAGCATCCACATTAATACTACATATTCTACACATATTGTGCAGTTTACAATTGTGATTATTGCACTGATACTCTGACCAATATAATAATGTAATGTAATCTGAGAAGCTTTTCAAGTGGTCTATATAGCTTGATTCACAATCACGTAGATTGCGATCCCTGCTGATAGTCAATGCACGATTCGAATTCTCTTTCAAGTTCTTGAAGTGTCTTGGAGTCTTTGGCGACGAAGCTGACTCTTTGCAGGTGATGGTTCGTGAATGACTGAAGCGCCTGAATGGACCCGCGAACAAAGGAAGCGATGTCACAATATTCTAGAACAAAATGACCGATAGATTACATAGACAGATAGATAGGTAGACAGACAGACAGACAGACAGACAGACAGATAGATAGAGAGAGAGAGAGAGAGAGAGAGAGAGAGAAAGAGAGAGAGAGAGAGAAAGAGAGAGACAGAGAGAGAGAGAGAGAGAGAGAAAGAGAGAGAGAGAGAGAAAGAGAAAGAGAGCGGTCTGTGCCACCTCTGCATTCGTCATAACGTTCTTTATGTGAAATAGAAGCTGAAAATAGTACAGAGTTGTGTCATTTACCTGAGCCCCCGAGATGTGGAAAAGCAATGGATTTTGTCTGCAGCCCATTGTCGGCATGATGCAGACAGCGATAGATGACATCCTTCATCGCGGTCACTTTTGCGGCAGTTGACGCTGCTTGGACCTTCTCATCCAGAACGATATGCACAATGTACTTGACCTTCATATTCTGTGGCAAGGCACCGGTCGCTGGCGTGTCCACCATCTGACCGACTAGTAGACTGCCATGACATTCGTTAAAGATCTTACTGCATTCCTCTTTGTACCTCTTGCCTCCTTCGAACTGTATAGTGTCTCCAAAGCCATGCATTTTGCCATCTATGGCGCGCACAACAGCTTCCGTTGTGGGTGCTTTTGTCTTCCATTCGAACAGAGTCACTTGAAGCGAACAGTTCTTAGTTGCTTGCGATTGAGGTGATTCATTTCGATTTAGTTTTCCATTCTCCACCAAGAAAGACAAATTGGAAGCAGTTCTCTTTCCTCCTTTCTTTTTTGTGTATTTTACCTTCCAATCACCTTCTGCTTCTTTCGATCGCTGCAGCTCTTCTTTGGCCGCCATTACGTGTTCATTAATTCGTCTCTTTATTCTGTCAACTTCTTTTTTACTTCCAATCAGCTTGTAGCTTTTGTTATCTTTATCTAAAACAACTGACAAGTTTCTGTTATTATCCGTTGTCACAAAAAGACTGCAAAAAACGGATCCGTCAACACCTTCTGGCACGTCGACAATCTCGAATTGGAAACGACTCAAGTACGAAGTGTACTTAGCAGTAATATTCTTCTCGTTGACGCCTCCTTTCTTAGAATCAACTGCGAAAGCCACTTTGTGGTTGCCTCCATCTGCATCTACAAATGAAAAAGGTGGCGGAAGCTGTTTCTTCAGATCGTTCCCGAAATGTGTCATCAGATATTGATGGCGATCTTTATCTACTTCAATGATCACGTAGTTGCCACTGTCGATCAGTTTCCTCATTTCATCATCTAACACACTTCCATCATCAGCAAAGCCCTGTGCCTTTGCTTCCATCGGGTTTTCACCATCTGATGTTTGAGATTTCAGTTTTCTGATTCTTTTCGGTTTTTGTGGAGATACTTGCTTCGTCATTTCATGTGACGTTGATTGGCTCTGGTTATCGATGACGTCAAACTGTAGACTTATATGTGATGGCAATGGCGGTGGTTTGGCGTCATAATCACCTACATCATCGTGCATTTCTCGAGTTGATTCCTGACGGTCGTTGTCTTTTATGTTCTGAAGTGAATCACCTTGGAGATGTTGTGTCTCGTCAGCTGCCAACATCTCCTTCAACTTCTTTGTCAGTTCCATTCGGATGTGCTTTATGCCTTCGTAGCTGCCTGTCAGTCGGTAAGTACTGCCCACTTTGTCAACTGTGCATGACACAAATCCAGATAAATTGCTTTCAAGAAATTGTCGACAGTCGACTTTGTTCTGGCGAAATATCTCCGTCACTTCTTCTGAAACGGTCACCGTCATCTTAGACACTATCTACAGAAGAAGAAAACACGACGATTATCATGTGACATCCATAACTAACGACGCCTCCATCCCGAAGACTTCAGAGAAAGCATTAAATGACGAAGCGACATTTGATAGAGCATTAACCTTGTAGAACACAGCGCATGGGTTCGATCATGCAGTGGCAGATCCAGGATTGCATGCGTGGGGAAGGCATTACCAGAGAGGCGTCAAATTCTGGCAGTCCACCATATACGGGTCTGGTCTGAGGGAATCTGGCATATAACCACGAGGGGCGGGATGGCGAACTGCCCCCGCATATAGCTAAACCCGCCACTGGGTTCACCATAAGGTCTGATTTGTTTGGTGCCAAACTATAAAATGAATGATTGCACATCCCCCCATTTCTGACGTTTATGTTCAATGGCACTACCCCTCTCCACCAACTGTGAATAAGAAGTGGTAAAAATTTTAACCAAGTTGCAACAATATGCAAAGAAAATTGTACAATACATACAGTAGGCCTAAACCTTCTGTTTTGTTGTTGTTCCTAACTAACAAGTCATTAGCAGTTTCGGCTTATTTCGCCTTTACTTAGAATCTAGATATTTTCTCTGTCATATGAACTCTGTAATCTGCATGCAATTGATGAATTATGAATATCTGTGTGTGTTGTCACTGTTCCAAATTTATGTTCTCCTCTCCCCCCCCCCCCCATAACGAAAAATGCAAAAAACTTTCGGCCCTATCACGCCGTCACCCCAGTTATGTACAGATTTTCGCCTCTGCGTGTATAGGCCTACATGTACATTTTTAGACAACTGCGAGAGATTAAATTCACGTGTCCAAAAAGGTCTCTCAAATGACATTTCATTCTAATAGGTAAACAATAATTATTAAGCGAAAAGGGAAAGGGAAGAAGAAATTGGTATCCCCACATTTTAGACCTAATTTAAGTTACGCCTCTGTTTATGCACAATTAGTGCTTAGCGCCGTCAGTTGATTCCTTACCAGTGCGCAGTGGTTCTGTAATAATGGCTCACACTACATAGTCTGACATTTGTTCTAACATAATCGGTAACTCCCTTGAGATGAACGGCTCGGGCCATCCACGTCACCCGACCCCGTGACCAGGCCACAGATCATCTGGACTAGCACCGCCATTGGCTGCTTTCACTTTCGCATTCCCGAAAGCAAGTTGCGTGTCAATGTGTGCTTGTTTCACTGCGAGGGTTCTTTGCAGAACTGTGGATCAAGGAATTAAACAAATCGGACTACTACTACGAGAAGTGGTCTATTAATTTAATGCCCCATATTAACCTTGCCGCTTTCTACAAACACACAGCCGCTATATTTAGCTATGCAGTATGTGGCGCAGACCAACAGTAAGTCTACATGTATAGTTTTACGCTGTACGTTCGTTTAAGGGAGTCAACATCCTCTGCCTACACCTAAGCGACTATACTGACCTCTTTTACATCGTCCATGATCAGTTGTTGGTTGCAGCCGCTCTCGTAATTTGCCTCTTTAAAGGTTTTGGTCGGAGATCAGAGAACTTTTCAGTTAGTTCACAACTGCTGCTGGGAAATTCCCAGAGCACTCACGCCATCTAGCGATCGTTGACGCCTCCTTCTCTTCCTTCGTATTCAGCGATGAGGGGAGGTGACGATTACTCTAGCGCCTCGGAGGCGATATTCGTAGCTCAACGCCTTGCAGTAGACCTACAGGTTCCTTAAGTGTTATTTTATTTCTTACAGTACGATTAAATTCTTTCGCTGTTGCTCATCGCTGACTGACTGACTGTTCCAGAAGTTAACGCCATCTTGTGACTCCCATGAAGAAGAACAGTGTTCCTTTCGTTTTTCGTCGTGCACGCGAGCACTGGGCTACCGCGTGAGTATTAAGGTTTGGGATCGCTCTGGTCCGTTGCAAGATTGCACACCTATTAGGCATAAACTAAAAGGCTGGTCAGAATTATTTCATCGTTGCGTCTCTTGTAGGCCTACTTCCAACCGAAACACTATAGACTACACGACCACAGCTCCGAGGACTACGCCTCTCCCTGTTTCTGTTGGTTCTGCTCAATCGCTTGTGTCATTTCGGTCTTAGCTTAAGACTTACATTTTTCAAATTGCTTATCCACTTTAGGCTTCCTGTTTGTCTTAGTAAAGTGACCTTCTGGATTTTGACATGATTGCGATTCGGCTTTTTGGTGGACATGCAGTGGTTTTTTAAAACCTAAAACGTACTAAAGTCCCATTTGTTTTCCGTTTTATTGTTATAAATAAAAAAGAAAAACGGACTTTTGTTTTTCTATTTTTGGGTTGAGAAACAATTTGCAAGTTACCATCGCTGCGATTGCGACGTCAAAGGACATCGTGCTGCATCTACCTGCACCGCGGCACTAAACTCATGGTTAAAACTGTTCTTTGTACCGAAGATCTATTTGCACCCCAGCTATATATAAAATGTAAATGCAAACGTGTGCACATTTTTCTATAGCGATCATAATTTTATGCCAATTTTTCAATGATTTGATCGTTTCACCACCGCTGCCAGTATGAATGGGTGCCATACCATTTAAAGTCCTCGTGTTTGGACCGTAGGCCTAACCTGCAAGCTTAGCCTATGTTTCGCTGTCTGGTGGAAAGAATTAAACATGGAAACCTAAAACCTTAAAACCTATTTTTTCTCTTCAAAAGGAGGTTTTTACCTCTGGTTATAGATATAGGCAGAAGTTTTACATTGTCCAGGAACAGATTAGGCTAACTGAGTTTCGCCGTTTCCCGGCGAAAGCCTATTCTGGAACTTCGATTGATTTCCCTTCCGCTACCGAGTCGGATTTGTTCCCTTGGATTCTTGAGGGATCACTGGCTCGTGTTAGAAGCATTTAAATTCCGAAAAATATTGCCTAGCCTAAATTTAGTAAAGTGTTGTGTTTCGAATGAGCGCATCGTTTTAAATAATTTTCAATCAGTAGGTTCTGCACACTTTACTAATGAGTACTATCTATCGCTACTTTGTGGGGTAGCCTGCTGGTTAGAGCACTCAGCTTGTAACGCCGAGAGTACGGGTTCGAGCCTACTTTGAGACAACCACTGGGTAAGGACCTTGGGCCAAATATATCTTATCATAATTCTTTCTCTTCCCCTTAGATCTCTTCTCGCTTCAATTTCAAGTACAACCCACCTTATAGACATCTGAGTGTCTGCCTGCCTGACTCTTGGATCTTGAGCTGGAACCGAACCCTTTTGCCTATCGATTTTGTTTTGACTGAGCGCCTGTGAATAAGCTGGTTCCCGCGACTTAGCTTTTGTTGAGCGCTGTAGAAATCTCGAGATTACGATTACGATTATGATTACACTCATAATTGCTTAGGGCCATGGAATGATTGATGCTTAGTCAGTTGTGCTTAATAAATGCAGAAATAATAATAATAATGCCATACCATTTATATTATTATAAATTATAAGGATAATATCTATCTTGTGTATTAAAATAATAATAATAAGTGTCTGAACGCGTTAAGTAATCAAGTGAAGGCGCTACAAAATAATTGACGAAAATAAACCTATGAATAAAACCGGAAGTGGACTTGTTAGGAATTTCTCAGTTGTCGATTTTTACCTCATTTGGATCGATTTAGTTCAGTTTTTATTGAAAATTCGAAGAGTTCACAAACCAGTCAAGATAACGAAAAATCTCATATTTGAATCAGCACAATTCGAAATAACACGTGCGTTTTCTGTTATTTGTGTATTATTCTGCACTGTGAAATTATAATAATTCATTTATTACGCTGCTAATTGAAACTGGCTTTTAAATTATCAACTGTGCAGTGAAATGGTGTAATTATGCAAAGCGAAAATCGTGAAATATGTGTTATCACTATGTATTGTATATAATCGTTTTACACTATAGTATTATAGTGATCTCTCCTATTTATCGCGTTCAAGGCTAGATTACAGTCAGTTTAAACCGTAAACACGGAAAACACGTACACTGCTAAAATCTGTAGATCTCAGGTCAAGCCTAAAGCTTTAGTCGATTTCCTCAATTTCGTTCTTTCGTTTCGTGATGACTATGTGTGGAAGAAGAAGAGAATGTGTAAAAGTATATGTTTAATATAGTATTTCAGAGAGAAAAAATTAAATTCTAAAATGACGTCCATCTATTGGCTGGTAGTAGGGTACTATTTAGACATGTTTTAATTTTGTTGTGAGCTTCTTTTGCAACTGTATTCGTACCCATAAGATGTAAAGTGGAGTATATTATTATTCAGATCAGTGCCAAACCTTGTTACACTTTGGTATAATATTAATAACCTAGAAATTGCTGTGTTCATGTATCATTATAAAGTGTCTGCCAGCTGCTTTCAGCAATTATTTCCCAAGCTTCTCATGGCTGCATGATCACAACATCAGGTCATCCCTTAAACATCAGAAAGACTTTACCGGGTCTAACATAAGGAAATTGTCTATTATTATTGTATAATCATCAGCATGGAACGGCTTGCTAGATAATGACACCATTTGCCTGTCTTGCGTCTGTTTAAAATGCACATTAAGTATTACATGGTGTGCAGTGTTGCTTATTATTACATGATGCCGATGTCTATTACCCCACGCTGCTTGTTAAGTAGTCATTATGCTGTACACCAGTGTATGACTGATTATACTATACACCAGTGATAGAAAATTGCTGATGCAATGATATTGTTGATGTCATCTGTAGATAATTAAGAAATTAGGTGACCCTTGTAGTTGGACTTAGGTTCCTTTTGGGCCTAAACTTTGACATCAGCCTTTGTTATGACTAATTGATTGCACTGTATGTAAAATTTGGTGCTTAATAAAAAAATTTGATTTCTGTCTAGAGCAGGTCAATTGGTTCAGCTTGCATTCGTGATAAGATGAAGCCGGACCAGGAGAAGGTGAGGGATTTGCTTGTGGATACTGTCGGACTGCTCTGCAAGAATGGACTTGTCTTTATGAAGCAACTAAAGATTGAAGGTCTGCTAGGAATCACGGTTGACAACACAGATGTCTTCATTGTGCATATCGACGAAATATTTTCTGGCACAGTGGAGCTGAAACTAAACAGTGCATCAGGTACAAAAGATGACCATGCCACTCCTGCAAGAATGGTGCCTGCACCAGTTGCTGAGTACAACCAAGTGCTGGCACCGGCAAGGCCTCACACAGTGCCTCTTAGGTCGGTGACCAAGCCCAGTCGCAAACACCTGAATTCAGGAAAGTCGATTCCGGTCAAGCGTGAAAGGGTGGAGTGGAGAGAAGAAGCTGGACCAGCAGCTGCAAGTGACTGGAATGAAGTGTTGGATGTTGGAATGAGCGGAAGAACGGAGCATTGCAGTCTGAATGGTGCTGATGGTGTGTATCTCAAGTCAGAAGCTGATCAGTTGGGTAAAATGGACGATGAACTGCTGTGGATGAGTGCAGTCAATGACTCTAATAACAGTCAGTGCCAGATGGATTTTGTGTCTAATTCAGCTCAACACTTTGACAATGCAAATGTCGTGGATCCTTTTGACGTTACATCTCCCAATGAGTCACTTGTTGCAAAGGTCACCGAGTTATCCGATGGTCTGGACAATAGTGTGCCAAGAAAACCACAGCAGGGGCACGGTAGTTCAGGGATGAAGCCAGATGGTGGCAATGGCCGAAGACTACGACGCTCGTCGAGCAGAAGGAGGTCTGCTAAAAGTGAAATGTCTGTACCTTTCACAGACACTAGTGCCTCGATTCTCTTAGCGGACAGTGATGATGGAACTAATTGGGATGCAGAGGTCAAGGGTCAGTATACTGTGGCAACAGAAATAGATTGGGACAATGAAAACGGACTGGAAGAGGACCAGACGCAACAGCAGCAGGAGGTTAAGTGCAGTTCTTGTTATTTTCTAGTTAAGTGTTGTTTCAGTTTACAGAGCTTTGTTTAAGTGTTGTTTCAGTTTACAGAATTTGAAATAGACTGTTTCAGTTTAGGGTTGTTGAATATCAGCTTTTAAATGAAAGCAGTTGTGAGCATTCAGTGTAGGAAAGGCTTTCAAACATTAAAGGGCTTTTGCGAATTTTCTTGTTGTGCTCAGTGTTTGCTGAATCTTCAGTTTTGATTTTCATTGTACCATCATCTTCACAGTATTTCTGACTGTAGTCTAAAATGTTATATAATCTAAGCTTGGATGATGAAACTGCTGAATTTACTGACGGCAACTCATTAAATGACTGGCATGGCGACATTTCTGAACCTGAATGTGGGCTCTGATTTGTCCGATATAAATCCTACTGATTATCTCGTTCCTCTTCAGTGCCTTAGAGCGTTCTCTATGCTGTGTTCCAACTCTGCATTTGTGTATTTGTTGTTGGTCACCTAAGAACTAATTTTACATGTTTCAGCTTTATGCAAGACAAACGATCATATAAAATGTAATGAAGCAAATTATATTCTTTGATAAAAGTGTATTTATTTGAAATAAGTATCAGTAAATCATTGTTTCTTTATAATTTTCTGTAGTTAAATTGGGGAATCATTTTTTGTGAAAAGTAATGAAGCCAAATTTTCCACTGCACAGAAATTGTTGATGAATTGAAATGAGTTTTGGCATTTTTTCTTGCAGTGGTCCAATTGGGAAGGCAGTGGAGGTCGTGGGGCGGGGCGGAGGGCAGCTCAGGGCGGTGAGGAACGAGAAAAGTCATTCATCTGTCAGTATGACCAATGTGACAAGGCCTTCTTTCGTAAGGACCATCTCATTCGACACCAGCGCATTAAGCATGGCAAACCGTATGGCGTTGATACCCAGGTCGTCTACTATTGTCACTTTGCTGATTGCGGCCGAATGTTCTATAAAAATGCGTCCCTACATCGGCACATGAATGATGCACATGGATACGGTAAGCAACAGTTGTCATGGAGATGGGCAACTGAATGATCTTGTTTTAACATAAATTTTTAATGGCCTTTTTCTGTCTGTCTGTCTGTGGATTTGAACACTAGCATTTTTTAAACTTAATGCGGGCAAGGTTATGGTTTTAATTTATATAGCACCTTTTAGGAACCTCTTGTGCAATCAGGAAATTTCTTTTGATTGTTAGGTAGGTGCTTTTGTTTCCTTTCCGATAAAGAAATTGTTTAATAAAGTGTTCTTATTATGAGATTAAGTTTTTATGTGTGAGTAATTTTCTTTAAAGGTAGGTTAATAGATGTGCTTTAAGTTATGCTAATTAGTTATGTGTATTTGATTTAGTTTAAAACGATGTTATGTATAACTGTTAAAACTGGTTGTTTCCTATATCTGCAGGTAAAATTTGGTTGCAATACCAGGCAAACAGCTTCCCACTTTCATTTTACATATGATGAGGTTGAAAATTGAAAGAAACAGCTCTTGAAAAACTTTCAAATTGTGCTTGTTTTCGTATTGGAAAAAATTTGAGCATAAAAGCAAGCAAGTCTTTGCGCACTTTGTACAAATGTTTGATGCTTGGAAAGCTTTACAGAAAGGAAATTTAAAAATTGAAATAATTGAAAATTACTCAGCTATGCAGAAATATCATTTCTTCGTTTCTTTTTTGTTTTGAAGCAAGAGAGTTAGACCTTATGTCAAGTTTTAAGTGAACTTAGATATCAAGTGGCTAGGTGCCAAATTAACAAATTCAGATTGTTCATTTGAGTTGTTCTGAATCTAGACTTTCCATTTTACTAAGAGATTGACCAAATTATCTACCTAGACATTGGTGACATTGATTTTCATTTTATTTGCTAGTCACTGAAATTTGCATATGAACTATTTAAGTGTAATTACAGTTTATCTCTAAATTTTTTTGAAACAAACAGTAAATTTAATATTTCATTCCCCAATTAGTCAAATCTGTCCAATCCAGTCATCATTTTGACTCTTACCTGATTTCGTAAATGTATTTTAGTTCTAGTTTCTATAAGTACTCATATTCAGTTAATTGGTCAAATTGATCCAGTCACCTTTTGACCATGAAGTTATTTTTGCTGCTGTTTCTGTGCATGAAATTTATTTTTACATCAGGGGTTTTGGCATCCATGATAATATTTGGCTGTCAATGGGTTAAAGCCAAGTGCATCATAGATTTAAAGAAATTGTAACACAGAGTTGAGGGATGGAGACCGAACGCTTTGCGTGCTGAAACTGCAGTTTGTCATCCACGCATTTAATTTCTGTTGCAGTTCGACAGGAATGAAGCAATCACAGGCTCTGAAGACATACATAGAAGACAACAAGAATTGGAATACAGAGAAGAAGAACAGACTGCACTGAACTGTAGGAATTATTCGTCTATAAATCCATCGTTTCATCCAATGCAACCAGCTTCCCGAGTAGCAGCCAGGCCTTTTGTCTGCAAGTACGAGGGCTGTGGTCGAGCTTTTGTTCAGAAGAAGCACTTGACTTGGCACCAGAGGGAGAAACATGGAAGACCTTTTGGTGTCGAACATGAGTTCTCTTATCCGTGCCAGTTTCGCGGCTGTCGGCGAGTCTTCTACAAGGTCGGGTACCTTCGAAATCACATGGAGAGCGAGCATGGATATGAATTAACACGGATTCCACAGTTCGCTCAGGTGTAGGCGTCTGGTGGTCAGTTTTCTTGGGTTTCTGCTTTTGTTAGCTGTGTCCTATGATAATTTTATGGAACTGGTTTTTTATTGCTTTAAAAGCTTTACAGCTGAAATGTTTCCTTTAGTCCATTTGTAACTGAATTGGATCTTCCCACGAGCAAATAATAATGCACTGATGCTGGGCACTGAGCTCAGTAGAATGCACAACAGTTTCCTTCCACCGAAGCGATTTTTAATTCTCCGCTGGTGTCTCTGCATACCATTGTTAATGACCTCATCAGCTTTCCATATACATGTCTTTAGTGCTGGTGAAATGAATCAGCTTTCAGTTGACTTAGTCTTGTGCTGGAAAAATTTATGAACTCGCCAGCTTTCTACCGAGATGTTTTGGTGAAAGTATGATAGGGCTGTCGGGGTTTTCCACTTGTCGTGTAAAAACTGCTTTTGCATTGAAAGATAATAATTACTTGTGCATTTGGAGAGATTCAAGTTTTCTTGTTTTACAGTTTAAGGTAAAGTCATTGTTGAAGAGCTTCTGTGATGCAAACTCTGAATTTAGATGTTGATTGTTTGATAAGGTTATTTGTGTTATTGGAAACTTAACTGTCCTAAGGTATCACAATGATGCTTTGGGTGCTCTACCTTTGTCTCTTTGTGGACTGTGACTGTGACCTGGGCAGATATACATCTCATGAAGATATCTGTCTGATGTGAAGATGTCCATCTCTTGTGCACCTGTATGTATGTATGTAACTGGCTACATAACGCCTTTAAAGAACATTACAAAGGCACTATATAAATAGTGCCTTTGTGCAGGCATCGGTCATATGTGAAGATATCCATATCATGTGCAGATATCTGTCTTACGTGAAGGTATCTTTCTCATGTGAAGATATCCATCTTGTGTGAAGGTACCCATCTCTTGTCTGACCGTATTTTGAGAATCACTCTGTTTCCATCTCTCCCTTCCCTTCTCTCAGTTGAGTTGTTGTTTATTCCTGCATTACCTCTGAGTGTCAGAGTAATGGTTTTAAGTTATTCAGAAAATATGCTGTGTGCGAGGTTTCATTCTAATGTTGTTTTGTCAGTAATGACTGTTCTGCATGAGTGGCTTTGTTGCTTCTTTTAAGTTATTGGAAGAATTGTTTTTATTAATTTTATTAAGAATTGTACAAGTGATTTCTTTCTGTTGCAGTTCTAGTTATTCGTGTTTTGCAGATTAAAGGCATTAATTTAGTTGTGATGTTTACTTTAGGGTCTCATAAGAATATTGTAAATGATCTTTTGAATTGATTTGGATGATGTCTTGATCCTCTGAATCTGGTCATAAAAGATGGAGGTGCAGGTGGTGGTGATCTAGTGCTATGTGTTGACATTGGGATTTATGTAGCTATTGAAATCATAACAATATTAGTAACCATTAAATGGGACTCCTATAATTTGTCAGTATAATTTAAAAGATATTCAAAGGGGTCATAGTTTCCTGTTTAAATCACTTTCTTGTTCAATAACTTTTCTCAAAGTGTTGCCTGTTCTTGTTTCCTAAACTCACCAAGTTTGTTCTTATTTTGTTTATTATTTAAATGTGACAAGTAAATTAATTGTAATGATTGCTTTTATTTGTTTTAAAGGTCTCAGTCTTTAGGAAGAAAACAAGAAATTTATGCAGCCTGACGATAGTAGGCGTCTGAATAGCCCAGAGTCCATGCATAACAAGAGTTGCTGCCCTAGTGTTAGTTCCCGCCGCTGCCTTGTGCTTAAAAATGAATGAATGAGTAGCAGTTGGTGTTTGGTTTTTGGAATGAAGTTACTGGTCCTCCTTGGCACCATAATCATAATCATAACCATAATCCTTTGTTTTCCTTCTTTTCAAGTGCAGTTTGCACTTGCTTTGAATTGGGTCATTGTTTAAATGATAAGCACAGGTACTGCTACAGTGTCTTTCCTTGAAACCATCACTTAATTCTGATCCACATAAAGTAGCTGGTTTCTATGGGCATTCGATACAGACCTTCAGTATCTGACTGAGTTGGCAGCTTCTCACTTTGTCGTCTTGAACTTCATCCACAAACCTTTTTGGTGATTTCGATTACAACTGTGGATTTCAATGCCCATCTTGCTGTTCTTAATGACATCATTTGTTCTGCAGATAAAGGCAGGGTGACAACACTTGTCCCTCTTGACTTGTCTGCTGCTTTTGATGCTCTGGACCATTCTCTTCATTTGCATCATCTCCAGTACTAGTTTGATGTTTCTGATCCTGCCCTACGTTGGTTAGCTGCTTAACTTAGTCTATGTAGTCCATGCACACAGTATATTTAAATGGTAATTATTATTATTATTTGCCTAGTGCTTTGTTGACATGTGATATCCTGCAGGGTTCTGTGTGTGCTTGATTGTCTTTTGTTTACATTTTACACAACACTACTAGGTACGTTGCTTGACAATCATTTTCTAGCATATTATTTTGGTGCTGATAATGCTCAAATTTACATTTCTTTGACAGTTTGTCTTGTAACTCGTGTGCACAGCTGTTGTCAACTGCCTTTGAGGAGGTGCAGTCTTGGATGGCGGCTAACAGGCTCCTTAACCCACAGAAAACTGAATTCCTACTACTGAGCACTCCACAGCAACTTAAGAAGTTTCAGTGGCTTGAATCTTTAAAGCTGGGTGACTCATTTGTTGAGCTGGCTGAAGCTGATCATAACTTTGGCTTTGTTTTTGACTGCTGTGTCTCTGACCAACTGTGTAAAAGGTATTTGTAAGTCATGCATGTATATTCTTGACATATGCAGAATCAGACATTAAGTCCCCATGTCTTCGAGGATATCTTTGGCAAACGCATTGGTCTTTAGTTGCCTTGATTACTGTAATGCACTTCTTACTGGTATCACAAAGTCAAACATGCAGAAACTCCAAAGAGCTAAGAACTTTTTGGCTAGAGTTACTGCTAATGCTTTAAAATATGGACTATAACATCTGTATTTAAATCTCTGCACTGGTTTCCTGTTCAACAAAGGATTTGTTGCAAATTGAGGATTATAGTTTATAAAACATTGCACTCTGGCCAACCACAATACTTAAAATCAGCCTTCATTCCTCAGACTCGTTGAATAACTCGTTATTCAACCAAGGTTTCTCTAGTGATACTTGGGACCAGAACCGTTCTTTGTCTTTTTCAGTTGCAGGATCAAGATTTTAGAACTGTCTGACTGTATTCGTTGTGCTGTCTCTTTTGTAATTTTGTTCCCAGCTTAAGACTTACCTCTTTCAAATTGCTTATCCACCATAGGTTCCCTCTCTGTCATAGTGGACTGACCTTTTGGGTGTTGACCTGATTGTGGCTTGGTTTTGGTGCGCCATCAATCGATGCCTTATGCATTAGACGCTGGTGCGATAGAAGTTATTATTTAGTGATAATTATAATAATGCACTTAATTCTACCTCTCACTGTCTTCACTCTGTCTGTCCGCCCACCTTCCTGTCTGCGTTTCCATATGCCTGTGTTTCTGTGACATTATGTTTGCTTAAAGCCGTGTGTCTGTTGATGTTGCATTTTGAGGATGGTTGGCGTCGTTTTAATGGTTGAACTGTTGTTTGCAGATGTTTCTATGGTCTGCAGGTCAAGTCTAATAGTATTATAAGACAGGTCAACGAATTTTAATTACGACACCTGAGTGTGACCTTCTGTCTCACGTGATTGCAACTGAGCTCTCTTAGTAATCTCCCCGACCCCTGTACTACACTTTTGGTGCTTAAACGAACTAGCTTTTCATCTACAGCGGAGGAGTACGTGGCCAATGAACGTGATTCAGTTTTTACTAAACAGTTTTTTTTCTTACAGTGTCCGTCCCTCTGCTCTGCGTGGATAGGCCTATGCTACAGAAACCCGGATTAGACAGGATCGCCTCGTTCTCTTTGTTGGTCCCCTCGTTCACTCATATTCTCTGTCTGTCTGTCTGTCTGTTCCGTCCTGTTCCCTCGTCACTTTCTTTATCCCATCGGTTCCACTATTACTTCTGCCTTCTGTTCTTTTTCTTCTGCCCGGTTCTATTCTCATTTCCTTTGGGTATGGTCGTGATTTTGGGTATCAAGACTGGGTTTTAGCTCTCTTCCTTGTATGCCTGGACGCGAATTATGCGATGTGTTGGCTGTTTTACTGACTGCGTGTGCATGCGGGCGTACGTGTGTGTGGGTTCCTGAGCGCGTTACCCGTGTGTCTATATATGGTTTGCCCTACTTTGGTAAAACAGACCAAGGACATAACCGATCTGTTTTTTTAATTTAACGATCATTGTACGGATCCGATTGGTCATTCCGTATGCACCTCGGTTTCAACTGTCGTCATGGATGAGAGTTGTTAAGAATTTGGCCAACTAGTTCACTGGTCACTTGGAATGTATGTATGCGTGCGTCTTACTTTAAATTCCGACATGAACAGGTGTGAAGTAGGCCTACTTAAGCAGAGTGTGCCTGCGCGAGTCGATTACGAGACCGTCTTCTGCGGCTTCGTGAGCAGCGATCGAACGAACGAACCTTCGAGAAGTTTCTTCGCTGAATCGGAGACTTTATATCGGTTGTAAGTATGTTAAGAGCATAGAATGTGGATGAGGCAGGGTACGCGGTTTGCGGTTGGCAGCCGTCCAAGTCGATGGGGAAGAGGTGTTTCTGACTCCCCATTGCCGGGTTAAATGCTTTCCTCCAGCTATCAGCTGCGGAGCGACGTTAAACCAGTCGAAACAGTTGTATAGCGCCGTCGTATTAATGCACAATGCATCAATCGGTGGTCTCTTGAAGTGAAACAGTAGCCTAATCGAAATCGTAATCCGTTTGAGAATCCCGGTCGAAATCCGACGGGTCAGAGAAACCAGAAGTCAGACTGCGATGGGTAAGCAAGTTGAAACTGAAAAGTCTTAAGTTGAAAATGGAGTGTCGTTAAAGAACTGACAAGTAGTTCGGACCATCCACCGAGAACCCCTATAGAACCCGACTGGTAACAGGCACAAAAGCCGTTATTCCCATGCAGTGAGGTCTGGATGACAGTAGGCCTCTGGAAGTTTAGAAAGTAGAAAATTGCATTTAGAATATTTTCTGTTTAACTCTACAGCTAGGCTATGTGTTTAGCTGTCTAATTATATGCGCAATAATCCTATCCAGTGGTGGCCCCAGGATTGTTTTCGTGGGGGGACCATGGGCATTTCTACAGGAGCGTCACATTCAGTCAGTCCACCATGCACACGTTAGGTCAGAGGCCCCGGCATAAAACCAAGAGGGGAGCGAAGGGGCGAACCGCCTCCCCCACGCCTATAGCTAAATCTGCCACTGATCCTATCTTATCAAAAGATTATTAATAAGTTATAGGCAACTCTGTTGTCCTACTGTAGCAACGTAGGATCTCTTATTTGGATCAGCTATGAATTATAATTTATCTGAACCATCATACGAACTCACCAACACTTCACCTCTTGCTGATAGTCTTGCGCAGGTCTTTCACTGGAAACTGAAAACGCTTCTCTTTCACAAATCCTATCCTGATTCTTCCTCTTCCCGTTATCTCACTTTCTGGTACAGTTCCAAACACCATCCACCGTAACCGTCTGACTATCTCCCTGCCTGACTCCTGACCTGGAACCGAATCTCATCAATTTTTTACCAAGAACTTGTGAATAAGCTGGTTAACACGACTTAGCTTTCCTTGTGCGCTGTAGAAACCTCAAGCTTACGATTAAGATCTTATTTGTAAAACTTCTGCTTAACCACTTCAGTTTTTTTTGTATTTTGCACTTTATGATAAGTTTTCTTGTTTTGGATATTCTTTAACCAGCGAACTTGAAAATAAGTTTATTTCCACTTTTATTTCTCAGAAATGGCATTTTGTAATCATGCGGGTCAACTCAAGCCTATCGTTCCAACTATTATTTGGAGTTAAACCTCCATACAATAGTTGGAGCCAGTCGGCTTATAAAAGTTAACGCCCTATGAGAACGCATGTTTCATGTTTCACGTTCTCCAGAATGTAATGTAATGTATAGGTGTCTTCTCATGGGTAGGTCAGTTACTTCAATTGTATGGCTTTTGCGTGAAATGGCGTGCGTCTATGACCGTATTGTATAACTTACACAGAGCTTCTTAAGTACAGTACTCGTGTTTTTCCTTTATTGCATTTGGCGTCTATGATCTTGTTTTCCCCTAGTGTATTTGAAATGGAGTCGTCATTCGATGTTTAGGTATAAACATAACGAGAATGCCGCCCAAGAAAGCAAGAGACAAGAAAGTCGAGACTACAGCTGAGAAGACAGGAGTCGCAGCGACTCAGAACAAGGACGGTTCTGCGGCCGCCGGGGGAGGAGGAGGAGCAGCTGGAGGAAAGAAGAAGGAACAGACGGCACAGAAAAAGAAATAAAGACAACATGTAATGGCTGCTGTCTCTGACGAACAAATGCCAGACGACGATGCTATGCATTTCGATAGCTTTCGAGGCCTAAATTCTGTGAATAAACCTCTGCTTGAGGCTACTTAGCCTCTGCGAAGTAGAAACTCTGCAACTCGATTCGTTTGCATTAGACTTAACAAAATGTTTACATAAAATTAATTATGCAGCCTGAACAGCTTTACAAAGTGTCGTGTTCGCCACGCACGATGTAAATGCATTTAAGAACACATTAGACGAACCTACCGTAGACTGCATCATTAGTCTTGACTGCCAGTGGGTGGAGGATCACACGGTTCTACTCTATTATATCTAATTGTTCTGAATAGCTGCGACTGAAGTTAAGTTGTAATGGCAGTTTTAATTTTCTGTGAAGGTTGTACCAAAAGGGCAGTCCAATGCACGAGAAAATCCCTTAAGGCTTTGCTACCTTTTTCTTATAGGTAAACTACCATAAATGCATAACACGTTGATACCTTTTTCTATTCCTGGCTGGACTGGATATGAATGCAAAGGTCATCATCGATGTTGACAGCTGACAAAGTGATGCTGGCCAAAAATGTCACAGCATTTAATGTCTCAATCATCGCCAACGCACGCCCAAAAGTGAAACAAAATACGACCGTTCACACTGGACGAGAGGAGACAGATGTTGAAAATACATCAATATTTCATGTTATCCAAGTTTTTGTGCTGCATTTTCTTCCATGGGACCAAGTTTTTCACATTAAGCGATGAGTTTCATATTCAGTTTTGAGGTACAGGAACTAATTCACACTTAAAACCACTGATGCTGGAACAGACTCAGCATCCTTTTCGTGTTGGCCAACATTTCAAGTTAAACGATTCCGTCTGAAGTGTTTTCCACTGTATTTGAGTATGACGTGTTCTTAGCGGCACCCATACCCAACTTTCTGGTTGTAATCGTAATAGTCAGGTATTTCTATAGCAACACTCATCTTGTGTTAATTAAACTCAATACCCATTTCACATTAGTATAAAGTAATTTAACTGAACAATTTGAAAAAATATTTTAGTGCCAAGTGTAGTTTATAGCAGGAAAGGTTTTTGATGTATTAATCATAAAACAGAATATCATTTATAAAAATAAGCCAAATCATGTGATTGCTGCAAGATCTGCTTGACAAAATACTGGCTTTAGAATGAAAAAAAATTAACAAAGTCATGAAGAGTGATCACCTAGGTAGTTGAATTTATATATCTGATCAGCTAAACCAGACAGCTAAGCCAACAAAACGAAACTGATTTAACGAGAAATAAATGCCATTGGCCTAGAAAACTAGAAATCCGACCATAGCCTAAATCCAGTTACACCAGACACTCGTCACAACACATGGAGACATGGATTCCAAATTAATTTACCCATAGAAAATAAGCCTGTTATAACACAACCTAGTTATAAGCAGGTCTTGATATGGTTCCCAAGACAGTGTCATAATGAGTTTCTGGTGTACCAGTAAATCAAGAAATTTCAGTATGTTTGAAATTACAGTATGTTTGGCTTAAGATCAGTTCTGAACCACTGCACATCTTAAAACTGACGCATATGCGTCGAGTCTATCGTAAAAAAAATGCATGCAGATTGAACACTTACAACTAGAAAATATTCATGCCTTTCACCTTTGCAACTAGTTACGTTTTCAAACCAAAGACTACTGAACTCAACCGCATTCCAGCTACCTTGTAGCACTTCAGGAGGCAACTGAGTCAGTCAGTTCTAATCAACTGTTCAAAAGAGATGCCCTATAAATCAAACTAAAAACTGGACAAAATAAAGACTCAATAGTCAGCGGCACTACTTCCTTTGCAAAAAACAACAGAATATCAAAGAAAGAAAAGACGGTCGGACAGAAGTTGACTAGGTTCTTTGCGGATGTTCTGTCCAACCAAATAAGCCAGTTTGTGAGCATACTGCAAAGAAAAACAAACAGTTTTGTACAAGACAAGGTTTTTATGCACAACCAATTCTGCATTTACAAAATACCCATTGTGCCTACAATTCGGCAATCATTATACAGACATTTTAGCTTAATGGCACTTAAAGCCTGGGCTGTTATGTCCTAACATGAACTAGGAAGCAGGGTTGAAGAGGCAGATGCTACACAGCCACTGCAAACTATGGAGTCATTGAGCATTGCCAGTGGAGGAAGAGTAACAATTTATGAGTGGTCTGCCAAGTGTAAACTTGGATACGGCCAGCGTGCATGCATAACCAATGATTTTGCTGCTTAATCACCATATACTTTCAGCCAAATTCTGTACCACAACCACAGAATATGCCACTTGATTTGTGCTGGTAGTAATTTGTGTCTGTAAGGGGCTACATTAGCAACATCCCGATGACAACAAGCCTCTTAAAAAATGAAGACAAATATATGAGCTATGGTCACACAGAATTTACACCCTGTATGGCAAACAACATGCACCCAGTAGTATTCAAAGCTGCACAAACACAATGAGCTCTGCACATGTCATACAGTCAGCATAAACTCTAGGTGTAACCATTGATAACTTGCTCACTATCACTTCACATGTATCTTTCATTTGCAGGTATCGTTCCTACCACAGCTGGGTATTTCATCAGACATTCTCAGTTTTCCATCATGTCCTTATACACTGCTAACACCATATTGCCCTCCTAGACTGTTACATTCTGATATACTAACTTTTCGCTAGAACCCAGGGTTCAGGACAGATGTAGGATACACGCTTTCAGCTGCTGTGTGTTCCTCGTATTTGGAACCATCCACCAAAAAAGGCTTGACTTACCAACTTCCTATCATCACTTAACTCACTTGTCAGATCACTATTTCAAACTGGTATTTGCATAACTCCATCTTGCACCCATTACGTGTCAGTTCAGATTTACAGACTCTGTGGGGTATTATAAATGCTTTCAACAAAAAATAAATATACCCAGTAGTAATAAAAGCTATATACATGTAATTAACTCTGCATATGTTTCTCAAACAAGAACTGAAGAAGAATTTACAAGAACTAAGAAAAGCCAAAAGCCGACCTGGCATGGTGCTGGGACACGCACAGTCCCTGGCCAGTTGTAGTACAAGTGGGTCATCTTGTATGACAAACTTTGCAGTTTATCCACATCCCAGTTTGAAGTGTCATGGACTACAATGTAGTGAGTTGGTGAGACAGTTCCCTGTCGAACGTGCTGGCTTACAAGAAAAAAGTCAAACCTAGAAAAGAAAAGACAACAGTTTTCATAAGCAAATACGTTTGATAGCTGAATGTATGAATAACCATTCTTACTTGTGTAAGTACTAGGAAGGTAGCTAAAACATGTTCATTAGATATTCAAACTAAAATAGAAACTAAAATGCCTATGTGGTAACTTGGTTTGGTTGACACGATGATGGCAGCCACAATGAAGTTAAGACAAATCATGTAAGTGATTGGTACTTGGATAGTGATTGGTACGTGGATAGGTCAACATCTGTGGAATGTCATGCCACCTGGTGCACACTCAGCCCTCCATTGTTTTCATTCATTTGTAAATGAGTACTATAGCAAGTTGGGAGCTTCAAAATGAGTCCTGTTGTTTGCCTGCAGTGGTCATGTGATAGCTGGGTATATGGAACACCGTTATGTGTCAGTGAATAGCAAATAGGGACAATAATTATGATAACTGTAACAAGTGATGAGTATAGCGTCATGTTAGTTTAACACTTTAATGGCCACTGTTGCCCATCGGCCAAATGATACTTTAACCTTGGGACCATGGCTTCCCAGCATAGCCCTTACCATTACCATTTTACTGACTGGAATACTGAGCTTTAATTTGCTGAAATGAAGCAGTCATAGTCCAGAGCAGTCCAAGTTCCTATTGTCCGAGACCAAGGGTTATTTTCACATACGAGAACTAAATCAGAAATATTATAATAATTATTTGTATTTTCATTACTAGTAACTTGAGCGTGCTAGATGTAGACAATGGTATTCAGCTGTGTTACTTCATGGAAATATCAATTTGAAGGCCAGCAACAGAGAACAATTATGAATCACACAGAACATCATACAGCAGTTTGGACAGACTGTGCTTTCTCAACGCATCTGACCATTCTTCCAGAATAATCATACACTGAAAATCTACATTGCTCAAGAAACATTTTCAGCACACTGTAAGTTGCATCTTCAAAATATGGTTAACTTGCCAAGTTCTTAAAGGTGCTAAATAAAGGCTCAGTGACATACATACACACATAAACGACTTATATGAAAGTACCTCGGATCAAATTAGCTGTACGGTGTATTTTTAGAAACTACAACAGATGAAAACCTTCAAACAGATCAAACTCACCAATCTTTCCGAGTAACCGTATGATCCAGAACAGAGCCAGGAGGAGGATTGTCCAGTAAAGCATTTGGTCCACTACCCTATTTGTAAAACAAACAGTTTATTAAGAATAAGCAAAACAGTGTGAGGAAAACCCCAATTTCAGCTGACTTATGTAATCATAAATGCAGAACACATAACTTCAAATTCACAAATTTGTATATGACCGCTTTAACAGAAATTCTTCAGAAGTGCTCTCCACCTAAAAACACAAAGCCTTGATCGAACAGAATGCCAAGATGGAGGTAAAGTGTTCACAATTAACATACCAAAATCACTCATTATTACTTATTTTTTTTGTTATTTTAAAAGTCACAACTATTCAAAGTCCCCACTGGCAGTGATTCTGTTTTACAGATTTACAGAACACCAAAAGTGACAGAAGCAAACAAGCTATTTGGAATCAGCTTACCAAAGTCATTCAGAAAACGTTGTTTGCCAGCTTTTCATCAAAAATGTATACAAGCATGTATCTGATCTTTTGTATAGCACATTTTAAGGCTCTCTCAAAAAGTCCTGTGAGCACCAAGCCTCATGACCACGGACCACTATTATTGTCTATCCATCTAGGACAAAGTAAAAGTCAGTTCAAAGATTCTCTAAGAGGTTCTACACTTCTCCATCCAATTAAAGATTGACCGGTAAACACAAACTTCTTTATCAATGCCAGCCTGAATTCCTCAACTCTTTTTTGGAGGACCAAGTCTGTACATTTCTGACAGAAAATCTTGTACAACTCCAGGATCTAGTAACTTTACTTATCTGTAACGATGTCTTTGAAGGTTTTAAATATGTTCAGAAGGCTCTCGCTCTCAGTATTAAAGCTAGAGACAACTGCCTAATCTAATCCAATGACTTTAATGCATCGTCAGGTCGATAACAGCATCAAGAGAAATCATAGTCATGAGACATAACCTGCAGGAGAAGCAAGGTCAACATCTGATAGGGAACCGACAGAATATATAGAATTGAGCAGTGGATTTCAAAGCTTAGGACCTGCAACCAAGAAAGCCCAAGAGCCCAAAACCATTCTGGTGCAAAGTACAGCAAGAGCCAAAGTATTCATTGATCGAGTGCAATATTTGCTGGTTAGCAGAGATAGGTTGGCCGATACAAATATAATGCCTTATGAACAACATGATAGACTTCAAACTGGATTCTTTGTTGAACAGGCAGCTAGTGTCAGGAGCACAGTATGGGTGTGAAATGCTGATACTCAGAGACCAGAGAGTTTTGAACCATCTGAAGTTCGCACAAATCTTTTTTATACCAATGAGAAGTGAGTTGCAAGTCAAGTTGGCTGGAAACCAGGGCATTAGCTAGTGAAACTAAGATTGTTTGAGGCATGTGAGATTTGATTCTATGAATATCCTGTATGGGAATCTGGACTGATTTGCACATGGCCTGAACATGGTCAGAAAAAAACAGAGACGAGTTAAAATTGATGCCTAACTGTGTGCACATATCATCAACGAGCAAAAAAGAAAAAGCATGCTAAAAGAAAAGCATGCTTCTTGGATTAACTTATCAAACCTTTCTAGCCAAAATTCGAGTGTTGATCCTCTTCTGTACCACAACAACTGCCAAGTTTGGCTGATACTGAGCCCCAAAGTGCTTAAAACATTCCATTAGCTGGACCACTTCGTAGTTAGAAACCGTCGTCAGCTGTCCATCTCCAACACCATCTCGGTAGATGATGATTCTCTCTGGCAGCTTGTGATTAACCTCATGAAACTTCCTCAGTGATGCCGTAAAACAGAGTTGGAGTCCATGTACGAGTTCTTCACCTGGCATCTGGTTACACACTCGTGAATACCATCGTGTACAGGTAGCATTAACACTGCTAACAAATCCTGCCACTGAATTCTTTCTCTGTCCAGCATCATGGAAAGTGTCTATTCCACAAACCATGAGTCCTTTCTAAAAAAAAACAAAAGATAAAGCAGATAATTTCACATAAACTCTTAAAATAACCAATCTTTAGAGGCAGTTTTTGCTAATAAAAAGATCTTTCTTTAAATACTAAATTTTAAGCATAACTTGTGGTGAAAGAGGCAAAGCAGTTCCATACTGGTCTGTAACCTGCTGATATTGCTCATTAAGTAAACATCTTTTGGCATAACAGAGAGGTTTAATATTCTTTTATTAGTGAAACTTAATTAACATTTTTATTACTACAGTTTTACTTATAATTTATTTTAAACTGAAATTTTGCAACTTTACATAAACTTTACATAAAATCAAGTGCCAAAAATAACGATCAAAAAGCATTTAGGCCAGCTGCAAAGATAGACCAACAGCTCACTTAAGAATTGAGGCTTTTAGTCAGATTATAATATTTAGCATAGAATCTGTGGAACAAAACATGAGCCAAAGCAGAGTTACAGGAGATCTTAATGCAGCCATTAACTGTCTGGTTTTAAATCATGATCATTTTGGCCCTTAACTTCATTGCAATGCGGCTTTTCAAAGTAAATGAACACTAGTCTGGCAGCTGGCTCCAGTGCAATTGCTTTCACATCAGACAGTTAATAGTTACAGTAATCTATTTAACATCATTTAGAAAATGAATTCAGTACCGTAGGAATTTTGACTGCCCATAACTCTCCTCCAAGCTTACAATTGATCTGCAGGGCGATTTTCTGAGTAACACTCCGCAGCTTTTGTGGCTGGCCGATCGTTTTTGCATTGATGACCTGCGATGGAACAGGACATTCCACACAGCACAGCTTCTTGATTGCATTATATCGATCGTCTCTGCTTGAAGGAAATATTGTTACAACCATCTGGACCTGTGAATTATACATAAATGTCACACTGAGCACTACTAGAGAACAATGACAGAATTAAGGTATCTATTTCTTCAGAAAATATGTTGTGGATTTTTTTCATTAAAACAATGCAGCAAAATGCAGATGATATTTTCAAAAAATTCTGTTCAATTAAAGACAGATAACAAAGAAAATAAATCTAATAGTTCGAATAAAAGTGACTAAATTGGATACTGACTTACGAAACATGCATCTTTGAATGGTCTCTAGCTGCTGATAGGGCACACATGGCTAACTCAAACTGTAATCACCAGTTGAACTTGATGGGTGGGGAGCCACTGTAGTGAATGCAGTACAAAGTATTGGATATGTGGTAATATTTGGAGACTTTGCTATGGTGATGGGTGGGGAATGCTGAACCGCTTGCAGTTTCTGCACATCTTTCTTAGTAATACCAACGAGTACTGAATTACTGTAGTCAAACTGCCTCTTAGAAACTAAGGCATTTGCTAGTTAAATCAAGACAGTTTGATGTATGTATGGTCAGATATTTCATAAGAGAAAGTGAACTGATCTGCATATGGCCCAGACATGGTCAGCAAATAAAATGATGGAGAAACTGACAAGCCTAAACTACATGCATGTTTATATGATAAACAAGTAATCCACCCAACTCAACAGACATAAGTCAATCATATTTTCAGAGCTGTTGCTTTGTGCCCAAGAGATGGAATTTAGTCTTAGAAGAATCAAGAAGTAGTGTTTTTACCAGCCATCCAAGACTGAACACATCAGAAACAAAAGCATGTAGTTGAAGAGCAGCTGTTGATTAAGAACTGTTAAATGAAAGGAATAGCCGAGTATCATCACCATGGAAGGAGTCTTAGCTGTAAATACTCCATGAACTGTTGGGTATTTTCAGACAATTGGTGCTTCACTGATTTCTTGTATTTAACAAGGCCACCATCTAACAGCAGACAGTAAGGTTTTATCCTGCATGCTCCACCCAACCAGACAAGCTCTTTTATGCTACAGTCATTTCATACTATCCACCGTTAAATTTAAAACGCTCAAAAGTATTTTATAAATCATGCTGATACTTGCACAATAATTTAATTTTACAACTGCTCTGATCTGTCTAGGCCATGTGATGCACATGAGCTAGTGAGATGTACATAAAAACTACCTTTGACAACTTGCAAAAATGCTACTTGATAAAAGTTTCACCTGATCATTCATTTTTTGTCGGATTTCACGCAAATATGTTTCTGTTCTGTCATTTTGCAATTGGTAAACTGCTGGTTTCTCAACCCGAATGCCCATGTCACGGGCACACTGTATGTACATGTTGATGAATTCCAGTGACTTGCTGGCATCACGTGATGTTACAACTACCATCCAGTTCAACAAATCAACCTAAAATCAGATTTTGTAGGACATGCAACAAAATTAATGGATTTATAAAATTATTTAATGTTTAAGTCATTTGGTGTGCTTCCTTGTCTACTGAGCTTTCACACAGACAAAGCAAAGTCCCAAAACTAAACACAGTGGAAGTTAAAACCTGAGACAATGCAGCTGGACTTTTGGAATGTTGTTTTTCTTTCAGAATGTAATTTTCCTTAAAAACAACCATCGATTGATGCCTTTTGTATAATCACAACAGTGCTACACAAGTTTGCCAATTAGATTAGAAAAATTCTTCTTCAGCTCCACTCATAATAATTTGTAATGTTCAGGTAAACGATATCAAATGTAAGTCTACTTTCACTACTGTCCAAACAGGAACCAATCACTCCACACTGACTGTAGATGGAAAGAGTCTAACTGCCACCCAGTAACACATGAAATTCAGAACAGACTTGAGAAGTGTTCACTCAGGATGGGAGATTCAGACATAATACTCATCTGAATATATTATCAGTTGTTCAGCAAATTATGGAAATTATGAACTTATCTGCCAAAACGAACAAAATGTATCAACAACAGGCAACATGGCCACAGCTGAACCTCATTATAATTACAATGCTAAACCAGAGCTGAGTTAGCTGCTGTTGAAATGTTAAACTTACAGCAGTGATGACATGATCTCGTGACAGAGCTCGGCTCCAATCCGCTTCGACACCTGCATCTGTTGATCGGTTCTTCAGCAGAATTTTCTCATTCGGAAGCATTCTGCCTTCCAACTATAAAATAAAAGCAACCTAATGACAACATTCCTTCCATTCAGAATAAAATAACCAGAAGAACTATCGGATGCACATTCGATGGCTACAATTTTTATCCTTTAACTGCTGCACTTTTAAAACTTTACTGCTACTATTATTTTTTCCTGCTGCTATCCAAGGAAATTTGTCATGCAATGGCTAAGACATAGCACATAAAGTCATCAGTATGAACACTAATTACTGACTTTGCAGGACTAATATTCAATAATTTTGACCTCATCATCATAATCTGTGGCTTACCCCACTTGAAGTGTAGCGTTTTCTACAACATGTTGCCATCCATCTCTACTCTGGGCTCATCCTCAGGCCAAAGTTCAGTGGACACATGCTCATCTCCATGTGTGGCAAAGGCATCCAGGCGGTCCTTCCATCCCTAGGGGGAGGCAGACATAGCTAACAGAGCTCTCGCATGGTTCTGTTCGCTGATGTAACATATGATGTGTCCAAACAGCCGAAGCCTCTTTGTTTGGATCATCTACGGCAACTAGAAATGCGTCGAGGATCAATAGACCTTTGGGCTGGTGACGTGAGCTATATAAAGAATGTGCAGAATTCTGCTCAGGCACCACATCGAGCTTTGCCTCCAAGTCTCAGTTCCATATGTGTATGCCTTGAATAGGCAGTGCTGTGAGGTAGCAAGGTAAACTACTTTATCAGCAGCCAATGGCTGACACTTCTCACATGCTTTCAGCTAGACTTTAGTATAAAAATTAAGAAAATGAATGTGAAATGTCAAGATATCGTTTTTCTGCATCAATGGAAGAAATCAAAAACAGAAATGGCAATGCTTACTTCCATTATATCAGTATCCAGTTCTAAACCCCATTTTTTCAACTCGGCCTTAGCCTCAGGAACAGAATTCACACTTTCGCAGAATTTCCTCAAAGAAATACGTCTTTGAGCCGGAGTCATTCGTGTATGAGAAGATAAATCCTGTACATAAATGCTTCAGTTTAATTCTTATGCATTGGGCATTTATATATTGCCTTTTAGCAACTTTCATATGGCATTACTCACTGCTGTAATCATAATCACAGTCCCACACTTTCACACAGCATGTGGCTGCTAAAGAATGTGTAAACAGAATGGTTGTCTTACAAAATAAAGGGCAAGAAGGGTTAAGAAGTTCGTGTCAGGTTACGTGGAAACCCGTAACCAGCTGTATGACACAGGCTGTTGGAAGAGAACTCCAACAGTAATATGAGCATAGGCTCAATGTACTATAATGTCATTAATGTAATGTAATAAAGATAATTAATATAGTGCAGTTCAATAGCAAAACAATTTTAAGGATGGTTTACAGATGCAAGCAAAGCAGGTGAATGATTGTGAATGCTAAGTAGTGCTGTTTTAGTGAAATGGTATTTATGGTAAACAGGTTGGAAACGGAAGTACATACAGGTTGTGTGACCAGAGACGACAGTTTGAAGCAATTCACCACTACCTTTTCAAGAATTTTGGAAATGAAATTGTGAGCAAAGAAGGGGTTACAGTCTGATAATTCTTCAGGAGGCTCAGAAATCTTTTCATGAAGAGGGTACATTACGTCATGAGCAAAACTGCCAAGGAAGCAGCCTCAGCAACAGAGGGGTTGACGACAGATGAGATATTTGAGTTCAAGACATCACAGAAATCTGTTAGCAAAGCAGTCACAATGAGGTTCCCAGCACATTGGTAAAGAAAGGCAACTACATCAAGAAGTCCTATTCAGATGAGGTTCATTTAGGAAAGAAAAGCATAAAGGAATCATGTCCGAAATCAAGGAAAGCGCGTGGGACTGCTGTAGAATAATGCACGTTAGAACAAACTCAGCACAGGAGAACATTTATGCTCAAAGTACCATATTCAATTTCTTTATGTTCAACTCCCACATCTAAAAATTTTGTCAAATATTCTGAATCTACCTTCATCACTCTGTGATCTTGCCTCATTTCATCTGTTAACCCTGTCATATATGACAGCTCAGGAACGAGACAGATGACTTCCAGCCCCTTCTAAAATTTTACAGCAACACAACACACAAGAATACAAATATGGCAAAAAGCACAGTTTCCTCACCATTTTTAAAAACTCTTACTCTAATTCTGAATAAATCTCAATAATAACAGCAAGATTGCAATATAACAAAGGGAATAAAATGCTTTATATGTAATATTTATGGAATATATGTGTATCTGAACATTACATGGCACCTTTTCAGTACCTTTCCAAAGTAATGAAATATGACTGGATTAACACAGACACAATTTAAGATAGGCTGAAAATATTTCTTGAACCTTTTGCTGTTAAACAGTTTGAAATTTCAGTAGAAAATCGTTTTGGGAGGACCGTTCAAGGCACAAGAAGACACTATCAAGAATGTAATTATTGTGGATTCAGCTAGCACAAGATATGAACATAGATCTCCCTGATATAACTTGAGGCCGTACTGACTGTCAAAGAAGGAGTCTAAAAACTCTTTTCCATGTTTTTTCATGTTCTTTATGCCAAAATCACTGTGGCATTTAGATCATGACAAGAAAAATCCATCCATTCCACATTACCCAATTTTTCTGTCTGCATTTTTACGGTTGCTCTGCTGGATATTTGGCCAGTCTGATTCCTGACGATGGCTTGTTCATGTCTGAAGAGTAATTAATTCACTTATTTTTATTTCTACTGTTTTTTGCATTTTCCTGTCAACAGTTCAAGCATCAATGTTTGATTGCTTAATGAAGCTGTCAGCCGTAGCTTTCAGATTGTAACACAAAGTCCCAGGCAATAATACAAATAACATCGTCAGATTTTGAGAAGTTCTAGAAAGACATTACATGAACATTAAAAATGGATAATACTTACTTTACCCTTTTGATCCCCTCTGGATTCCCTTTTCTTTGGAATATGAATAAGAAGTGGCTGCTGGTGATCTTTGATGATTTTGTTGTAAGCAGTTCTAAACAAGAAAATCAATAAAAGCAGACGCTTAAAACCAGCAACTTCAAACTAGTACAATAAACTAAGGAGTTTCTTATAAGCTGTGCTATATAACTGACTTATACATTACAAAATATACATAAAAACATTTATACTTCTTATATTTTCATAGCTCCACTACCTAATAATTAATAAGCTACTAACTGCTTATGAAAAACAATTCTGTGTTGAGGATCTGCTCAAGATCACTACACAGTTAGTGCACTTTCTGTTGGATTGGAGCACATGGTCATATGTATGCATCACTTTTATGGATCCATGGAATGCTCAGCCGGTCTCCTTCAAAGTCAGTATATGACCAAGTTGCAAGGTTAAAAAAGCTGGCCTGTGGTTGGATTGTGTGCTTCAACCATTGCCAGCATCTCAAATGTTACTATAAAGGCTTGTAAACAAACTAATTTTGCCTCTTTCACCTGCAGCAGCTTGTAGCTGTCAAGAACCTATCCAGAATGGCCTCTGAAACATCAGGGCTTTTCATTTTAAGATACAACCTAAACTGTTGCAGGATTTTGAGATGAAAGTGGACTACAGTTATCAGCAGCACAAAAATTATCAACTTCACCTTCAAAATTCTGATACTCTCTCTTACACCCAGTGTACATACTAGCGTAGTCCACACTTGAATGGTAAAAAAGTTTCAGTTTTTGAATACTGGGAGGTCCAAGTAAGTCCAATGTATAAAATAGTAAATCAGAGGCAATTTGATATAAAGTGGAGAATATTTAGAGGATGCACAGGTCCTTCAAAATTTCACCTTGTATCTCGCTTGGCCTTCCTTCAGTCACCTATTTGGTGAATGGAAAGTCTAGTGTAGGTATGGCCCCCTTGTTAAAAAATTTTGAATTTCTACTGATTTAAATATGCTAGATTAGTTTTTTAATCATTATAACACAGAAATGGAACTCACCTTGAGATATCAAAAAAGAGATGGAAGTGGACTATAATGACAGCTTCCAACTTGGAACTTAAAACAAAAACTTTTTTGGACGACCCTAATGCACATACACATACATATATAATGCTTTTCCTACAACACTGACCTGTAATAGTCAACGAATGTAATGCTACCACCGGTAACAGACTGAAACGATGACATCGGGTTTTTGTCCCAAGCAATGTCGTCGATTCTGTAAGTTTTATTGTTATACCGTGTGAGAACCATGCATCCTATGAGTTTCTTGTTAATATCATCCTGGTAACCTCTTGGATTGTTTCGGATAATATCGCTTCTGCAAGAAATAAAATAAACACAGACACCATAAAAAGCGTCTTCAAATGTGTCCTGACAAGACAAAATGGCCAAGGCTCCAAATAAATTTATGTTTTACAAAAAATTATCATCTAAATTAGATCAAAGCAGCTAAATGACATGTAATTTTGCAGTAGTTATTTTGCTTGTGTTGAAGTATTAGCCTGTAGTTAAGGACTTCAAACAGAGGTATATCCAGTAACCATTTTGGATTCACATTTGGCTGAACAATGCAATAGTTTGATTCTATGCATTTGAGAAAAAACTGAATAACAGAAACTCAAAGAATCAAATAACTGAAATTTTAGCCCAAAACCCATAAATGTCTGTTGCTCACTTCCCAGTGACCACCTTTTGCCCAATCAGTAACCTGTGTAACGAGACATGTGCCTGTGGCAACCTTTACTTAAAACTCGGGTATGGCTCATAAAAATAGGTCAATGGTAAAATTACATTTTACACTGCACTGGATTTGGTTGACTCAAGTGTCAGACATTCTGGCAAATAACTTAGAATTATTATAAAATTCTTGGCACCAATGAGTCAAAACCTGAATAGTCCTTTGCAGCTTTCACATCACATGTGTTGTTGATTTATAATATATATCCATTTCTTAATAATTTACAATTAAAGGATGCATAGGAAATCAAAATTGTTGAATCAACAGTTTCAAAATCGACAAACTGAAAATCTCACTTATCGATATCACACTTCTGTCAGAATTTAAAAACAGGCGACTCTTGAAAGAAGCGAATAAAACATAGGAATAGCGAACTCACAGTTTCAAACCAGCAAGAATTCATGAAGTGATAGGTAAAATGAGGGACTTATAGACAGCTGGTAATATCGAACCATACTCCAAGCTTTCACGATATAAATATTTCTCGATATGTGTGATAACACCTTCAGTAAAGGTAAATAAACTTTCAAGAAAGCTGCCCAAACCATTATGAGGACAACATACTGTAATACCCAGTCTTATATGATTTTATATACACAGAAAGTTCAATTTGTAATCCATTTCTAAACGAAAGTTCAATTTATAACCCATTTCTAAGCTAGGTCACACAGTTAGAATTTTGCTATGTATGAAAACAAGTGAGATTTTCAGTTTGCTATATATGTGACTAACATTTACACTGCAACTTTTAGGAACTTCAGAGGCACTATAAAAATATTTGCATTTGGCCTCACTAAAGACCAACTATTCATATTCTTTTGCTAAGTGTGAACATCGACCACTTTGTCTTTTTGACAAGTCTTGGCAGATGAGTTGTCATTTATGGAATTTTGCTTGAAAATTCCCTTCTTGCAAACTTTATCAAACAAATGTTGGCTGCAATATGTTATAGTTAAAATGTCTTAGGAAACATTGTATTAAATCTTTAGTCTACATAGTTCAACAACTCTACTAGGGTGAAAGACAGATCCGCAGTTAATGTCTTCAAACTTTTTGTTGCAAAGAGAAACAAAACCTCACATGACTTCCAATACTGTTTCAACCCTGAGTACTCGATGAGATACGTCAGTGAGCAACATCACTCCTCCTTCATACTCATCAACTGTAGTGACATAGCCTGGCCATACCTCCAGCCTAAAAGCAACGATGTAAAACTCAGTGAGAAACAATATGAAATACCTCAAACATCACAACACTGAAAATCAGAGCCGACTAACCGATCAGGTTGGCTTAAGCAAAAGCAATGCTTTAAGTCAATACAAATTAATACAATCATGCAACACAAGGTCAACGCAATCAAGTATACGGAACTGTTTCATTTTTAAAGACTATTTTAGTAAATTCGAAATACAGCAGCAGAAACAACTAAAGTCATCCAAATTAAACTAACAGGAAACTTGCACCAATAATTGAACATCCTGTTGTCGCAGTCCAACAAGGACAGGGAGTTCAAGAACACAGACATCAACAAACAATAACACAACATTCAACAGTCTCTGGTTCTTAACAGGATAAGCACTCATTGCCGTTTTAGGTAAATCAATACACTTGTTTTAAAGTGTTTAGCAATAACATCTTACACTAATTTTGAGCTTTTGATATAATTTATTTTAATCCACATTACATTAACAAATGATAAGAGAAAGCCCCTATGTTCAGTGGCAGCAAAAGCGTTAAACAAGACAGATGCCTACATGTAGGACGCTATATTAATTTGCAGAACGTCTGTCACGTACGCTCAGGATGACGAGGAGAGACAACAAAATTTAAGTTTGTATAAGGAATTTCAGCCCCTGTTAATGGTGTATACAACACTCCTAACCATCAAGCCCCATATTTGGATCCTACATTCTGTTAAGTAGTGACTTGTACAAGAACTGTGGTCTGGTTATTGACTTTCTGTTGAAGTGCTTACATTTCAACCAAACGATTGTTCAAAACAAGTCTCTGAAGAAACACTGATAGACATGTATTTGGTAAACTAGCAATAACCTTGCCTCACTTAAAAAACAGACACAAAAATTAAACAATACATATCAACTCAACACATAAACATGCACTGCCAATTAGTAATGTCCAGAAAAGCAAAAATTCAAATTTATACAATTTATACATTTTAAAAGATAATGAGAAAATCACAGACTTAAAAATACATACCTGTGTTGAGGAACAGGCACTGCCCCAGATGGTAAGAAGTAATTTCTACCAACTTGGGTCATTTTCAAGATGGACATGATTCTAATAACAGGAATAAAGACAAAGCATTTCATTTACAGTTCACGGCATAGTCATGACTAAAGTTCAATGGACGTTAGAATTTTAGAAAAAATCAATGTGATAAAAATCTAAACAAAACAAACAAATTTTAACTTTAATTGCTCATGCATAATGTTGTATAGTATTGATACATTTATTAAGCAGAAAGCATAAACTCATTTGCAAGTCATTATTCATGTGGTGACAGCTGCAAAATGACTTGACATTCTTTCCTTAAAAATGATCATGGATTGAACCAAAAATTGCTAATTTCAAAAAAGAAGCCCTGGGGTTCACACTTCTGTCCATTCAGCAGCTCAAAAGTTAAGCACTTTTTATAAGCAGTTCAGCAGCAATGGAATAATAAAAATGTACATTTTGCAATTAACAATGCTGATTTTTACAAAAAGTTATAACCTGGGAAGTGTCAGATATCAACGTAAGATTTTCTTAACTTTTAAATAGGCATTAGAAATGCTTCGTTTTTGAGAACTCATGAGAAAATAGAAATTTAAGAAAGTTTTTCCAAGCTATTGTCCCATTCCTAATCTTTTTCCCAAAATCTTCATAAATGGTTAATCATTTGAAGCGTGAGTTTTCACTTCATTCCCTGTTCCTTCCCCACCAATCAGCTGGCTTTAAATACCATTGCACTGACACAGCACTGCTTTCAGTTTACCACATTATTCCCATCCAAAAGGAAGTCATCACTCTCTTTACAAACAACACTTCTGAGCTGTACTTAAAATAAGCCATATTAAGTGTCTAGATAAATACATATACCTAACCTTAATTGACACATTCCAATTTTCTGGTCTTGCATTCAGCTAGTTTGCATCTTACAAACATCCTCTTGCTCAATTAATTCATTCACAAGAGTCAATTAATATTATTATTTCGCCGTTTATTAGGCACCACTATCTAATGACTCAGCATCAATCGATAGTGCCACGCAATTGTGAAAGAAGGACTGGCTCAAGGTCCCCTACACAGTAACAATCTCGGAGGCTTGAACCTGTACTCTCCATGTCACAAGCCAAGCGCTCTATCCAATATGCTATCACGCCCCACCCAGATCTCCCCTTTCATGTCCTTCACTTAGTGCATCACTCTTGAGATGCATAGCTGTAGTCAGTCCAGAGAGTGATCTTAACCTAATGACATCTACAATGCTGTTAAAATTCACGAGGCATCAGCTGATGGTTGCTTCAAGTGAAACCGTAGTCAGCAACTGTAATCCATAGGACCATGCATTAAAGGACTACCACAGCTTAAACATTCACATGGTTCTCAGTTTTATCTGAACTGACACTCTTGCCTTGTTAAATAAGATATTACATGAGGAATTTAAAATACAAGGGCAGCGTAAATATTTTTAGGCAAAAATCTCAGGAGCGAACCTTCGAAAAACAACATTATACAGCTGACGGCAGGAAGCAGGCGGCAACACCTTCACAAGCTGTATCTTGATTGTAATTTCTTGGCCATCACTTTGTCTAACTGACTTAAGTACAGTTTCCTGCAAAAACAGAAACACCAAATTAAACAATCTGGTATCTAAAGACTATTATAGTGCAGCAATCATAACAAAGGAGGCAACAGTCGATAGCCAATTTTCAGAAATCGCAATCAATGCTCAGAAAAATGGAAAAGTCACCGCTAGCATAGAATCCAACACGGGGTGTCTCACACCCTGGGTCGACAGCTGACACCATATTCACAGTCTGTGGTCCATGTTGCAACGAGGATGAGGAATGACAGTTAAATGAATCAGTCAAATGCAGCACAAAGCATTGCTCACAAGACGCTACCCTGCAGATTTATGGCTACAAAAAATATCATGTCCAGAAGAGCCTTATGCCACCATGCTGGCAGGATGGGCATTTGTAAGGAGCTGGCTGGTTCATCACCAAACACTGAAGATCTGTCAGGACTTTCAACACCATTCCAAAGACCCTGGCTTGCCACTGCGCAACCAGATACGTGATTTTCTGGTTACAGACAGCGCATGCAAGTCTGTGTTTAATATGGTCCAAACAGGAACCAGTCAACCAGTATTAGGTTGACCAACTCAAAATGGCAGACAAGCACAGTCGATAGAAAAAACATCCAAGAAAGGTCAAAATCAAAAGACATAATTCTAAAAATGATTAAACCAAAGCAAATTTTATAAGTTTGGAATGTAGATTTAGACATGACAGTCATCTAAAAACATACAAGATTTACCAAGCAAACTACAGAAATGATGACAAAATGAACCAGACACATCAACAACAGTTTCATATCTAACACTTTGTGACAATCTAGGTGTCAGTAAAGTCTATGATGCACAACACAAACAGCAAGACATTACATTTCATGCATAAATAATAGCATTTATCACAGTGTTAATTATCATTTATCCAATTCAAAAAATAATTAATAATCTTCTCACAAAATTTTGAGTGCCTTGTGAAAAAATGAGATAAAAAAAGAAAATTTATGCATGAAAAGGATAAAACAATGTTGTAACTCCAGGTGCATGTTATATATATGCAAGTACTATTTAAAATAATTGTATAAAATTCAAGATAAGCCAACATGTATATGCCACACACATGAAATTTTGCATAAGTGTAATTTATTTTCTTTTATTTTAATATCTAATGACAAGAATCTTTTGACTATCAGTGACCACTGCATACAATGCTAATAACTGCACACTCTGCAATACAAGCATTCAAACAATTGGCTACCTTCTCATTCAACTGTTACCATGCCATAATGCTAGGTCTAGTTGCTGTTTGCATTCTCACCTGGTCACGCAACTGGATTGGCAAAAAGAGAATTGCTCCATCAAAGGCTTTGGTTTCTCCGATCACATTTTTATGCTCATTCATCATCTTGAATCTTATTCCACGGCTGTCAACAGCTGGACGGAAACTCACAGCATACTGATACACGCCTGCATTTACACATCTCAGTGCAATGTAGTTAACACTGAGTGAAGCCCTGCAAAGAAAATATATACATTGTACCTAGTGATAGGTTTAACGCTGCTGGACAGATAAAAGTGATTACTTAGCAGTAATGAAAAAATGCACAGACTATCTCTCCAAAGGGCAGAAAAATATTTGTTCAACACCTACAGACACAACACTTCATTTCAATGGGCCACTCACACTTATGACAACCAACAGCATAATACATAGTCCATTGTGACAAACCAAAGCAAACAGTTACTCCAACAGTCATTAAATCTAATGAAAATTAACCAACAATCTTTAAGTGCTAATTATAAGACTATTCATGAGCTTCCAAAAGATAACATTTAACATTCAGTTCCTCTACTACTGCCTGCTCACTGAAGATGTCACAGTCTGAGGTTGGAAGTCACTGGACTGTCATGCTCTATTCACAACAGATGCCACCATCACAGCCTCTTGTCTGTCTCAGAGTGCAGAGCAATTCGCATGACAGTTAAGCTAACCAAGCACCATTTCAAGAGGACAGGGTTAAGGATCATGTTCAGTGGGCTAAAAGGAATGTGACTGCGGCAGCAGGGACTCTACAGAGATTAAGATTCGGTCAGAGCGAAGTACAGATCGGAAAGCAGTGAATGCCAACTAAGAACTCTCTACACTGAACGTTAACTTTCTTTTTGCTAGCTTTATTAATTAATTTATCTTTATTAAAATATCACTTCATACTGAGTGAACCCAATATGTCTCATTCCTGTTAGACTAGAGGGGAATCGAGGATGTGACACACGCATGCACACACGCACGTACGCGCAAGCACAACAAACTAATCTATCAAAACAAAAGATGCATTGATAAAGATTTTATATATGATATGTGAAACAACAATTACTTTTCTCCTAAAGAACCTTTTCTGACAACTGGTGCTTGTTCTTTTTCAAGACGATCTAGCATTCTTTGAAGTCTCGAGGGTTCCTCTGTTGCAACTGATGGACCAGGAAGTGCTTCTTCAACCATCTCAGCCTTTGTTACACCAGTAACTGATTCTGGAGGGCTGTGAAAGAAGGAAAAATAAACTAAATAAAATAATCACAGCAATAAAATAACAAGGAATAAAACATGAAATGATGGCAACACACCAGACTTTAATTTCTTGGCGCTCCAACCAAAGGAAACTTTGCCTGCTTCTTGCTTATCATATTATATACATGCAAAACAGCACTGTTGCTGAACAAATACCATTTAAGATCCTCCTGTTAGGATCGGCTTTAGAAACTGGAAACCTCATAGAAAACCCATGAGGTTTCCAGTTTCTAAACCCATTTCTGAAATTAGGGTTGTTAATATCGTTTTTTGGCAAACCGATTATCAGTGGTAGAAATCCGATTTTAAACCGATTATCGGTTTTTATTGGCCTTCATAGCAATTATCAAATTTAATATATTAAAAAAATTTAATGCAAGTTACTTTATGTATTACATACCATAAGTTACGTACGTACATGCAACGCAGTGTCAGTCAACACCGAAATGTTTATTTTCTACTTATAGATTTAAATTTTAAATGAACATAATTTATACCATACATTTATTTAAGAAATCTTTTATTCATTAAACAACATAAATAAAAGTTTAAAAACATATTCCTAATAGTAATCATATCGGCAATCTTATAGTATCGTGGTCCAAGGCTGCCATTAGCATGTGCGTGGCTTCAGCCCTGGCTGCAGCAACTACAGCCTGCTGTAAGAGGCTCATCCAGCAGGATGTGCAGCTCAATGAATATGACCACATACCTGTGCAGTAATAGTAATAGCCAAGATAGCATGGACGCAAGCTAGGCATATCTCTGATGAGCGGCATTGCCCGGGCTGCAGCGGCCAGTAGAGTGAACATAGTTTTGGATGAGGACTGATGTGCAGTGCATCCTACTGGATAAACTCGGACGCCCGCTGAGCCCTAGGGCTGCAGCCCGGAATTGGCACGCTTGAAGCCATGCCCACATGCTAATGGTAACATTGGATACTATAAGATTGCTGCATGGAGCACTCACAAATTTTGAACAAACACACCTTCTTATCTGCCGGCCATATTGGATCAAAACACTAAACAAATCCATGAATTATTTCTTTCTGGCATTTCTTACAATTTTCACTACGAAAATGACAAAAAAATTAATTTATCGTTTTGTAAATAAGAAAACTGATAATCGTTTTCAAAACCGATTATCGGATTTCTGATTATCGCTTAACATCCCTATCTGAAATCAATAATAATACTGGAAGTCAGTTTTTACAGCATGGCTGAAAAGTTTATTTACCACTATCACAATTATTACTAAATTACAGCATCATTTAAAAATATTTTAAAACAGATTTAAATGCATTGCTACTGCAATGTTACTGCAGTAAAGGCACAAAATTTTACCTAACATAATTTTTAGTGGAATTACACTTTACACCAAAATAAGCATTCAGAGTTAATGGTCTATATTGACAAAACACACAGCATGTCAGTCCAACTTAGACTTGACATTTCCCATTGCTCATGGAAAGCCAAACTCATTTTTTGATCAATTTTTAGGACTAAATTTCTTGATATATAAATGGGCATATGCTAACTGATGAAATGGTTAATTTTAAGTAAAGACCTTCAAATCTGATCTTGCGTGCAATGATTCACAAAACCCAGTCAACAGTAGTATGGAACTAGCTACATAACTTTTACAAACTACTAAAAAACTGAGAAAATACAATTTAGAAAAACTGACCAAATTAGGTCCGTTTGCTGTTTAATTAGTAGGCACTGGAATAATGGAAAGTTTGCTCACAGTGCTGCAGACAGTTCTCTCATAGATGGCATCGAGGTTGCGGTAGCTGCATCTGGACCAGAAGTGACACCCAACAAAGCTGCACGGCCCAAGCCTTTGGAAGGACCAGCAATGGCAGGAGCTAGGAAAATAGAACAAAAATCATCAGCTGTCATCGCAATAGCACACAGCCTGCAAATCACAACTGGACAACAAAAACAAAGCCATAACAATAAACAAAAGCAAAAGCAGCAACAAACAACAATGACACCAATTAAAACATTAACAAGACCTCAAAAAGATGAACAGTATGTCTAACAACCAATGCTCTCTGAAGTCAATCCATGCACACTGATGCACAGTCTTTCGTGAGCATGCTTCAATCTGTTGGATTTCATGATCCTGCCATAAGTTGATCCACCAATTTTGGTTACTTTACTTGAATAAATCTCTTAGTCTTCCCCCTTACTAAGCATCTGTAAACAATACTGCAAATGACCAGAATCCAGTGTCCTACTAACCCCTTGAATGACCAGGTGAATCAGCAAGATAATAAATACACTTGTCATACTTTCTGTAGGTGCATTGGTCAAATATTATGGCTGCTCTTACTAAGAGAGATTGTGAAGGATTGAGAACCAGCATCTTTTCTGTGTAAATGAGCTCACAGTAAATTATGTCAACCACCTTTCCATTGGTTGCTTATACACACAACACTGTCATTTGGTATGAAAGGTAAATGATTTTTTTTTACTTTCTGTCTGCATTTTTGGCAGTCTTGGTGAACAAACAACAGATCTGCATTTGGGTTTTGATAATTCTGAAGGAAAAGAGCTGCTACAGAAATCTGTGCAGATAAGCATAGCAAAAATTTCAGTTATGCATAGTAGTATGTTTAAATTCATTTTATTAAACGTACAAATTTTACTACAAATAAGACTTGGGGAAATATGAAAAGGTAAACCAGTTCTAACATGAAAACTACACAAAAGAATCAAGAAACAGTATAAGATATGAATGCATGCTTTGCAAATGAATTTCACCTGAGGCAGAAGAACAAGCCGATTCAGATTGAGCCATTGCTCCTAGAAGCTGTTGCTGAGCTTGAAGTTGCTGTGGCTGTTGTGAAAGCATCTGTTGTATTAAGGCACCTCTCCCTGATGGCCGAGGCAAGTTAGTCTACAAAACACCAGTAATTAAGCTACAAAACAAGACTTTTCACAGCTACATACACAACACACTGACCCAATTACATTGTATCTGCAACCACTGCATAGCATGTTTGACCATCACTTTATAACAAAACTCATTTAAGCCAACAGTGAGCACTTCAGTCAGGCAAAGGCATTATATAAATGTCGAGTTACATTACCAAAAAAGTTATGTCAATTTAGCTTTTAAGAACCCACTAAGAATGGAGTTGCAACAGTCAAAGCAATCTGAGACATAAAGGCAGAAAAAGAAATGAGGCACTTAATCCACAATCATGAATGTAGTGGTGATTAAAACACCAGTCCATTAAGCAACCCCAAGCCATGGGCGTAATGAGTTGGCAACAGAGGCTTATGAAAATGAGTTTAATGTCCAACATTCCCATCAACAGGGTACAGTTGATATGCTTATTCTATAGCCAATTTCACCAGCGGAACTGAAATCTTAAATTATCTTTCTATTCCAATGGGATTTGAACCCCAAACCTCTGGGTTGACAGTCCAGCAAAACAACTAGTAGACTACCGCTGTGGTGTTCTAAGCAACAGGAAATCGGCCTATCTATCATCAGCCATCCATCCACAACTTCACACTGTCAAAGACCTCCACTACAAGCCTAAGAGAACTAGGAGATGAAGAATCAGAAGAGAAACAACATGAAGCACCATCTTCCAGTGAAGTTAAGTAAAACTGAGCCAGGATAGTATGTGGATGGGTGAACTTCCATGGAAAATCAAACCAGGGACTTCCAGCTTGTTGTGTGTAAACATCAAACTGTGTAATGCTTTCAGTCTACAACTGTTTTTGCAGAGAGTCACAATAAAATTCATTTATCAGTTGCATTTGAGCCACCATTTGGATACAGTTTGCTTCACAGTCTCAAGACTTTTAAACAGTTTTGTCAGTTGCTTACTAGCCATAGCCTCACACGCAGATTATCCCCCTCCATCTCCATATAGACAATGTTGCAGCTACAAATATGATAACCTGGTCTCATCATACTGCATAGTGTATGCAAAACTACCTTTAGGCTGCATTTATTGTAGCCGGCTTGTGCTAGAGTGGCTTGTGTCTCCTTGGTACATTCAATACACCCTACTACTTCAACGTGCCCGAGTTGAGTTGAGAAAGGAGACTTAACAGCTGTCATATACCAGGCTGAAGACAGAATGTGTTGCATCTGGAGATCTCTAATGCCACCAATCTTGTGTAGAATGAGCATTTATCTGTTGCCAATTCAGTTGGTCACCAAATGAGAAAGACCTATCCACAACAGTCAGTGCCACTGTGAAGACGCTGGTTCACTGCTGCACCGACGTATTTGTGATTTATGGTAAGGCATGGGCTTGACATTTAACATCAGCATCCTGAGCTGAAGGATGCTTTACCAAAATCTCAAACAGATGAGACATACAGAGTGACACAGACAGCAATAAAGAGATACAAGTACAGAAAGGCAGCCAAGCAGAAAGCATAAGAGGGACAAACATAAAGAAGTAAAATTTACTGGAGGTTCTGCTGGTATATCTGTTGTACCACTTGACTGAGACACAACAGCAGGCTGAAGTGATGCAACAGGAGATTGTAAAGCTTCAGCGGCACTTGCACCGGAGTGTAGCAGACCAGGTTGAGGAAGATTGGTTGACTGAGCTGGCCCTTCTTGGCGCTGATCTGCAGTGTCACCAGGTCGTCGAACTGGATTGCTGAGGAGCTGAAGCAGCGCAGCTCCTCTGCCTCCTCTGCCATAACCATTTCCTGTCGCCATTCACTTCCACAAGTTAAGACACTTCCTGCAATTCAGAACCAAAACTAAACAATATACAATATTTTTTAATGAAACAGCAAGGTCATAATGTCTAAACTGCTATAAATCCTGTGGAGACTTATAAAATAACTCCAAAACGCACTCTGCCACATTAGGTGTCTGAATACACAATAATTATTGTGCAAATTCAGCATATGATGAAGCCATGTTCTCTTCAGAAGTCCTCTGTTGACTATCTGCAAAGTGTTTCACCCTCTTCTGGAAGAGACCAATAAAACTGCAAAAATACTTCTGTTTATACAAAGACTTCTTTTGATAACAGCAGATTCCTAATATCACGTGGTCTAAATTACTTAGTAATTAATCTATTCTTAATTATTTCCTAACTCTCTGACTACGAAAATGTACATTTACTTCTTACAGATAATTATGCTCCCGGGTTCGGCGCTATTTCTAAAGCAGTCTTGGTATTTATGGATACCATTTCAATAGGTCGCGCATAAGACTGTTCACCCCTACAAAATTACGAATTTTTACACTTTTCCTGTCCTTGTTTGGTGAAATTCAGTATGTTCAGCTGGACCTCAATTCTGTAGCAAGTTAAGCTTCTTCGCTGCTGTTTTCCAAACTCTCAGCATTCAGAATTAAATTAGGCTTCTTCAAAAAACCAACTGCGCCACTTACCAACAAATCTCAAACTTTTAGAATTCGTTAGGCGTTGGTAACCTAATCAGCTCCCAAACCACTGCAAAGCTTATCCATAACTTCTTACTCGCAAATCAAAGAATTAATATCTGTAGATGAATGGAAAGTCGTGCAAGCTTGGATATCCGGTTTAAATATTGAAGTGTGGCGACACCTGTGTGTTAGTAAGTAAACGCCTTTCTTCAGCGGCGACAAGCTCCATGCAAAGTGGTGTTCTGAGAATAAATCAACTTTCTTTTTTCGGTTTCCAAAAGACGGAGAAAGGTAAATAGTAATAAATTTACATTACTCTCCATAGCGTCCATTTTGAGCAATCTAACCAACGGAAATACGCGTTAGGCATAGTGGATGGCTTCACGCTGTAGTAGACTAAACGCGTGGATTAGCTTCGACCAGTAAGTAAGTAAGTATGTAAGTAAGCAAGCAAGCAAGCAAGTAAGTAAGTAAGTAGATGATACAAATACGGCACAAAATCTACTTCTACTTCAAACTCTAACTGATCTTCTGGATAGTGACCCGCATGCGGCTTAAATCTGATGCGTAATCGGGTAATGCCTTGTGCATTAGACAGGCGCTCTAGAAATTTTAGTTAATAAAAATTTTAACACAGGAGCTTGATTGCAATTTGCATTTGGACCTTTCATTTATAAACGAAGAAAGCTGCGCTGTATTTCTTTTGCTTTCCCAAGAACTAATTAAATAACAGATTTACACGTTACAGTTTGAATGACTTTAGGGTAATTTAAACAGCGGAAATATGAACGTTGCATTATAAGTTTGAGTGGCTGCGGTACGGAACATCTATTATCGTCAGACCCACATTGCAGTCGTACATTCAATGCGGTGAAACACAGGAAGACAAATGAGTTTGTTCTGAGAAAGAAATACAGTTATTGCGTACGTATTACAAATTTACTTTGCTGCATGTTTTTGGCAGATGAGGCGTAAAATATAGAGTATCTGTCTGCAAATTGCCGATTGTGCATTGATCATTTAGAAGAGATTCGGTTCGTGATTGGCCAAATGAAAAGTTTAGCATGGAGTGCAGTGCTAGCACAACTCAGTGTACCAAATCCACCGAAGTGAGCACAATTCCACTGCAGACCATCAGCACGCCTATAATAAGTAAATCAGTTTTTAGGTTCGTCTTATAGTGGTTCTGTTTGTTTAAGTCCAGTTGGACTTCATATGCCAAGTTTATTATTCGTCATTTCAAAACAGTATTTCTTGTCATCTTGTGACACAGGCGGCCCTACTAAGCTGAACTTCATTCTTTTTGGGTCTGCCTCTTGTAGTCCCAATATGTCTTATGTACTATATTTTTATGTTATTGTCTTTGGGAGCAATAAATGAAAATGAAAAAATTGGGCAAGCCATAGACTTCAAAGACCAAGAAGTAGAAATTACAATTTTAGAAAGCCTCTGTGCAAATTCTGAGTTCTTGTTTAAAATATAATCTATAGGTGTTGGCAAGTTAACATATGCTTTTTGCCTTAGGTCTACACTTGAATTCTGAACTCTGAAATGGCAATTTCTTCTACAGGTAGGCTTATGATATGTATCACAAAATGTGCTAAAAACAAATAAGTGAATCACATAAACTGAAATAAAGGATTCTAGTAAATGCTTTATCTGACTTGAGACTGAAGCAACAAAGTATAGTGATTGTGCTCAGTCTTATGAAGCACATCTCTTGGTGACATTGTAGCATTAAAGCTATGCGCAATCTTGTCAAAATGCATTAACACAATGGGTTTTCACCATTGCATCTCTGGTTCTGAACCTCGGTGCATGTGAAATTTATTTATGTATTTAAAGCACTTGTTTTGCATGCAATGTCAGTAAATCCTGGTTAGCTACATTGGTTAATGCATTCATGAAAAATCCTAGAAAGAGAGCTTTCAACCACCTAGATCTACTTAGATTGAAGCAGATATACCATATTACACTGATTTCAATTTGTATAGTCTATTCGAGAACCTACAATTGCAGAAGGAACTGTTTTAGTCATGTCACCATTCAGAGACTACCTAATGTGCTGAAATGCCCTTATGTGTTAGAAACAAGATCTGCAGATTGAAGATATTTGTGACATCATAATGAGCAACAATAATTTTGACAGCGACAATCATTTTGACCCACACAACCAGTTACACTTCATCCTGTTTGATAGTAATCTGTTACTGATAACATAACATAGTGTGACAGTGTACCCCTCACTTGCTTTGAGCAGCACGTAAGAGCACATTGCAGCACATAAGGATAGCATGTAGGAGCAGCATGTAAGGATGCGTAACTAGACTTAAGAGCACGTAGCAGCATGTAAGGGTAGCACATAAAGATGTGACTAGTCTGAATAAGCACGTACGGGTAGCACATAGTAGCAGCATGTAAAGACATGTGACTAGAGCGTTAGGGTAGCACAAGGGAGCAGTATGTAGCAGCACGTAAGGATGCATGACTGGCACATAAGAGCACGGAGCGGCATGTAAGGACACGTGACTAGCACCTAAGGGTAGCATACAGGAGCAGAACTTAAGGATGCATGACTAGCATTTAGCAGCACAGAGGACACATGACTGGCATTTAAGAGCACATAGCAGCATGTAAGTACACACGACTAGCACATAAGGATAGCACGTAGGTGCAGCATGTAGCAACACGTAAGGATGTGACAAGCATCTAGCAGCATGTAAGAAGACATGACTGGCACATAAGCACATGTGACTAGCACGTAAGAGCATGTAGCAGCGTGTAAGTACACGTGAATAGCATGTAAGGGTAACGTGTAGGAGCGGCACGTAAGAGCATGTAGTAGTACGTAAGGACACGTGACTGGCACGTAAGAGGCCTATAAAAGGCCTCAACAGACAGAGACAGTGTATGTATACCTGCACCGATACATGCAGCAGAGCGGTCGGGCAAAGCAACAGGCAAATACCTGATGAAGACGCCAACGCATCGAAGGTGCTTGCACTGTAGAATGCCAACATTAGATTTGTAGATGTAGGATTAGTGTTGTTTTGTTAATAAAAGTTGAAACATGATGATTGTTGTTGATTCAGCCTCCTGATAGACCACAGGATCCTTATCCACGGATCGAATCTCGGCCCAAGCATTGGTAACAGTCATCCTGGTGCTGATCGTCAGTGCGCCCTTGACACGAAGAAATGTGACAACTGGTATCATAAGTGTGGTGGCAAGAAGAAAACGAAGCGAGGTCAAAAGCCGTCATAGTATGGAGGACAACAACACAATCATCTATACGTTGCTGGAAGTTGCAGATTCGTCATCCTGCCAGCCGAGCAGTCGACACCAGGTGTGAAGAGGATTACATTGGAAGGGCTGAAGTTCAATTCGAGCCTGCTTCTGGAGCATTGATTTTGACAGTCCCAACTCGATGGCAACAAGCAGCTGCGAAAAGAAGATGATGCAAGGTCAGCACAAGATGACTTTGAAACCGAAGTTGCTTGGCTGCAGGACGACACCGGGAAAGCCAGGAAAGTTTGACAGTGCCAGATCGCTGGAATCTTTTCTTGCGCAATTAAAGGTGTGTGCCAGACACAATAAGTGGACTGCCTTGGATAAAGCTGACTTCCTGAGATGTGCCATCGATCAGGCTGCTATGCAGCTGTTGCAGGACTTCAGAGAAGCGTGCCAAAGGGCGATGTGGCTGGAAGCTTATCAGTGGATGGTAGACCCAGATGATCGATGGAGTCCATTGAACCACGAAGAAAGGACCCATGGCGCTGAATTAAACGGGCCCCTACAGAGTCAGTTAGACCAATTCTTCACAGCACAACGAGAGGCACTACAGCAATGGCAGCAAGACATGGAATGCAAGATTGACCGACAGCTGGAGGTGCTCCGAACCAGCCTCAGAACTGATGCGGAGGTCGACCAACCCTACAACCAGACAAGGATTCAGCCAGCGAACCAAAGGCGGGATGTGACCTGCTACAACTGTGGGAGGAGGGGCCATATCACTCGCCGATGCCGTCAACCCAGACACCCCTACAATCGAACGGTGGAAGCGATAGCAGATGGACCAGATATGCAGTTGTCTGATGAAGTCGCTGCCGTAAATCACACTACTCGACGGAGGTCTGCTAATGGTGCGGGCTGCAACATGATATATATACGTGGTTCGATCAATGGGCAGTCAGAGATGTGCCTGGTCGATACCGGATCAGAAGTAAGCCTCGTGCCATTTTCTGTTGTGGAGGGGTTGAAACTGCGCCCCAGCACTCGCGTTTTGCTTGCCGCTAATGGGACTCAGATCCGTGTCTTGGGAGAGATAACTGTCCCAATTAGAGTCCGGCACGGGTTCCAGATCGATACCTCTTTCCTGGTCTCTGATCAGATTGTAGAGCCAATGTTGGGGATGGACTGGTTGCGACGACACCGCTGTCGTTTAGGTTTTGGCACGGGAACACTGTTTGTCGGTCGCCGGCGCATACCACTTGAAGAGGGAGGAATGGATCATTTCATCGCAGATGCCTCCGTCGCTGACCTGTTTGAGGGAGGGACTGATTCTCACGTCGCAAGTTCCCCGGCTGTAGATCGGGATGACACTTCTGCCATAAGTGAGGGCTGCCCTATACTGGACTCGGTGGGAGGCAGTGATCTCGTCCCACTATCGCAGCCAGCGCCGCCCGACTTGAAACTCGATCCGAACCTGTCTTCGATTCTGGACGACCTCTTGCGTGTCGACAGCTGGATGGAAGTTTCGGAGGACGGTTTGGCAGAACTTATCCGTCAAGGACGCCTGCTGGCCATCCACGTTACTTCGGATCGATTTCAGGAAGTGCTAGCCCAAAGGTTTCCCCGTTATCCGGCGTGGGTAATGCGAAGTGTGCACCGCGGCTTGCAGCCGGCTCGCCCAGAAGGACAAGCCGAAGTCTACCCGCTGCTGTCGATCATCAGGGAAGAACCTGTGAACAATGAGGATGTTATTCTCCTTGACTAGCTTCTGTAAAGAATTGAGTCTGGCTGCTGTGACCTATTGCAGTTGTGGTACAAAACGATTATTTAATGATTTAGTTGTCAGCAAAGGCTGCTGATGCTGTGCTAATGATTCATCTGGCTTAATTTGTTTGTGATCGACGGAAATCTCTGATGTTCTGTAGACTACCTGGCTTAAATTTTTTTATGATTGTGCAAAAATCGCCGAGTTTCTTTAGACTGTATGCAAATGATTTGCATGTGCCATAGTTTGTTGGTGGACAGCTAATGCTATAATATTGTAATGTCTTAATTTGTGATTTACGGCCAGTATTATTCTGATTCACAGCCATTGCTATGTTATGTAATCGATGTCCACTCAGCAGCCGGTATACTTTGTGACCTGTCTCAGCTACCGTTATTTAGGGACAAATTAGGGCCTACTCTTAGTCAGCATTGGCTACCTTTAGCTAGCTTTATTTACTCAGCAATTCTTAGCAACTCTTGGCTACCCTTGGCTTCTAGTTTTAGCTACCTGTCCAGTGGGTATAAAACAACAAGGAAAAACAAGAGAAGGGCCACTGCCGTGTTCGAGTGGTTCCAGCGCTCAGTATGACCTACCTGATCAATTCATTGCAAAATGAGCAGGGTCGAGGTCACACGGTCGCTATCTAAAACCGTGTGCATTAGATTTTGCACCACGTGCATGCTGCATCCAATGTGCATTGCCCACAAACAGAATTGTGAAGAAGCAGACTCTAGTGCACTTCTGACCGGAAGTAGATGTAAAATTTATTTCTGGACTTGACAGTACCTGTATAGGTAGTAATATTATATTTCTGGACATGGGGCTTCATTTGCTAATGGTGGGGGTGTCAATTCTAGTTCTGCTTAGTGACACTGGCACAAGATATCTGACACTGGATAAACGAGCATGTAAATAAGGGGTACTTGCCTACCAAGGGTGATTAATGAAGGCAGGCTGGGTGGGAAGAGAAGTCTTGCTCAACGGATGTAGACCGGCATGTGAGCCTAGAAAGTGAGACAGGCACCGCCTGACTGGCAGAAGGGCTGGTCAGTCTATCCGCCAGATTTAGTTCTGTGTTGCGGAGGGCGAGGAGTATTGGCTGGGGATCAATTGTGGGCGTCAGAGTAGCAGGACTACATAAAATAAGGAAAATGGGAGGCTAACTCCACCACTGAGGTGCTGCCTGTCCCAAACCTGCAAAGAGGAAGGCAATGCTAATCATCTTTGCTATTACACAGCGTCGTTAAACAGCATCTACTAAGCCAACCTGTCACTCTTGATTCTTTTGGCTGTGGACTGAGACTTTTCTGGTGGTGGTGGTTTCTCTGACATGCTGATGAGGCTTGTTTGGGCCAGACAGTCGTTGTCTCCGCAGCGACAGGAGTAGGGACTCCAGATGAGCAACAAACAAGGACTAGCAAGCTAGCCAGTGTCAAGACCTGGTAGAAGCCTTCTCTTTGTCAAGTGGCTAAGATAGCCGTTTGATGTCTTGTAGGAGAAAAGCCTAAGTGGCAACGGATTCCTTGAATCCGTTAACGGCCCCTTTCCAGTATACATTCCTGTGAGGCTGGCCTTAAGCCGAGTATGGTATGTTTTCCGTAGAGTTTACGTATTGATTTGTATGTGCAGGAGAGTCAACTGCCTGATTGTGATGTGTAAAAAGAGCATTATATTTAAACGTGTGTGCTCAGTTGTATGTGTTTCGTAATTACATAATCTAAAGATGTCCTCCCCTGTTAGCTGGAATAATTCCTGTAAGGGGCACAAGATAGACTTGCAGAGTATACGGCTAAACTGCAAAGCAGGACCTCGACCAACGGCATTAGCCACAGGTCGCCGCATTTCCTGGGCCGCGGAGGCTTTCGGCAACATCCAGACTTGTGGGCCCCGTTCTGCATTCTACCCAAGGGATTGCATTCTACCCAAGGGATTGGAAATGATGGGAGTTCGTCACAGTAAAATGTGTACAGCAGGGATGGATATGCCAGGTGTCTTGGAGGTGTTCTATCCCTGGTCAAAAGCCAAGCTTCTCAGGTTTGATGAAAATGTTCAGGCCTGTGGGTGCTGGCAACCCCCCCAGTTGTTGATGCACAAATTATTGTGTAAGGTCAAATTTTCAACCAAAATTTTTTAAATGATTATGGCCTATCATCACCCCTATACTGCAATAATTCCACTTGTTTGCTTGTCAGAACCAAATTTGCTGCCTACTGTGCTCTCCGATGTTTTTCAGGTCTATACTAAAACCACATGTTTTAAAGATTCCTTAACTTCTGTAGCCTGTTTTCCGACCTCTGACCTCTTGGAACTGAACTGCTTCTGTTCAAACGATTGCAATAAAGGCACTACAGAAGCTCTACAGAATTGTCCACAAACGAGATGCTCCTAGGTGTGATAGTTCCAATACATATTTCTCCTTAAATTTAAGATACAAATTACTCTCAGAAGCGCTAGCAAAAATGAAACAGTACGTAGATGCAAGGATTAAGTACTTTCTCCTGTTTTGGACTGGTTCAAGACAATTGAACTGAAGGTCCAAATTTTTATATTATAATGTTTATATTTATTATAATTTACAAAAAAACAAGTTGGGCAGCTTGCTTTTTAGTGCAACACTGTATAATTAAGTCCGATGATGAAACGACAGACAGCAAATTATTGTGAAATATCTTACATCTGGCATCACTTGTGCTCGGCACCGAGTTTCATAGTTGCTGGACTATCTGTTTGAAATAGCTAGCTACCTCCTGGCATCTGTCACTTGCTCGAGTTAGGAAAGGACTTGCGACTGCAATGCTCTTTCAAGCGTATCCAAGTGACTAAGCACATTTGTAACAGCACAGCCTGTAAGGGTTGTGAAAAGTAAAATCCCATATATTACTAATACATATGACTTCTGCACATGTCCGCGGCCATGATGGTCGTTGGCCGTCTCCATGTCATTTTGACGGATTATTTTGTCAAAATGTGTCGTATGAACCATATCCTTGATAATTTTAGCAGTTTGGATTTTTACTGTTGCCGAGTCTGCGTGTCGGAATACGTTTTAGTTTCCAACACAGGTTTGCTCTTTTGGACGTTTTTGTTGAATATCCTCATGAAATTCCGTGAATGTTATGGTCCACCCACAGAGGGGACAGGATTCCAGCTTGACCTTCCAGCTTCAGACCTACAGACCTACGAACGCCACCTACACTGGGAAATCTCGAATTTGGTGGAAGAAGGGTGAAGAGTCTTTGGAGCGGCACCGAATGTCAGTTACTGAATGGGTCAGACACCTACTGACCGGTGGGCGACGAAAACCTGTCCTCCGCACATCCGGTCGTTTGAGCGATCTCCATTCGCCACATTGTCTTCCATCTACGAGGGACTGCTGGACGGTAATACAACCATGAGCCATTGGTGGCAGATCACATCACCCATCGTCATTCATCTTCGATGCTACGTGCTTCAGAAACTCTGAACATGCTGTCATCATTCAACCTGTTGGTTGGGCATTGCATGTGTGCATGAGCTTGCCACTGGTGACTCTCATAGTCAGCTGAGCAATGTTTACTAATGGATGAATGTTCCATTCTTAATGACATTTAACATCGTTAGCACAGAGAGGAGGTGCTATACAAATTTAAAATTACAATTACTAATAATAAATTACAATTACTAATAATAAATAAACCAGCTAGGCAGTAAATTCAGAAATCAAACATTCTGCCATATTAGTTTGATTGTAACAACCAGTGCTACCAATATACTGCACAGTTTAAGCATGCATGCACCTGAACATATACAGTGCATTCTACAAGCTTCTTGAGTGCTGCTGCAAGAATTTTAACATGCTCTTAGTTTTCGTATAGTATGCCCAAGTAGAATAATCATCTAAAGCATGTCTAGTGTCCCAGTTATACTCTATCTGTGTGTGAATATACCACTGAATAACAAACCTCTACACCAAAAACAGACTTGTTTATCATAATCTAAAATTTACAGCATCAATGCAGGCAGTAAAACCAATTATTTTCTTTCAGTATTTGACCATTTAGAATAATTTGATGGTTAGATATGGAGAAACTGGACCAGCACCCAATGACAAGTCTTACAACCTCACAGCAGGGCCAACAGGCTTAAAACCAAGCCCTTCCAAGAAACTGCAGCCAGGTTATACATCCATCCAGAAATGCATGAAAACCACAAAGAAACTGGCAGCTGACATATACACAGCTGATGATCAAAACAGAAAGAAATTTGTAAGATGATCATACAGAAAGATGAACTAAAATAATTCACAGCAAAATACTAGGCACTAGGAGAAAATCTGATTCAGTAAGGTGCCTAAACATTTGTCAGTAACTATAACACAGAGCCCATTTCTTACTTTTATATTTATAATTGGTACATTGTCAAACTGTTTAATTTTTAAAACAAATTAAGCAACTTTTCTTAAAATGAAATTAACAAATTACTACCAGTAAGATAGTTCCTACTGACAGTATATTATACAAGCAGGACATTTCATCAGTGGCCTTCTTTTCATATGGCAGTCATACGTCTGAGTGTTATACTTACAACAACTAAAAGTTATTAATTCATTCACTTGACCAAAAATGTAGTGTTTACTCAGAAGCAACAGTAACACACTTATTTGTACAAGAATTTACTTGTTCAATCAAGGATAGTTTTGTGTCTCATGGAGAACTAATTTGCTTGTAATTTTAAACAATGTTAATGGCAACTTGTAATGAGACAATAAATCAACCATCATCTGCAACTTCATGCTGATATACGACATGACAAGATGTTCATCTACATTGACCATTAACCTATGATAACAAATTACGAATTTCTTTGTGAATATGACAAAGAAAGTCAACATAGGATGAGCTGCCACCACTGCCTCGGTCTTCCACAAGATACATCTGAAATACTGGCTCCAGCCGGTCTCTTTGTCGAATGATAATCAGCTGAAAGCAAAATAAAAACCCTGTTAACAAGTCAATATGAACTACAGGTTCAATTCAGAATTACAATGCCCGCAGTGCTGCTTGCATGGGTTTTGATGGCAAGCTTTTTGCATCACTGTTCTATTACAGATTATTACAGTAAATGGCTGGTGAAAACCTGCAGTTCAAAACAAAAAAAACAGCTGAAGGAAGACAGATGACCAGCATAATGTGTGAGTAACAGCACAACTTCAGGCAATCGGCTTGTGCAACTTCTGGGAATTTCAGTCTTCTAATGGCCATGAAAGCCTGAAGTCAAAGCTGAGGTCATGGCTGATCAAAGACGCACAAAGCTAAGGTCAAAGTTTATTGCTTAGACACTTGAAATTTATTATTAACATGATATTAAAATAATAGTTCAGCAATCAAATTTAAATGTAGCGCAGTCACTTGTTGATTGAAGTGATCAGAAAAAAGTGAACGTGCCTGAGAATACCCTCACAAAGTCAGAAAAATAAACTGATAAATTGACTCAGAAGGCTGTTACACATTAAATAGGTCAGAAATACGAACATGCGGCTGTTCCACATGAAATAGGTCAGAAGTAGTTCTGTGCATAATTTTTATAGAGATGTGCAATGCATAACTCCAGAGGTCTCATTAATGTTACATAACTAATTTTCAGTTTAATTTAATATGTAATTCACAACATATATCTACTTCTTTGTTTTTGTGGGATTTAACTCTAATTTTTCAAACCTTTTCATACAGAGATGTACATACTAAACAGAACTTTGTAACTTATTATTATTTGTGATAAGAACAATGTGGTTTTCATGGTTTTCTTTATGCACAGTCACATGTTTAGCTCCCAATGATTTAAATGTGAATATTGTAGTTTCAAATTTATTACTTCAACCAGACATTCTTGGATTTGGAGATGCAATGGCATAGCATAATCTTTGGAGTGTCATCGACAACCAGTGACTGGAAGTTTCTACGACCAAATCGACTGGCTATGGACGAGTGCATGTCCTGCACAGATCTTGTGAACTGAGGGATATCTGAATGCCACACCTCATCATCTGAGAGGGAGTGTCTGTCAGGGAGTGTAGCCATGTGCTGTGAACTTCATTTGGCTGGTGTCTTTCCTCATCCTCATTGCAACAAGAAACGCCGATATGGTATTAATTGTCAGCTCTGGATGGGAAATCTGTTGGTTGGGATCTACATGAGTGACTTTTCAAGTTATCTGACTACTGTTTGCTTACAAATGAACACCACTTAGGCCAACAAGTGCATGAGCTTCTGAGAGTCACTTAAAAGGCGCTATATTGAGATACACCCATTTCATGCTTTTAAAGCTTAGGACATGTTAACTTGACACAAGATCATTGTAGCCATGTCTCAGACTAGCATTATATAAACATTCACTTTTCTTAGCAATAGGCAAAATTAGACAGCTGTTATTTGAAAAAATCTACAAGGTTATGTTCTCTAACCTTCATGTGTCGGTGTCTTTCTTCTCTAACTCTCTTAATTATGCCCCTTACACGAATTGATAGTGGATTGTCAAGGTCTTGCAGTCTTGTCTGAAAAAAGCAGCAACTAAATGTAAATTTATTAAAATGAAACTAAATGTAAATTTATTAAAATGAAATTACTTAACATTTCAAAATTGTTAGTCGCATCTGATTCCTGGTACAACATTCACAATGAGTATGGTGCAATGCACAATCAACAGCACTTGGTGACCAGTGTTGCAACACTATTCAGGACTTAACTTATTCCTGTAGACAGGGAGGGAGATAATCACATTACCGCTGATTAAACATGCTTGCTATATACCGAACATGCAGATCTATATAAGGTCAACAATAATACCCACTTCAGTCAGCCATTCAATTCCACCCCATTAAGTATTTCTTCAGTAATCATCCTCTGTTTTCTGTTTAATCAAAGTTAAAAAGTTCCCAACAAAATCCAAAGGATGAAATCAGTGCTTTACCTGAATCTGATTGATGTAGAAGATCAATTAATAAAATACCCGTGACTATAACACATGATGCACAATAACTCTACTGCATTTATCCTTGCAACAAAATGTTCCAAATATCAGATAGTAGTTTATTTTTGTCAAAACAGTGCTATAACCTTTTGTCTACCACACATTCCGGATTTATGGCTGAATGCATCAAGACACGTATAGAGCAAATTTTAGAACCTCTCAAAAGCGCTAGCAAAAATGAAACAGTAAGTACATGTAAGAAATAAGTACTTTCTCCTGTTTTGGACTGTTCCAAGACAATTGAATTGAAGGTTCAAACTTAGGGCTTTCATGCAAGGATTGACAGTAACAAGTTTATCCTTCCAATTATTTGAAAATAATCAAGTAGCAAAATATACCTTATCAATGTCTATCTGGGCAGCTGATGGCACTCCGAACACATTGCGCACCCAGTCAGGGTTAATACCAAGACCAATCCACATAAACATAATCAGTCCAGTCTCTGAAACAGATATGAATCAGTGAGACGTGTAACAGTTAACAGAGCAACAGAAGATGGTTAATCAGGACAGAAAAAAGGACAGGACAAACACAGAGAAAACAAAGAGGAGACAGAGTGGGGCCAGAAGACAGACAGAGTTAAAAGTTCATTAGCACAATAAATTACAGAAATGTTGCCACCACTGGCCAATCAATAAGTTCCACAGATCTGATACGCAACCTTTCCTCGCAAAATATTCCCAAACTCAGAAATCTTGAACTTACAACATATCCAACCAAAATCAGTATGACCATGGTCTGGAAAAAGTATTTTGTAGACTTTATCTGAGTTCCAACTGCCTGTCAACTTTTTCAGAAAAAAACTTGAGATCCCATTCATGCCCACACTAAACCACCATGGAATTTTGATACAACTTCCGTTGCTTTTGTTACAACATTTATAAATGTTTTACTGGTTACTTTTTTACATATAACCTTGGTAATATTTACAGGGTTCAATGCCTGTGACAGAGTACATATTTAAATGGCTATACTTGGATAGCTTCCACACTGTTATGCAGGAGTCCCTTAAGCCTATAATTAGCTAAGCCGGTCAAAACAACAGAGAATGTATTCAACAAAACTACCAACAATTGGACAACATCAATATTGTTAACTGGCCAGTAAGGGTAATGACATCATTTGTTGGCAGCAGTTTTAAAGAGCTAAAAGGTGCACACAAATGTTCTATTAATATTTCGATTACAATGTGTAAAGAAAGGTTGTCTCATGGAATGCTACTGTAGTGTTTGCACTTCATCCAAAAGTTATCGAAGTTCTTACCTAACAGATAGACACCGTTGTCTCGCAGCCTCTCGTAGGAACATCGAATTGGTGAAGGCAAGGACTGAGAGTTCAGATCCAGTTCATGCTATAGTAGAATTATTCAGCAAAATCACTGACAAACTCTGTATTTTTATATTTCTTTTCAATTTTTAATTTTTCTGTGTGAAACTAAGATGATTTGCAAATCAGCCTAGCAAATCAGAAGCGTTCCAGATGCGACTGAGTACTAATTAGGTGTAATAAAAAATTTAAATAATGTCATCTCAACAAATTTTTTCCATTGTATTTTTGAGAGACACTGGCATGCAGATCCTGCTGCACTTTCGCTTGACATAGAGCAATTTTGCACTTAAAAGGATAAACCTCTGCAATTAGCTTTGCATGAAGTAAGCACTCGCACATACTTCATCTATTTGATGGGCATTTAAACTGCAGAGGCCATATGCACAACGTCACTGCAAGTCCCAGCCTAACTCCAGCTTAAGTCCGACTAGCAAATAAACTCGGTATGCACTACAAGGTCTTAGCACACTACGTCTGGACTAGCCCTGGTCCACATTGCAAGCATGTTTAAGTGGACTTGGTCCTAGCGTAGCGAAAACAACAAAATGGGGGCTGTCACAAGACATCAATTAGACGAAGTTTTTGACGTCAACGAGTGCTTAGGGACTGTCGGAATCCACTTGACTTGTTCTCAACAATCTTATTAACAATAAAACTCCACACATAAATTATTCTGAGCTAAAAACTTTTAAACTAAAACACTATAAGTAAATTTCATTCATGTTTAAAAACAACTGCCTCGTGCATATACATCATATATATTAATATATTTTCAGTGATTGTATTCGTGTTGTCTCACCAAAATAGCTTTTGTGCATGCACGATCACAAAACCACGTCAATATGGGAAAACCACAAGTAAGGAAAATCCCCTCGCTAATCTTAAGTGCTGACTAGTTAGTCTCTTGCCTAAGCCCGACCGCTTGTCGAAGGCTGTTAGTCAGAGATTAACTAGTCTGGGTGTAAGCACTAGTGAGCAACTAGCTTAAGCCCTGCTCATGCATACAGCCCCAGTTTGTTAATAAAACTCATAAAATGTAAACGAAACAGAAATCGACAGACATTACAAGGCATTGCAGCAGTGAACCTAGTTGGGATGCGCAAATCAAGCATATAGAGGAAATGTTTTAAAATACAACCTCAAAGGTAACAACAGAGGTACATTTGAACCTCCTTATAACGCCATCTTTGGGAGCTATATCAAGAACTGCCTTGTATCGGGGTCATGTTATAACAAGTTCAGTTTCTATAGGTGAATTAATTTTGGGATTTGTGTCTCTCTCCCAAATCAGAATTCGTGTTTTAATGAAGAGCCTTATAACGAGTCTCCGGTGTATATCTTCAAACACCTGAGTGAAATAATTATGCCTGACAGTGTTAAGGCCAAAGAGCTAACTAATCAGAAGCATTTTACAATATCAGAATTCATGTTTTAATGAAGCGTCCTATAACAAGTCTCCAGTGTATTTCTTTAAACAACTGAGTGAAATAATCATGCCTGACAGTATCATGGCCAAAAAGCTAACTAATCAGAAGCATTTTACAAACCAGTGGAAAAAGTCGTGGGTAGAAGTAGACATTTGTGTCACTGACACTCATAGCATTCACAAGATGCATGACATAACTTCTATCATCCGTGGTGATATCAACTGAAAATGACAGATTTATCATAAATCAACATAATATAATCAAACTTTGATCACATCCCCAACATCACGTGACTTGTCAGAGGTGCAGAAAGTTAATACATTTGGCACAACTCATTTAAAATGCATAATTGCATGCTTAAAACTATGTGGTCATTGTCCCATCAGGCAAGAATTTTTTAAATATGAGCTCTATCCTTAATGGTTCATGCGATATTATGTTTTCACTGTGTGTAATGCTCAAAAAACGCAATAACAGCTAATAAACAAGTCAATTTTTTGTATCATCATGTCACTGCTGCACATTTGCAAATTCTGGATCACTGCAACAAAACTGATTCCTGCTGAGAAGGGGTAAACATGTTTACATCAATTAATGCTAACAATTAGCAATGACTTTGGGAAGACAGCAACACCATACCTGCTTGCAAAATTCCGCTCTTGATGACCGAATTTACATAAACCGGCAGAAGTTTCATGCCCTCAGGCAAAATAAGCTGTCCAGCAGAAGACGGACTTGCACAATTTTTGCGGTAACATGCCAGTATGTTAGCACACTGGTTCATAAGGTTATCTCTGACTTGTTTCGAACTTGAATTCAAACAGTCTCGTATTGCTGGAAAACAATTATATAATATTTTTTAAAGGTAACTCAGGCAACATTTCCTGGAACATGCAATAACATAACAAATTATGCAACAGAACACCACATTTTCTTTGTGATACTAATACCTATAGTGTATAGTGACCAACATGTGTTACTAAAACCTATAGTTATCAACAGTATACTGCAGCCCATGGAGATCTTCTGGTGCCTCACTTCCATCCCTCACTCCTATTCATCGACACAAGGAAACCGTACATTGTCTAGCATCAGTCCATCCCTTATGGAGTATTCCTGTGAACATGTTTGGTTGTTTCTATCTCAGCTCAAGTTATAATCTCTACTTATGCTAAGGTGAACTGCACCTGTTTATACCCCTTACATAGAAGATATCTAGTGGAAAAACCTGTAAGTCTGTGATAACATATTTGGTAACAAGACACAAGAAAATAAGTTATGGTATAGTTCTGTATGGAAAGACATTATCAGCATAGATTTCTGAGATCACTGCTGTAATCTGGGAACTTTATGGTAAATGTCTTGTTGCCATGATCAGATACTAGATATTACCTTGTTTGGCCATATAATTGATTACCATGTCCAATTCACAGTTTTTGAACAAGTCCGCAATCTGTGTGCAGCAGTTGAATGCTGCATTGAGTACACGCAACTTCCTCTTGCCACTGATGCTGGTATACAGAACAGCTGCTTGAATATATGCTCCCTCAGATTCGGACAGTTTGTCATCATGTTTGATTTCAACTGAAATAGCTTTGTCGCAGTCAACACTAGCCATTTCTATGTCTGTTGTATTAGACATGTAAAAGTTTCCAAAAAAGTCCACTGCTCGAATTCCTAGTCATCAAAAGAGAAAATGTTTCAACTTCACATAGACAACAAAATGCTTCCGATAATTCACCTATTCATCTTAAACTATAAAAATGATGCAAGACAGTATGAGATAGGCAATTCAGACAAATGGCTTAGTTGAAGTGCTAAAGCAGCATTCAAGTGCTAAAACTGACTTAACAGCTGAAAGAGTAAAAAGTCTTTTAAAAGAAACTATAGACACTCAAATTCTTTCTCCTCCTTCAAGACCTGTCTAAAAACTCACTACTTCTCATTGGTTTTCAAACATTTGGATATTTAACTGCACTACCACCTGACATTTGCATTCAGAATATGTTTCTTTCAGATCTTGTGCGCTACAAACTTTCGTGATAGTAACAGTAATAATGGATCAGCTATGCCCTTCCATGAAAATTTAGTGTTGCAGCAATCATTAGAATGTTTATTTAAAACACTCATTATACACATCAAGTCAGTAAATCTGAATCTGAGGCATAGGTGAATGTTTAGCAGAGATAAAAATGGAGATATGCCAAGGCCTGAGGAATAGTTTTGAGAAATGGCATAAATGTTAGTAACAACATTCCCAGTTGGGCCTTTTGTGTACTTGACTCCATATTTCTGGTGAACAAGCAACTGACAGCATGGCATGAGTTCTTACTTGCCTGAGTTCTTGTAGCAAGCCAGCATCAGAAGAACACAGCACTCACTGAGGACAATTAGGTTATCAGTAAAGGTAAAAAGGCAAAGGTAATATACATGTTACATGCCTCCATTAGAAGTCAGAAACTCCTCAGAAGCATGGTCATGAAGTTAAATATGGCTGATGACGCTTGCTAGTGTTTATGTAAGTCTTGTCCACTCTGACATCTAAGTTTTTCATTTGGGAACTTAGCTCAATAATTCTCCTACATTCAAGCAATTTCTCTGTCCCAGTCTGCATTCCAGAGTTATTTCACGAGTAAGCCTTGTATTATGTGCGGATTTGGATGGCACTAGGCGCGGATGGTACTGGGCACCTTCTGTCGCAGAAGCCCAATCGCAATTCAAACAAGTCTACCTATAAATAGGTTCACCCATTCCTGTTTCCTGTTTGGACAATGTCAAACTTAGACTTACACATGCTATCTATAACTAGGAAATTTCAGATTTGGCAAGGCAATGGTGGGCCAGAAACATTTGATGTCAAAGGTGCCAACTGGCCACCTATTAACAAATGACAGTCCAGCTCAGACCTCATGGAACTCTAAACATAATGGTGACTGTCAGCCTGGAGGGTCTCCTGCTGCATGGTAATTTGTCCAGATATCTGAGCATTGCTTTTCCAGTTATTGAGCATTATTACAATGTTTTTGATTGTACCAGTGTAGTACTCACAAAGAAAGGCAGAAAAATCAGAAGCAAAAAATATGGACTTAGTTTTGTTTCCAGTTGGAAGATCAGAACATACCTGTGCTAGTTCTTAATCTAATTACAGCATCAAATGCAACAGGTCTTGAAATGTTCGTCTTCAGATCAGCCATCAGAAGATCACCATCCAGATCTGCCTGTAATATAAGAAACAACAGCATGAACAGCCACATACATTCTGGCAATACAGTGTTCATGCAAAGAAAAACTGCAATTTCACTGTGACAACCATGTGTAGGCCTATAATGCATTACTGTTTGCAAAATTACCTAAGTTTGAATTTTAAGTATAGTTGAAAAATAAACAAGTGGCAGTAGGCAGGAACATAACTTTCTGTGTACTTGCCTGAAAATAGGCATATTTGTAGACTGTACCACCAGTCAAACGTGACACTTCAGCAACAGTAGCAACATCCACATAACCATTTGGAAATAGGAAGAGGTCAACAGAACACCCAGCAGCCACACAGTCTTGACCCAGTTTTGTGTAGAAATTGGTTTGTGGACTCAAGAGGTTCTAAAAATACACATAAGCAACAACAACCCTGCTCTAGAATTCATAAGTACAAAGTTAACAGAACATTTTAATTCTGGCCTGTGCAATAACCTGATCATATGACAGAATTGGCCATGGGAACTGGAAAATTCTATTCCCTGTTAGCAGTCCCAGACAACTTTATTCGACTAAATCGATGTTTACTCTTATAAAGAACAGATAGATACACACCTGCATGAACATCCCTTCACAGCAAGGTAGAGTTTATAAGCAAGAAACGGGGTTTGTTTACCCTGATTGGCTTTATGGGCAAATATTAACTATTGGCCTCTGATACCTGTTTGCTAAACGATCCACTCTGTGGTATTGCCAGCAAGTTAAGCATTCTAAAGCTGTTACGGTAATACCTTGGGATGTTAAATCTAAAGCCAAAAATGCAACGTGTGGCATATTTGAAGAATGATTAAAGGTTTAACTGGAATAAATGTTGCTCAAGCCATCAGCCAGCATAATTTTAGATTTGTTTTCTTGTATGACTAGAATTGATTACAGAGAATTTGAGTCACATTTCAAGAGTTACTAGCCTTCTCCTTGTCAGTGCCCAGAAGTTTTCGGTCATCTCTATCTTTAAGTTTTCCTGGAGCCTCAGCCTTTGGCAGAGACGAATGGAAAATTATGACTTTGCCTGAACGTTCAGAAGATTTAAGTGCATCCAATCCTGCCTGAATAACTGGCCCCAAAACTACTTCTGTTTCTTGGCTCTCAATGAACATTTGAGAAATCTGTATCAACAGACTGCAAACAAAGAAAAAGATACCCTAACTTTTGGATAGAATGCTTCTGCTTGTCAATTTATTATCAATCCAAAAAATCATACATTATTTTAAATGATACTTAATCTGTATGTACATATAAATCAGATCACACTGACAGGAAAGCAAGAACTTTCTGATGTATTCTAGGGTTGCACTGACTTCCGAGGTTTGCTCAATAAGGAAGGTTTTGAATGTAATCCTGTTCTTGATCAGAAGTGTCTCTCTCACATAGCTCGAAACATGCGAGAATTTGGGCAGGTTGATAATGACTTTGGTAACATAAATGTTTACAGACCGAAGCTGATGTATCTGCAACTTCAGCAGCCCTGCGAGGACAACGCTATGTAGAGAGCATCTCTCTTTAGTTTCTCTTGAAGTGGCACTATATAAATTTCTAACTTTGGAAAATTCCAAAGATATCACCTTATGCGCCTTCTGTGACCTCTGTGCGGGTTGCATAATGGCACAATACTTCTGGCATTTTATTACTAAACTATTTTAATCTAATCAAATTTAATAAAAACTTATATAGCACCATCACAATTCATAAGACATCAATCAATCACTACTTCTAAGTGAAATCATATAACACAATTGTAATCCCTTGGATTATGATTTTGACTATGGCTTACATTACACTACAAACCTTAATTAAGTGCAAAAAGAACACAAAGAAGACAGCCATATGTTGATCTTTTTGTAACAATGTGATACCTGTCAAGAATAGCTTCTGACTCTGATGGCTTAACAAGGAAGCCTTCAAGTAATGGTACAAACACATCCTGTACATCGGAAACCACCATCATCTGTGGCTGTGCTAATGAACCCTGGCAAGAAAAAACTGCTAGTTAAGTCTCAGGTTATATAGTGCAAAGATCAACTAAAATGCAATAAAGAATTTGTTGTCTTTTATTGCCTGTGGAAATGGATATTCAAAATCTAAAGTCATTTAGTATCCTGGAATTGAATTTATTTGAAAACGTCATGATTATCAAAACCAATGAACGTGTTTTTATGAATCTCAGCTAATAAGAGTTACCTTAATGTTGTAGAAATGCAGCTCTTTGCCATATGTCACAAAACCAACACGAATTTCAGATTCTTCCTCATCTGACTCCCTGGAAATAAAATATATTTAATTTATTGAATCTACTGTGAATTGGCTTCACAGATTTGATAATAATAATCATAAGACTATTATGTAACATCCACTAAAGAAAACTTCTCAAACACTCTGAATTTATATCAGTGTAAACACCTCATCAATTTCAGAGTATGGGCATGTATATTCTAAACATTTCTATAGCACCTTTTTATGAACCCTTTCGAATGCTTCTCATTAGTCTAAATCATGTCAGAGTTCATTAACAAGGTCACTGTTACTTGAATGATGCTTGAATGGCTGGAAAATCACCGTAGACAGGCTCTAGTGTGTGCATAGATTTAAACGTTCATTGGTTTCGGATCAAAGACAGCATGCATAAACCTGGATTCAACACTGTTCAAAATGGAACCAGTCATCGAGTTGAACAACCCATACTGGTGGCCAGGAGTAGATAAAAAGTGTCCAAAACCCACAGAATCCAAAGCAGATTTAAGAAAAAACTTCAGACTGCAGACCATGGCATGGTAGTTGTCCGAACAGTCAAGAATTACTCAACAATTTCCACAGAGATCCATTAACTGATAGCTCACAACAAGTACGCACCTTAGCTGAAAGTTTTTTGAACATTTTAAAGGAATTTCCAGAGAGGCGTGCAATCATGGATGTTATCTTTATCATTATCTTTACCAATCCTTTCTCATGTTTAGTCCTCTCCATATTGCAACTTTATTTATATTGTCTTGGTCTGCCATCACTTCTCTTGCCTTCAAACCTTGCATACAGTTCCATTTTCACCATCCAGTCAACTGACATTCTTTCGACATGACCAGCCCATTTTGTTTAACGCCATTACCCAACAATTGTAGTGCCAGTTGTAGAAAGAGCTAAACTGAATCAAATTTCTCCAGTCTATCCTCAACTGCCTAACCCAACTGGTCACAAATCTACAGATTTTCTCATATTTCAAATTAAATGCCAGAATTGAAGATTTCCCTCCTTAAGTTAGCCTTATTGTTTGGCTCTACTTTGGCATACAAAACGGAGCCATTCATGCCAATTTTAAGCTAGTCATTGTGCATTGCCACCCATGGAAAACTGCTTGTGCCTCGTTTCTGTACATCAGCTCGAGCAAACTGCACTCTTATGTGTCAGTCCATACTCCGGGAATGGTCATTGTTTGGAAATATGTAATGTTTCACCCTATGCAGCCATAGGTGCATTCTCTTCATACCTTAAGTCACACCTGTTTAGACCAGTGCTTTTGATAAGACTGTTAAAAGAAGCTACATAAATGTTCCAGTACACACATACACACCATCCATCTACTTAAACTTGCAGTCTACAAGCTTATTCAATTACCACCATACCTAGGTAAATGACGCAAGATGTCTTCTTTAAGTCTTGTACACAGAAGATTGACTAGGCCACTTTTCACACTCATATATGAAACATCGATCATAAAGATATAAGCTGGCGAATTTGGCAACTTGTTATCCTGAAAAACAGCAACAATTATGAAAAATTCATTTAAAACTGGCACGATATACTTCTTTAAACAAGACTGAAGGTAAAAGAAAATCTTGAAAAACAGTGTATGGGATCCATAATAGACAAATGCTAAAACCCCTTAAAACCATTCATAAATAAGTCTATTGTATGCAAACCATTTAGTTATCTGAGCTCTGCTTGCTTATTGATGAACTTTCTGTGCAAGATGACATTTAACATTATTTAGGTTAGTCTCTAATTACTTTCTCTTTAAGCAGCGCTATTCAAATATTTGACTGTAACAAAATTTTGTTTTTTCAAGAAAAATCATAAAAATTCATCAGAATAAATAACTTGCATTAGTTTGGAGTAAGCCCAAGCAATATCTTGTACAAAATAAGTATTTCAAATTTAGAAACCTTGCAGTAGTCGGCTGTTGCTATGAATTCGTATGCTCCAAGACACAACTCTGGACGATCATAGCAATCCACTCTTCGACCAGTATGGTCAAGGTGGGCAAAGTACTCCGGTGGCACTATCAACAAAGAAAACTTAAAATTTTAGAAATGCACAGATATATATATATATATATATATATATATATATATATACATAACAAAATTAGATCCCTCAGCTAAACTCAACTCAAACTCTGTCCTCTCTTCACATCTGCTTCCGCTTTAATAACCTCATATCAACCCTGATAAGTCAGGGCAATTCTTTTTACAAATGCATCATTATATACAGCTTTTCTCTTCACATTAACCTATTTGCCTTGCAGGAACCAAAATCCAATTATCAGACAAAATTATAACTCTTGATGTCACCACTGATATTATAACTCGCCCACTATGACTACAAACGTATCTTCAATTTGCAGGTCTTGTTTCTACCATGTCAGGGCATTTCGTCACATAGGCATTCTCTGACTGATGAAATGGCTAAAACAGTGGTTTGTGTACTTGTTGGTTCTCAATTAGACTATGGTGCTATTAAGAAAGTGCAGATAAACTGACCATGGGTAAACAAACCTTGCACAGTACAATACAACTGAAATCTGATAATGCACTCCCTAGAATGATTAAGATGTGTCTGAATTCAAAGATGATGGCATCAAACCATCCTGTTAGATAATAGTGATTGTCAGCAAGATGTGGAAGAGAGTTAAATAGCTTAGCAATCACCTTCTGTATTGCAGCTACAGAAACTGCACTGGAACTTGCGACCACCATCGGTAAACAGCATGTATGGACACATGTAAGCCTTGCACCTGTTGCAGCGAACAGGACCCATCTGCCCAAGGTCCACAGTTGGTGGTGGTGACTGAAACAAGCAAAAAGTATCCATATAATTACTTTTCAATTTGATTTCAAACACATTCACATCTAACAAAAAAGAGATAAAAATCAGGCAACTCCACCAGATAAAACACCATAAGGTCTTTCTCTGAGTCCAATTCTCAGAAAATTGCAAGTGTAATGTTGCCCTCACTGGCCATGACAATCAATATCATGTAACAGTTAGAAAATGGCCGACTTTCAGCTCTATTATCTCCGCAACCATCCCATGACTGAAGAGATAACCAATGGGAAAATTGTAGCCAATTTACTGCCCTAATTAGCAATGCCTTTGTTTACAGTGGAAGAGTGCTGGTTCCTTAACTCCAAACCGCGTTGGTAACCTACCTACAATATCGCAGATCTGCATTTATGGTGCATATGGAAAGTTTTCCCTTGTCGCAAATTTGGACCCTGGCAGGTTAAGGGTTAAGCAAAATAGACAACAGTTGCATCCATCAACCATCAGTTGTTGATAGGCACTACCATTTTTACAGGTGCTGTGTTGATACAGCAAACTTAGGTACAACTACATGCCAAGGCTTTGAAATGCAGTGTAAACTAAACTTAACAAAGAATTTATGAGTTGTTACTATGCCGGCACATGTGCTAGCCATCCCCAACCTTTCAGAATGCTAATCAATTGCAGATTCTCTGCTGTTAAGATCAAGCACATGTCAGAACAGTACTTTTGAGAGATTTCATACAAATATTAATATCCACAGATCAGATTCTGAAACATAAAAATTCAAATTTTATCTAGTGAGCAAATACCTCTTTTGGATGCAGTCGTGCAAAAGGAACAAGTGTCACAACAAATGGCAGATGACTTTGCTTGAGTAATTCTCCAGTACATGGTATGTTGTACATAGTAGAACGAAGAAATCTTGGGCTACAGGTACCTGCAGAAATCAGAAAATTTTAAGCCAGTGATTAAAAAAGTCTTATTAGATTCCAAGAATGCAGTCCCTGCAAAAACCCTGCAAAAACCAAACTCATATTTACTGAATTCAGGAATAGGATCAAACTTGAAAACATATGGGTTCATTGCAGAAAGTGCATACAATTAACTGTCAAGTATTTACAGACAGTCTGTAAAAATTGGAAGTGCCCTTAAATCTCATAAAAGGAATCATTTGATCTTCATCATATCATCCTCAAGCAAAATGCTTGCTGTAAACAATGGCATCTCATGAAGTGTGACTATCTGCCTGGCAGTCCTAAGATGACACACTACAGACACATCAGGTTGTCTTCATGATAGGCAAATGCAGCCTGCAAGTGTTCATTTGTTTGGTGCAATCAATGCTGAGACATGACCCATATAAAACCACTGACTAGATCATTCGTGAGACAAAAACATTGGTATATATGACTAAGAGCAAGAAGCAACACAATGGCTGCCATTCAAGGACAGAATCAGGAATTATGTTACTCCTCTCTAGAACAAAAGGAGATGAGGAGTTGCAATGTAAAGTTAAGCTTATAAACTAAGTAACACTGAGGTATGCTCTGTACGGAACTGTACCGAACCAACAAAAGTACATCAACAGACAGTGTCTACCAGATAAAATGAAGTTTAGGTGCTGCCTATGTACAAACCTTGATCTTCTGCAATGTAACTTGTTGTCACCAGTGGAGGAACAAGTCCCTTCTGCCCAGTTTGAAAAAGTCCACCACGATTACGCCTGTCATCTTCTATTACTTGTATCTATGACAAAAATTAAGCTCCATTCAGCTTGGTGTGACAGACCTGGCACAAACTAGGTCAGGGACTCTGCAATTTGAGTAGGCATCAACTGTCAAATCATAGCTTTTTAACCCTTCACTTTTGCACTTTGCAAACAGTAAACAGTTTTTTTTTCTCTTTCATGCTTTATTTTCCACAGACTCCTTGACCTGTGTAATAATGAGCCCCTGTTTCCTCAAAGGAAGTTACAGTACACTATAAACAGACTGGTTAACTAATAATAACAACTATGAATGGGAATTTGTTAAATCTTGAAACATCTGTGTGGGACTGCCAGTAAAGACCGTTTTCGGCTACACAGCATCATCCTTATGTAGAGGAACCTCTTGCTAATTAGATTCTTGCATCAGTCAGGCTAGTGAGAAGTGCTTTAGTGAGGTACTTAAATCACCAAATATATATGTACTCATGAATATCGTTTTTCCACAGGAACACACAGCTTTTGAGCTCTGCAACACAGGGCAATTTGACTTATTTCATTCCAAACTCAGCTAAGCATCAGTTTAGCATAGACAACAACTGATTACAGAGAGAACAAAATTTGCAAATATGCATTTACTTACTGGGCTGGGCATCTGGTCAGGATCTAGACGTCTAGGCTGTTGGGGCTGGGTGGGCAAAGTTCCTGCTGATGAAGGTGGCAAGTTTTTCCCTCCATAGACTGGACCTTGATTACCAGGTGTAAATGAACCTGGGTTTTGACCATGAGAAGCAGAGGGAGGCAACTGGCCACCATAAGGTGAAGGGTTTATGTTAGGGTCATGCGGTGACCCAATATTCATCTGCATGGCTGTAGGTGGGAGATGAGGTGTATATTGAGCAGGAACTGGGCCATGCTCCATAAAAGGAGGAACAGCATGAGAAGAACCAGGAAGAGAAGCAGCTGGAGGAGGAGGTGGACCACCAGTGTAGACAGATGACGTCACTGGCAGATTACCACTGCTGTATGGTGACTGTGAATATGCAACATTTTTAAATTCTGGTGCATTTCCAATCGACGAGGTTGGATTTGCCAACGGAGATGGAAATCCTTGCTGAGAAAATGGTACAGCAGGTCCCAGAAAAGGAGGGCCCCCAGTAGGCTGCTGCACAGGCATGGGTGGTCTCATCTGCGGAGGTATCCCGTGCAGTCCAGTTAATGGAGGTCTCTGCTGCTGGGGAGCTGTTCCAGCCTACAAATCATACATCAACACTACCATCACCATCACAGGCTAAAGATGAAGCAACATAGAAAAAGTCTGATTTAATGATATTCTGAACAAATCTTATAACTTTCAGTACCAATTTGCAATAGCAATAATACACAAATTATTACACAATAAATGAAATTACTTTAAATAAGCCAAAATCCAGGATCTCATTCAACAAGCTGTAAGCTGAACAGTTCTAATGGGACACCTGTTGATGGCATCCATAGTTGGTGGAATATCCTTAAACTCAGATAAGAAGCCAAATTCATCGAATTAGTCATTTTCATGTAATTGCTTTTAGAACCTGGACTCCTTTTATATTTGGTAACATTTTTAACCAGTTTCAGATTTGAGCCATTTCAACCAGCTACCACCATATTTGAATTCCAGCAGCAATTTTACTAGCTCTTAGTCTTTATCTACCACCACTAAATAACCCCACAAAACAGTAAAATATTATTTGCCTAACAAAGCCAAAGCTTTGCTTAATTTGCATCATGAACAATTCCTTGTATGTGGAAAAGAGGCCAGATGAGAAATGCAGAGAGGTCTGCATCCCATGCGACTGTAAATTGACTGCAAAATGAACAGAACTTTTGTGAAATGTTGACAGGAGGCACCGACACATTTATTCCTCGCACTAGCATGCTGCCTTGTGGTCAATGCCATGATCATGTGTAGTTTGAAGCTTTTAAAAGGATCATATTGTTGTGTAATAACTGTGGTTCTAAATGATATTTTCAACAACTCCTCCACCAACATCTACTTTCAGGGACAAATTTGTTAGGATTAAATATGGCATGGCATTTCTTCTCATTTTTGTCCACCACAGATCCTTCAATCTCTTTAACCCTCAACATGCAGGAAGTATTTTCAATAGGTTCATTGTGCACATGTTGGGTCCATTTTGTACACATATGGGAGTATGTGAAAAGCAGATATCCTAACTCGGTGTAGGTCTAAAGTTTGAGAGAGTCTAAAAGGCATTCAGCAGTCAAGTTCAAGGGAGCAGCTGAACTCTCTGTATCTCAGTGGACATCAGTGAGTTTTTGCAAGACCATAGCGATAGTCCTCGGCAGAGAGCAATGATTGTTGCGAGCTATTAGAATGCCCATGATTAAAGTAGTGTGCAATGTGATCAATCAGTTTAGCATGAAAACAATTTTTAAGAGTTAACACATTTCGAAAATAGGAATCCATGATATTATTCATCGCAACAATCAAATGTAAATGATATTTTCATGGTTATACTACATAATTTCACTTCAATGACACTAACCTGCATAAGAGAAGGATCTGAAATTGTCATCGTCTCCATCTGACCAGCCAGCTGCTGATAACAAAAAGAAGTTAATCACACAGATGGCAAGATAAGTCCTAAAGTAAGGTGAGAGATTCTAGCTTGTTACATGCATCATTTAACAGTAGCCCTCAGTCTTGGTTGAAGGATGCTTAAACTGAAGCACAAATACATGACAACAGCAGCTCAAAAACTGGACACCTTTTCTTTACATGGTTATACAACAAACTATCAATTTACCATTACACTTAAATTCTAGCATGTTTTAAACTATTTATTATTGTCCTTGCATTTGCTCAAATCACACGTATGGATGCTAATTTATATGCAATAAAAAATGAAAATTCTTTCAACTCTTTCCCAATCATGAATTTTCCAGTTAGGATCTAAAATTCTTGGACTTAGAAAATTTCTTTACCCCCTTTCTCCTAAGCAGAATTACCAAAACCTGAATGTAAAATCTCATTAGGTCACCATGGCGACCAAAAATGGGGACTCAAAATCTTACAAATTGTAACAGTGGCTGATTAGGCATGAAATACAGTGCTGGCCATAAGTTTGGAATCACTTAGAAATGTATGAAATTTTCTTATAAAAAGCCTCAGAAGAAATTGTAACTGTAATTTTTCTCAATGAAACTGTAACAGTTTATTCAAAACTCACATACTAAGTAAATGGATAGTCAAATGTCAACTTCAGATGCTGACTTCAGTACTTTGAGTGCTGTCCTTTGTTAGCCAGGACAGCCTTGAGTCTTGCTGGCATGGAATTCACAAGACTTTCACAATAAGCTGGGCTGATGTGGTTGACCCAGACTCGCTTTATGGCGTCAACCAACGATACCTTTGATGTTGGATGCTCCTCAGACACCTTCTGCTTCATAAACATCCACAGGTTTTCGATGGGATTGAGGTCGGGACTGGATCCAGGCCAAGGACCCAAGATATGAATTCCCCGTCTATTGATCCATCTTGTCACAGTCCTTGCCCGGTGGCAAGGAGCTCCATCATGTTGGAAAGTGGTGCAATTGAGGATCCCCATGTGTGTTTCTAGTTTATCCTCAAGGATTGATTGGTATACCTGACCATTTATGGTCGTGTTCGGAGGCATGAACCAAATTCCTCCTCGGCCGCTACCGCTGAAGCTGCCCCAGACCATCGTCGTCGGCGCCTGCCTGACAGTCGGGTTAACGTAGCGGATGTTGTAACGCTGGTTAGCAGGTCGACGGACATAGCGGCAGGCCGAGTAAAACTGTGTGAACGTCGATTCGTCAGAGAACATCACCTTCATCCAGTCTGCCTTCGTCCAGTTCTTGTATTTCGCGCAGAAAGCCAAACGATCCTTTATGTTCTTCTTGCTCAGTTTGGCTTTCTTTGCAGGTTTCCTGGATGGCAGTTCGAAATCCACAAGCAGCCGTCTTCTGACAGTCCTTGCACTCACAGGTGGCCTCCCCCGAGTCCTTGCACTCACAGGTGACCTCACCGCTGCTCTGATTTGGGACGAGGACCAGGTTGGGTGAGCCACCGCTGATCGTCGGATCATTCTGTCCGTGGAGGCTGAAGTTCTTCGAGGTCGTCCTGCTCTCTTCCGAGACTTCATAGTGTTCAGCTCCTTGATCCTGGCTATGGCCTTGCTCACAGCCGATTGAGATACCTTTAGCATCGCAGCTATCTTGCGCTGAGACATATTACTACGTTAACCCGACTGTCAGGCAGGCGCCGACGACGATGGTCTGGGGCAGCTTCAGCGGTAGCGGCCGAGGAGGAATTTGGTTCATGCCTCCGAACACGACCATAAATGGTCAGGTATACCAATCAATCCTTGAGGATAAACTAGAAACACACATGGGGATCCTCAATTGCACCACTTTCCAACATGATGGAGCTCCTTGCCACCGGGCAAGGACTGTGACAAGATGGATCAATAGACGGGGAATTCATATCTTGGGTCCTTGGCCTGGATCCAGTCCCGACCTCAATCCCATCGAAAACCTGTGGATGTTTATGAAGCAGAAGGTGTCTGAGGAGCATCCAACATCAAAGGTATCGTTGGTTGACGCCATAAAGCGAGTCTGGGTCAACCACATCAGCCCAGCTTATTGTGAAAGTCTTGTGAATTCCATGCCAGCAAGACTCAAGGCTGTCCTGGCTAACAAAGGACAGCACTCAAAGTACTGAAGTCAGCATCTGAAGTTGACATTTGACTATCCATTTACTTAGTATGTGAGTTTTGAATAAACTGTTACAGTTTCATTGAGAAAAATTACAGTTACAATTTCTACTGAGGCTTTTTATAAGAAAATTTCATACATTTCTAAGTGATTCCAAACTTATGGCCAGCACTGTAGGTCCAAAACAGTCCTGTGCATAACTTTAATGGAAATGCTCAATACATCACTCAAAAGGTCTGATGTTAAACTTAGGCCACATTATTAACTTTGCATGTAAAAAAATCTATTTACTTTATACTTAAGTTTGAGGTAAATCAAGTTGCAATTTTTCCAAACTTTTCACATGGAGATGAATATATTAAATATTTAAATTTTTTTTTACTTTATTGATAAAACCTTGTGATTTTCACCAAAATATTCAGCGCTTCTAGCCCAATCCAATGCAACATTAAACCAATTTTAAAATTTTTCCAACTTCTACCCGGTTTTGCCAGGCAGATTAAATATCTCCAACCTTTTTTCAGGTGAATATAAGCATTCAATGAAAGCAATGAAGATTACCGATGACCTAATTTACTGTAGTGTCATTACACAGAAAGGATGATTTCCCTTACTTCAGTGGCTCATGTAACAGAAAAGATAACTTCACACAAAAGTATCTATGGTGACCAAGGAAGAAATTACACTATTAGCAGAAATAACTGCACAAATACAGTATTATTATTATTACGAAAATTTGTAATGCGCGCAAACTCACACCGAAATGCGAATCGGTGCCTAGATCAAGCTCACCTGATTTGGATGGGGCAATCTGTTTGGCATTTGCACAAACTGTTGTTGACTGTGCATTGGTTGAGTCCAACCTGGACCAGGCTCCCTATAATAAACAGAACACAACCAACCATTTTATTTTTGGCAAAAATTAAAAAGGTTATTTAACAAACATCATATAAAAACCTTTTAAATTCATATTTGAAATGGTGTTCTAAAAAAGGGTGTTACAACTGTAGTAAAAAGGTATCTTGATATGCCATTTTGAACTGTAAATAAACACTGTAATGTTTAAACATAAAGCTAATATGTACAACAGTTCACTGCATGTACATATACCACTACTTCCATTTACCTGAAGTTACTTAAAGTCTCAGATTTGATTCCTGCAATAAGTCAAGCAGCAATTCTGGTGAGATCAGTCTATCAGTGTCACCCAAAAGCAACTGTCTAAGAATTCTATGACAGCAACCATGGAGCATCATGAGGAACTTAACTCAATGTGGCCTTTTTAAGCTGTCACCTACTCATCACCATCCTTCCATCTCTAGTGGTCCAGGTACTTCCAGTGCAGCACCAACTGTTTACAGATGGCGGAAACCTTCACCTCTGCCAAAAAGTACAGCTCTCATGTCTCTACTGGAATATAGGGGAGGTACTAATTTTCTGCTCTTGGCCCTTGATCCAGCAATGGACGAACCCTAAGGTCCTGGACAGAAGGCCAGTGGATCGCACGACTTGCCATTTACTTCCAAGCTTAAACGGATACCAAAGTCTACTGCTTGGTGACAGAGGCACATACACGCAAACAGTTTGCCCAGTTAGTACATGGAATTCACTCATCAGGTATAAACCCATAATCTTTAGATTACAGACCCAGCAAGCTAACCAAATAGACCACCATGTTGTATTCACCAATGATAGCAACAGTTGCATAAAAAAGAACTTGAGATTTTTCTTGAATTCTAACATCTAAATTTGAATTTAAAACTTCTGGAGCTAAATAATTTTTTAAAATCAGATCTATAGGCAGAATATGACCCCTATACATCTATGTTTGACGAAAACTATCTTTCAACTCCTAATGTCGACCTCTGTCGACAACAGCCTCAAAAGCGTTAAATTCTAACACAATGTGAAACTCCAAGACTGTTTTTTCTGTTAAGTTCAGTTGGTCTAAACTTCTTCAAAATATGGCATTCCTGGTTTGTGTATCTTCACTGTCTAGTGCACTTTTTTATAGAAGAAAAGTGTCTCATCTCCCACTGCTGCTCTAAAGTGGAGGCAAAGAATGTATCACTTCTCTGTCCTTCAGGAACCGTTTTAAATGATGTAAGCTCATCTAACCGTTGAATTCCAAGGTTTGGGCATAGACATATGTGGACTAGCTGTACAAGTTCCCTTCTTATAGTCTGTATTCTGTCAGCAGAGCTACAGTTGTTCACATGCTTTAACAATAGAAGAGCTCCACAGGAGCTCTACCAGTTACTGAAATATTTAAGTGCTATATTAAGACCACAACTACAAGGGTTAATATTTAAAGATTACTCATACAGAAAGCTCATCAAAAGACGACAGCCCTGAATAAGTATTGCAGTGACTACAGTTGAGATGATATCTATGAAATTCTAAAGTCTACTAAATGCTGATGGAAAACATTAGTGCTACACAGTCACATCTAACCACAAAATTACTAATCTGCCACTAGCAACAATCAAAATTACACATATGAATCACTATATAGTATTGATGTACATACCTTGTCACTTGGCCTGGATCTTGTTTTAGATGTCCACTTTGATACATTTGCAGCCCATTGTGGCCAGTGGATGGTGGCGCAAAGTTTCCTATATTGCCCAAACAGACAATTCACATTTAAACACACCTGCTTATTTTCAGAAAATCATATGCCACTATTCTTGACCATCAGCATAACTGAAATGCCTAACAGTATTTTTCTCATTTTATGCCAACGATTACAAAGCCACTCAATTATAGGCTCACAGCACACAGTTACACTCACCAACCAATCAATCCACGGTCAACATATGCGCTCAGTGCATCCAGAGGCCCGATGCTCCTGGGTTTGTGCTGTATGTCAAATTTGTAAAATGCCAACCAACCAGAGCCCATCTTTAATGGACAGTTACTGCTGACCTAGAGACTATGGTCTGCTAAAGCAGAACAAACTCCATGATTGCCTAGTCACAAGACTCAAGTAACTTCAGCTTCAGCACTGTCCAAATGGGTATAGCTGTGTATGACACATATCTATAGAGCAAATGCTGACAAGAATAGAGGTCTACCTCATTCAAAATTGCATGAAAGCCTTGAAGTCTTGAGGACTAACTCCAGAAATGCAGACTTGGAGATAAAGTGACCAAACACCATAAAATGACAATTCCTTGCACCTAATTCAAATTAAAGAAAATGGCAGCCAACACATCAGCTTGCCACCTAGTGGGTCTACGTGTTGTTGCTCGTTTCCTTAGCTAGCAAGCGATGAAAGTCTGCTCTCTACACCCATGCTGATAATAAATTAAAATCAGATTGGTCTTACCTCCATGTCCAGGTAACCTTTGTGAAGGTGGAGGTAATCCATTTACGGCACTTGGATTTGATCCCATTGGCAGGGTCTGTGGTCTGTACTGACCAACTTGAATTCCTTGAGTACCGCCATACGGAAACATATCTTGAGATGTAATGTTAGGTTCATATCCTCCTTGTGGTTGACCATTCATAAATTGTGTATTCATAATGCAAGCATCACCAACTCCAGACTTCAGAAAACAGCAGCAGTGGCTGCAAAACAGAAAAGTACATACTGCCAAAATAGAAGTCAAGCAAAAACCACACACATTCTAAAAATTATTTTACAGTTCACATTAGTGTATAATTTGATTCTACTGTACACTGACATCAAATCAGCATACCGGTAAGTCCCTGTTTGACAACGGTAAAATCTCATGTATGTTAGATGTAAGTGCTGTAAATTCTGAACATATTTTTCCACTTTGTTGAACCTTCCTCTTAGAACATATCTTAGCATATACGTACACTGTGAAACAAACATTTTCAAACTACCCCAAAACACACTTGTTTAGATCAGTTAGCTAGTCGTGCGTGCAGTGCCTCTAAGAAGTACTTAAATGGTGCTACATTATGTGTTTTGATACATATATACACTCTATTCTGTTAAAAGCTTTATGTTGGTCACCCAATGAAACCAAACATGTGTCACATCTATATGCTACTGCTGTCTGTGTTGTTAGCAATCTATAAAATTTATAGCATATTTCAAACTTATGCTCACTTTTTAAATGTAGGTATAGGCTGCTCATATTTGAGTGGCAAATTTATCGTGCTGTTCGCAATATAACTGCCAAATTTCATTTGAATAGGGCATGGTAAATACTGATTCCTACAGATATAATGTTCCCATTTACTATTCATTTTCCTCAGAATTATGTTTTGATGGTCATGACGTTCTACTAGCAATATTTCTGGAACTATGTTTGGAATATCTATGTAAATGATACATCATTTTAAACAAAATTGATTGCACTATTTCATTAAATAAAAATCTGAATATGTAAAAAATCCAACTTAAGACTCATTTTGGCAGAGTCGGTCACACAAAGTGCAAATTGTTTAACGTTTAACACGAAATGCATGGGCGTACTGTGAACAATTAGTGTTAACTACATTTTGGGTTAAACATCTGATCAGTTAAGCTAAACAAAACCTACAAGAAGGGAAGTCAGCACTCATACATGTATTATGATGATGGCCAAAGTCAGTTTCACACAGTTTGGCATGAGGATTCATGTCTAACCCAGAGCTGAGAGCCAAGGTGGTAGCCACTAGGCCACATTTTATCCTACCCAACGACATCTCAAGCCTTTATTACAAATACAAATGTATATATCACAGTCTACGTAGGTAGTACATATAATGCTACATATTTTATTATGTTCTGTATTAAAAGAATGCAAAGGCCATAAATGACATTGAGATCTGGCAAGGTTATAAATGATATGGGCCAAATAAGTCACAGCACTTTAAGCAATGAATTTCTCAACCACCTAGACTTGAAAGTAAATCAAAATAGGACTGTTCAAGTTGGACGAGTGGAGCCAGATGTTGACTATAAATCAGCATTTTGTCTTATCAAAGGTTTGTGTTGCAATTTCTTCTGCAGGACTGACAAATGTTTTCTTGTTAAGTCATATTTTGTGTTGTCAATTTTGTGAAGAAGGAAAAATCTGCATTAAAAACCATCAGTGCTGGAACAGACTATTTGTGTTAACCAATATTTCATGTCAAATGTTTTTTGTCACGTTCACCACTGCAAAATATATTGATGTTGAGATAGGTGGTTACCATTTTTACTTCAGATATTGCCCATATGATGTAATGTAATAACCTCTCATACAGTTCCTTAGACTTCACAGTTGCATTTAGGTTGGTAGATGTTGTTATAATGTCAAAAGTTATAAGCAAACCACAATCAAATTTATATTATAATGTCCAGAATTTAAATCACATGAAACATATGGTGAGATGCATAAAACTATTAATAGCTGATGAAATTCAGAAGACAACTGGCAAATGGCTCCGGAATTGGGATAATACAGAAAAAATTGGTTGTGAGAAAAACAGTACAGATGAGGAGTCATCTGCCGAGGATGGAATGCATGCAGATATATCATGCACACCAGCAGGCAGTAATTCACAGTCATTAAAATGACGTCAGTGAAGTTTGGGTGCAATTGCTTCAGAAGAAGGCAGCTTGGAAGTAGTAGAATGGTCTCTTCAAGAAGTGTTCTTAAGTTTCTAAAGGACTAAAAATAACAGAGAAACCTAGAGTAGTTATACCAATGTTTTGTGGGTTTGTGTAACCCTAAGAATATGAAACTCTTGGACATGGTGCAGTTACAAAAATTTAAATCTCATGAAATTACTGTTATAATTATGTCACCAGTAGATTCAGCACATACTGTTCTACAACTTTTGTGCTGACAGTTGATATGCTGTCATACACAAATTTGCTAAAGATTTAGAAGCATAAAATGACCATTCATTAGGATGGTATCTTTGGGGTAAAATCTTCTCAAACACCAAATGCCCTGTCCTGAGAGGAGGAAGTGCATTTGGGGCAAAATTGGGGTGCTATTTTTTTTCAAAACTGAACAGAAAATTTTAAAATAAAATAATACACTACAATAAACTTTTACAGTTTGCAATTACCTTAAAACTTAATCGAGATGTTGCAAGTACAGAAATTCATGTTTTTACCCTTTTCATATAAAATTATCAGCTGTCACAGGTTTGCAACAGCAGATCAGCAGTAATGCAATGTTGAAGATTCGTGTGAATGTCATTTTCCTTATTAATGAGCAAATAGTTTTTGCTGCAAAATATGATACACTCACTTTCTCTTGAAACCTTTAATCTGAGGAATGACTTAAAAGAATAGAGATTATTAATTCAAACCCATCACGGCCTAATGGTGGAACAAATGGTGACGAAACAACTCTATGTGTTCCACACGCTAACTCAACAAGCAGAACATCTTTGTGGAAAATCACTGCGAAGGGATAGTCACAATGTTCCACATACTTTACAGAGTATCTAAGAAGTATTAGATGCTCCGTCCTATACAATTTTGAATCCATCTTTCTTGTCCTCGAACTAGAGACGTGGCACGCGCTCTATATATCTGCCCATGTTTACAAGGCTGAGGTCTAGCATACGCTAAGCACTGCCTATGCCAGCTATTTAACTGGAACGTAAAATTGGAAATGATAAAAAGAAGGCCAACAGCAAAAGGCAGATCAGTAAAATAATCCAGGAATCGCACAAGATTGAGTACATACGAATTCCGCATTTACTATTTGATGACTTATGCACTTATTGCACGAATGTGAAAATATAAATGACGGAGTCACGAGGTCCAAAACTCAACCATATCTGTACAGAAATTGTATCCATAATAAAAATATACATACGAATTTGTCAGAAACTTGAAATCAAGAAACTCTCACAATCTTATATTTAACTAAACAAAGTTCAACAAATCCGTCGACGTATAATTGTATACACACCGATTCAGCCACGTAACCGAATGCCAGGATGCAGGCATGCGCAGTCCTGCCACGTAAGTCAACGCTGGTTCACTCCTCCTCGCACCGATACCGAGAAATTCGGTAAAGTGAAACTTGCTCACTTTCATAAACACATTGATCGCTTTAAGGCAATCAAATATTTAGGCGTTAGTTTTTACGGGGTTAAATAAAATGTGAATGTATAGGTTTTATATAGCTACCGTATGGTCTCGACCCTTTTTGCCTATCGATTTTGTTTTGACTGAGCGCCTGTGTATAAGCTGGACACGCGGCGCGGTTTTCGTTGGGCGCTGTAGAAATCTCGGAATTACGATTACGATTACCCTACTCCTTTTGCAATGAATTTATCGGGTGAGATCCTTCACCACCGCTGCCCGTTTGAATGGGCGCCACGCCATTTAAGGTCCCCGTGCAATAACAATAATAATAATAATAATAATAATAATAATAATAATAATAATAATAATAATAATAATAATAATAATAATAATAATAATAATAATAATAATAAGTGATTCGGACGATGCCAAATACCGATACATGTTAAGCTGACTCCACCGGCAGTTTGAGTGACAGCGACCACCGTCTCCACATAGTTAGCAATAGGCCTAAGCATGTATCTATAATAATAATAATAATGGTAATAATAATAATAATATTATTAGACACACTGCTTCGTCCCTCTGGCCTTCGAGACTCTAGGCCCCATAAATCAGGAAGGCTTCAGCCTCATCAAGAAAATCGGACGCCATTTAACTCAAGCATCGGGAGATAAGAGGGAGACTTCTTTCCTGTTCCAACGCCTCTCCATTGCCATCCAGCGATCTAACGCGATTGCCTTTAATGGCACATTCTTGGAGCCAGATTTAAGCGAAGACTGGCAATTCCAGAGAACAATCACCGTGCCTGAAGCCAAGATTAAAGAAAAGGAGAGAACCTGGAACTGGTCGTCGAAACCCAGCCGACGGGCCCCAACCGATCCTCTGGGTCAAAGAGCCACACCGCCTGTCGAAGGTCAGCCGGCGGATCGAGGTCGAGGAGACGTCGACGCTCGGGTCAGCGAAGCCCACGACGCAGGCGCTTTCGAAGCAGACGACGACGGCGATGAAGAGGAGGGAGTTGGTGGTGCTGGATGTTCGTCCGATCCACACCGGAAATTCTTGCGCCCCATCGAAGAAACGCCCACAGAACGCTCTACACTTACGCGACCGCTAACTCAGGGTTGCTTCTTCACCACGGCGCTTAAAGACAAGATCACGCGATTCGGAGGTGCAGCTAGTCGACCTGTTTCCAGTGTGCCAACCAGGACGCCACAGCAGCTCTAGTTGCTCCAGCAACAATAGATTTGTATCATAATTGAAGTGACACAATAGATTTGTTTCATAATAAAATAATAATAATAATAATAATAATAATAATAATAATAATAATAATATTTGTCATTTTCTCCGGACATTTCTCAACCCTGAGGGATTATATCAAAGATGTTACCTTATTAACATCTTTGGATTATATATACCTCGGGGAATAAAAAAATAATAATAAGGTAGCAGTAGCAGTATTAGTGGTGGTGGTGGTGGTAGTGGTAGTAGTAGTAGTAGTGGTACTGGGAGTAATGGTAGTGGTAGTAGTAGTAGTAATTATGTTCATTAAATGAACGTTTTCTACTGTTGCAATGCCCATTATGTTCAAATAAAAATAGTTATTATTATCATCATCATCATCATCATCATAATCGTCATCGTCGTCATCATCATCATCATCATCATCATCATCACGAGCTGTTTACTTACTTACATATCTGATGCTCTACAGGCACGCTGCATTAGTCAGCAACGTGTGTCCGTATTTCCGATGTTTTCAATCGTGGCTGAGAAGCAAGAATAGAGCGATTACGATGGCTTGCGTAAACGACTGTTTGGTGATTTTGTGCAGTCTGTTTTATGCATTTGCCGGGTTAGCCTCATCAACTTCAAGTGCCAGAAATTACATGAAACGGGAACACTCGCTTGTCAAGCCATATACTGGTAAGGCCAATGTTACAATTGTTGTGTTAAGTAGGCCTCAGTAGGTTAAGGTAAATGTCCGTCAACTGTTTTTATCATTCCTGATAAGATTCATGTCTTTCAAGTTAGAAGTCGTATGCACATTCTACCGTGGAAGACAGATTCGCAGTCTACCTAATTTTCACCGAAAGCCAAATATTACTGCCCAAGAACCATGCGAAACTTCCAATGCAAATAATCGAAACATCAGTATCATCAATATCGACATTATAAACTTCCGTATAATACTTTTTTAAATTCGCAATATACGTAATTTTTACTAGATTCAATATTCACATTCAGTTAACGTTCTTGCTTCAAATTCACGTGAAGAAACCTAACGTCGGAAACAGAAACATTCGGAAACACGAAACATATTCGATCGTCATCATCGATTTTCAGGAAACTGTAAGATGAGACACCTAAGTAAAAATATGTGTTGAAATGAGCAAAATTAAATTACATTTAAAGTTTCAAACAACTTCGTTGGCAGTTGTAATATATGATAAACGGCCACTTGTGGCTGCCCTTCTTGTAAACAACATGGCCAACCCAGATTGAGAAAGTAGAGTGCTGCATGGTGTTGGAAGGGCTATTGATTACATAAGTAATTAATAAACAAGAAGTTCCCACAACGATATCTGCAGAACATGAAATACTATCCAATCACTGCAAACAACTTTCTATGTCAGTCAAATGAGGAGAAGGGTTTTGCATCATCCACTCCTCTTCACACAGCTGTGTGGTTCTCAATGTATCTCCAACATCTACTGTGACCATTCATGGCATAGTACAAACACAACATAAGTTATACAATGAACTCTTAAAAAGTACAAGAAAAATGGAAGTGTAACAACTGCACCATGGCAGTTACTTCAATTAAAATACCACCCATCCGTGGAACTTAACCTTTGATGCAGAATTCCATTGTGCCAAATCCAGGGTGTTATTTTTAGATGATCGATGGGATTTCGTTGGGAGCACTATCATCACTAATGGTTATGTTCGACTGACACCAGATCAGCGAAGTACCTCAGGAGCGATTTGGAATAATGTGGTAAGGCATTTTAAACTATGTTTTCATTTACCTTCTTTCTAATCTAATCTGAGAACTTCTATAGCACCACTGTAATAATGCTCTGTGTATTAGTCAATGGTTGCTACTAAGCAAGATCAGTATGCTTGTAAAAATCCAGGATGAGTCTGGTTGAAAATAAAGAAGGAAATACCAAGAAGATGCAGAAGCACACCTGTGGAGGAAATGAGTCCAGGGAGAAGTGTCATTATTGACATGTTTGACAAAGACTCACCTGTTTCAACTTGCTTATACACCATGGCCTTAAATCTGTCAAGTGAACTTCTTCAACAGATATTGATTTTTTACCATGGTTTCACATCCAGCCTCTTCAGTTGATGCATTGTGCATTATGATAATGTATGTATGTATATATGCATATATGTATGTGTGTATGTATCTGGACATTTATATTGTCCCGTGTAAGAACTTCTTGAAGGCACGTCTTGCTACCGTAATTGATGTTATAATTGGATAAGTGCAAAAAATTCGTCCGCTTGTGAATGATGCTTTGTAGGCAGGAAGTCTGCCATGGCTGGCTGTCATACACATTTGAACCAAAGCAACGGATTCTGATCTATGACTCTGTTCGTTGGATTTTCTTGTGTGAAAGAGTCAGTAATTGGTAACATCTCCAAGTGAATAAACGCTAATGTAATTTATGCTTGTGAGGATGGCCTTCAAGAAGTAGTTGGTACTTGGAAGTTACCAATCATGAGCAAATTAAAAAACTGAGTTGCGCTAACCTCTGCTAGATTGCTCAGTTGATGAAAATTCATCAGATCTCAAATGTATCATGATGTTTCTGCTTTTGTTGTTTAGCCCTGTCAGCTTCGGGACTGGGAACTTCATGTCCATTTTAAGGTTCATGGGTCAGCGACTGATCTCTTTGGAGATGGTTTTGCCATTTGGTATACAAAGAACCGAATAGAACCAGGTAGCTTACATATAAAATTAATACAAATACTGGAAAATAGTTAACATTCTTAAACAGTTTTCATTAGTTAGTTTAGCATCATTACTTAGTTTAATAGTTTTGTGTGTACCATTAATTTATGTATTGTCCTATGTCTTTTTGAGAAAACATTATAAACAGAGTCATAGGGTTTCAGAATAACTCTCTTAGAGTGCTAAACTTCTATTACCTATCTGCAGACAAGCTTAGAAAATATTCCACTATCAAGCAGGGTTGGATTTGTGAAATTTTGGCCAGAGGGCTTCAAAGTGAGGATGTGAGTTTCAACGGAACAAAAATGGTTTCGGAGCATGTATTTTGAAAATTTCTATGAAAATTTGACTTGGAAGTTGGTGGGATGATTAAACCTGACTCTCCTGCATGAACTTACCGGCCGAGACTGGGTGGCTGACGTTTGACAGAGTCATTAAACTGACCACTGGGGCATGGGACAGAAGCCTAGCTGCCAGCAGTTTGACTTACAGTGATGATCTACGATTAATAAGTAAGTAATTGCAACAATTTATATAGATTCGCAGATGGTGAGCTACTTCTAAGGTGCTTTACCATGTCAGCTGTCAGTGCAGGTACTGAGTGTGTTTTGAAAACATAAAACTTCCAACCTCCTGAAGAGATGCCAGAAGGCATCTGTACATTCGGGCCAGCAACCCGAAATGCTCTGTTGCCAGTTTTAGTCCTGGTTGGTGACACAAAGGCATTGGCAGAGTTTTATGTTTGCAGCCATAGCTGATGAGGGTCATCAGATTGTGGTTTGGTGCAGTCTATGAGGTAACTTGGTGCAGAGTTATGCAGATACTGATACCGAAGAAATAAAAATTTGATTTTGATGCATTTGCCGATCCTTGGCCCCTGAGGCTGATCTCACAGCACATGTTTGTTTTGATCATTGCAATAGTCGTTTCAACTCAGGATCAAACTTTATAGTAGTTGGATGGTCATATTCTTTGTGAGGTCACGGTCTGTGACTAATAACTAAAACACGCTGAATCTTATAACGGAAATTACGGGTAAATGAAAATTAGTACATTAGCGAAAGTTCATGTACATTCAGTCACACACACCTATGATTCCTCACTCAGTAGATTGACATATGGCGTGTTGACACGGTCATATCCTACTTATTTCACAGCACTGTGTATACAAAGTGCCAGAAGATAAATTCTGCCAATAAAAAGTGACAACATTATTGTTGATGATCTTTTGAAATTGTCAAACAACTGGATCTCAAACCATCACCCCATCTGTAGCATAGTGTTGACTTGTGAAAAGACAAGTCTTTTGATTTTGGTAATTATAATTAAACGGACAGTTGAGTCACAACTACAGTTTCTAAATGCACAAATCTTTCAACAACATTTGTAACTCAGACTTCCAATTTAGAACATGACAGACCAGTGCTACAAATCTTTGTACTCTTTCTTGAAAATGCATTTGCAGCTACATTGTATAGGCTCTTTCCTATGATGACAGCAATCCATTTCAGACTCGTTTAGATTGGCTTCCTGCTATTGCATAATTGTGGGTTTTCCGCTGACTCATTACAACATAGGCTTGATGTTTTCTCTGATGAGTGCCAATGTGATAACATGCGCATCAGCAGTAATTACTGTAGACGTCAGCCTGCCTGTGCACAGGGTGCAGGCAGCCAATCACACCATCCCCACCACATGTTTGATGCTGGCAGCCAGGCACACCCACTAACCGTAAGCATCTGATCCACGAATGCACACACAAATCTAATGCAATGACTTATGGAAACTTCCTATACAAATGCATGCTTCAAAGTTGCTGACTAATGTAATATCCCAATATAATAACAGCATAATATTGTGTTCACAACTGCATCAGTGTAAGCTGAAGGTGCTGGTAGTTTAAGGTATGTAGCATCAATTCTAGTGCATGTGCTACTGAGTATGAAGAATATTTGCATGCTATTCATGCGTGCTTGTTATAATTATGTGCAGTATATATGAGCGAGAATACGGTAATTGCTCGGGAATTCAGACCCAAAACTGAAGGTTAACAGCCACTGAGCTGTTGACAGTTATTCCTTAGATCCTTCATAGCACTGCTGTGAAGAATTTAAAGCTATGAATTTTTCAGGGATTTTACTGGAATGTTTCTTGTGTTTATGCCTATCTACAGGACAAGTTTTTGGAAGTAAAGATTACTTTGTTGGCTTGGCTATTTTTTTGGACACATATGCTAACCAAAACGGTCCTCATAATGTAAGTTAGTACTTAAAATTGTTTCGATTTATATGAAGCCAAACTGAAGCATGATTATTCCATTTCATGCATTTTCATATTTAAAAAAAAAGATTTGCTGGCTTTTATCATTGGTGAAACTGTTCTTCTAGTATTAGCTAGCTATGCTTCATCTGCAGGTGCTATGCTGGATTATATATGTAGCTACGTGTATCGTAGTAAATGTAGTGCCTTTTAACTGTCTCACAAAAGCACTGCACATTTGACTTAACAAGTGTGCTTTAAGGCAATTTGTGAATGTTTGCTGTTCAAACAGTCAACTGTTCTTTGTTACAGAGTTTCAGCAGTCAGGTAGTTTGAAGTTTGAATTTCAGTTGTTACTGTTATTGTTAGCATGGTCACCCATACATATCAGCTATGGTGAACAATGGTTCTCAGCATTACGATCATGATCGAGACGGCACTCACACTGAACTTGATGGCTGTGAATCACACTTCAGAAAAAATCCATACGAGACTTACATAGCTATCAGATATGAGCACAATAAGCTTACGGTAAGTGACCGATATGTGAAACATGCATATAGTTGAAATATTCAAACCTGAAACTGTGTCTATCGTCATATGTTTTGGGATGACTTATAATATTTGGCTTCTATGTCATAATTAATATTGTAGTGTAAACCATGACTGAGACTTGTATGGTGCCTAGATTATTAATCCAGGCATGCAGCACTCAGAATAGCTGGCTAGCCTATACACTATACATGCAGAACAGATGCACAGAAATTCCAGGCCAAGAAACTGCAATGAGCAAACATTGTAGACAGGAAAAATGAGAGAGACGAATAGAGAAAATGACAGTTAACGAAAGGAAGAACCTTCAGACAAGTTGGAAGTCAGGTCGACGCAGAGTACAGATTGGCAGACAGACAGATGTACACTGAACGCAGAAGAGATGGAATGACTTGGCCATTTCATTTCTAGCTTTATCTAGTAAAACCACCTTTGGCCAAAATGTTATAAAAGCCTTCATTCCTTTCTTTGGAATCGAACATCTGTGGTGAAACATAGACCATTGTGACGACCGGAGTGCCAGCCGATGCCTAAATTTTCCAAAAAAGCCTGTCTGATGTGTGCCATTTGATTAGGGCGCCTGAAGGCTGCAGCTTCTTTGTTTAGGGCCAAAGCCACCCCAGAATGCCTGATGCTCGCTTCTGAGTACCTAGACTAGAGCACTGTATGTCCTTCAATGATAAATTGTGCAGTCACACTGCCATCTCACTTCTAGTAGGTTCAAAGAATAATTCTAAAGACAAATTTGGACTCAGTCTGATTACTTGAGAATTACAGAGCACACTTTAAAGTCTTACTGCATGAGAATTATAGAGCAAACCTTGAAAAAGATGAAATCAGAAGCCTATATAAAAGACAACTTGTGACTACACAAAAGCAGAGCACAGGTCATTCAGTGATGATGTGTGAGAGGTTTTAACTAAACTGACATGATGAAAGTTTGAATAAATAATGAGGTTACTTATTGTGGTATGTGTTTATTTTTAAGGTTTCCACTGATATAGATGGCAAGAACACTTGGAAGCCATGTTTCAGTGTTGATAAAGTTCGCCTTCCAACGGGTTATTACTTTGGTGCCTCTGCTGCTACAGGCGACCTTTCTGGTAAGTTAGCTGCAAGTTCTCTGGTCTGATCCATTCAGATAGCTTCTGCTTAGAAGGAATTCCTATTCATATTTGTCTTTATGTTGATGTAGAGCATTAGACTTGAGTGATCCTAATTTATATTGCAAACTCTGCACCGAATATCCTTTAGCTTCAAATATCATATCAATTTTCTTTTAGCCATTTAGAGGCTGACACTGATTTCATTAGTGCTTTAGTTCAGGGTAATGCTGGAAGTTCTTGCATTTACCGTCTGTTCACTTAGTCCATTCATGATAATAAGTTAAGTAATTTAATTTTTATTCCCAGTGATCATTGTATGTAGGCACATGTGCTTCTAGCCATGTCCGTAATTAGGCCTATCATGCCACTCCGCTGGATTCACTTCTTTGTCAAATATACTGCTGAAATTTAAATTATAGAGGTAGTATGGGCTTATTTACTGTTTACTGCCAAAATTGAAAAATGAACTGTGATTGGTGCAATGTAGTGCCTGCCTAGATTCAGCCTTGATTTATATATGGTCTACAGTGTTCAGTCCATGCCTGGTTAGCCACACACCTAGCAGGTCACTTATGCAGTGTCACATTTTGTGGTCTATCCTCTCCTTCACCATTTGATATGGTGTTCTTAAGACTCTCTTCTTGGTTCCATACTTTACCTCTTATATTCTGTGCTTGTGCTTTCCTGCATATCGTCATTCAATCGCCATAGTCACTGCATGTGCAGATGGCCTGTAAATTTACTTCTTTTTGAGTTTACACTGCTGCTGAACTGTCTTCAAGTAAGTGCATCTTTGCAGTGCATTACAGGATTACTGAAAACCCTTTGCATGCCATTGGCACAAAATTTCGACAATGTAGGGGAGTTTACTAAAATGCTTGGGAGTTAGAGCAAGAAATGCCTCAAAACTCACTATTTCTCACAGACTTTCAAACACTTGAATAACTGTATTTGTTGTCTTAATTTTTTAGATAATCATGACATAATATCGATGAAACTGTATGACATTGGTATTACTAGAGAGGTAAATTCAAATTTGTGATATTAACATTGCTTATTTTGTTGCTTTTGCTTACTGATCATTGTAAGTAGGAAATAAAAACACAGCTGGTTAATATATATACATACGGATCAGTGGTGTTATTGGCTGGCTGAGCTGTGAGGGCAGGCGGGCTGACATCACCAGTAATTATTGCTGACACGTATTTTATTACATGAGCGCTCACAGGGATATGTTGTGATGAGTCCGTAGGTTTTTTAAGAAAAACTGATGATTGTGCAATAACGAGAGACTGGTCTGTACTGATCTGTTGTGTTGGCGGGAGAGGGCTTATATAAGTGGATGCAGATTCACTGTTAGGACAAGCATAAAGATTTTAACACTGGTGTATCGTGTGCCAAGTTGAAAGGTTGAGTTACTAACGTCATTGATAGATTCACGCATTTAGAAACTGTGATGATTTAAGTACTGTTGTCATTTAACTGTTTGATTAATTATAACTTCAAAAATCAAAGACTGTATGTCTTTACTTGAGTTTGCACTATGCTACGAAATGGACAAGTCAGTGGTTTGAAGCTGAATCAGTGACAACTTGGAGGGATCACTGGCACTGTCCAAAAATGACAGTCCAAGCCAACCTGAAACTTGCCATGGCAAAACAGAATCCGTGATTTCACAATCGTAAACAGCATGTAACTTCAGGCTCAGCATTGGCAAAATGAGCTTGGCTACTGATGAGTTGATGCACATGAAATTGACCCATGTATCATCACAGCTGATGCTGATGATGTTAGAGTCTACATTTTGTCCAGAACCGCACAAGAGCTGCAGAAAACTTGAGAACTGACTCCAAGATGTGCAGAGCAACCTAACAAATGAAAATAATTTGAGCAAATGCTGCTAAAGAACGATTCATATATGCATTTGTATTCAGCCTAAGAAAATACTGGCCATTCCTATCTGGCTGAATAGTGATGATCACTATTTGTTAAAATGCTAATACATATTGATTCATGCATGAATATATGCATACATATGCCTCGGAGTATCTCTCAAGAGTTTTTTAAATTATTTCTGTTTAAAACATTGCAGACTGAAGGCGAGGTCGACTACAGTAAGATAGAACCATCTGCAGACTTCTTTGCTCCTCCAAGAGGTATGAATTTTAAATAACTTTGAAATTATAATTCAGTTGTATGATACTTCCAAACAGAATGAGCAAATTGGAACTGTTTAGGTAAAATTGTTTTTTTATTTAAGGAGAAAAGCTGAACAGTCCAGTCTTCTGGGCTTTGCTGTCTGACAAACTCGTTGAAAACCAACCAGTAAGAACCGTGCCAAAATGAACAGTTGATGTAAGTAAGTAAGTAAGACATTTGTTTACACGCCATGTGTCCATCGACTGAGCGAGGAATCGTAGGGTTATGATGCCTACCTCAAGAGCCTGGATTACCATAGCTGAATCAAATCCACGAGTGTCCAGTCGCATTTGACTGAAGTTTTGGAATGTTGGCCTTGTATGACCCACCTGTTTATCTGTATCGAGGTTGCCCATGTTGACAATAGCATGGGTCTGAACATCATCCAAAACCATCACAATCTGTGGATTTTAGCACAAACTTTAGCATGCAGACAAATAACAAAAGCAAACACATGAAAAGTTTGATCAACCGCCATACAATATTGATTTTCTTGTCCAATTTGAACTGAAGAAAATGCAGCTATGTAGCATTTCACCACTTGTGTGTAAATTTGCATATCATGGCATCTTTGCAGAGCTTTTGATCTTATTCCCTACAAATTTCTGTTCCAGAAACCTGTGATTTTGTTGCATACGTTTCTTTTGTAAGTTGTTCTTGCAGTTCAGAAGATTATGATATGCATAATGTTCACTTACAAATAACACCTGCCATATTGTGCATTCGTATACTTGCTGAAATACAAGTGATGTTTGTATAGCTAGAGAAGGTCTCCCACTGGCAGTCTGAAGCATCCATGGTTAATGTTGACACTTATTCTGAGGCCCAGGTCTGGATCGTTTAGACATTGAGGAATGATGCTGAGCCAAAGGAAAAGACTCACAGCACACAGTGATACTAATCGACCAATAATTCCAAGGCTAACAGTGGGAGTCTAACTAATGCATTAGGAGGTCGGCCATATCCTTGGTATGTACTGTTTCATGAATATATAGAAAGCCACCCAAAGAAAATTTCTCAAAAACGGACAGTACAGGCCTGGTCCACCACAGCAGAACTGATTCCCTGATTGCCTGGTTGCAAGCAGTGTTTGACTTCGTGGTTCAGCATTGTCCAAACAGGCAAAACTATAGATGACACGTCACACTACCGAGCGCTGACATATATTAGTCCGACTCATCGACATAGCTGATGTCAACAACTCAGGTAAAAAAGTAGGCAAATTGTTTTGTATATGATGAGCAATTTTTTAATTTAGTAAATTTTCAGGTAAAGTTTCCTGGCTTTGAATATGTGCTTGATATGTCCATTTTTTAACAGATCACATCGACGATCCTAAAGGTTCCTATATGTTATCACGTTTGACTGGCTGGAAAGCAACTGTTATAATAGTTTTAGTCATCATTGGACTTATTATCTGTGGAATGGTTGGGTACATCATGTATAACAAGAGCCAGCAAAACTCAAAGAGGCTTTACTAAACTCTGATGGATAACTCAATTTTCAGTTTGATTAATTCCAACACATTTTTGTTTTTTATGTTCATGTTCTATGCACACTAATATTTTGTCTTAACCTATCTTCCGTCAACAGCTAATATAATTTGCCTGAGCTAAGAATGTAGTAACACTGGAAAACGTTTTGCCGATATTAGATAACAAGGAGATGCATTTTGTTTGTCTAAATACATTTTCCAAAATTCTTTTGTCTTTAATTGGTTTTATTTTAAGAGGTGACTAAAGTTGAGAGAAACATTACTGTGAAAATGATAATTTGGTAATTATTTGCATTTGGGTTTGGCTGCAATACTGTAACTTCTAAAGTTAAACTCTAATGTCTCAATTTGGCAGATCGACCAAAAGACTTTAAGCTAGAATTTAACAATAAAATATTTTTATTTAATGCAGGAATTGCATAATAGTTCCATGTTTAAGTTGTTCAGTTAGCTTTAGTTTATTTCTAATATTTTAATGATTTATTATTAAAAATTCAATTTAATATGATTATGTCATTATTTCATTTCAACACAGCTTCACCCATTCTCCAACAATTAATTTCCCGTAAGACGCTGCTTGATCGAAGGAAAGTCGGCACTCGATTTAGGCCAGTAGGCTAAGTTTAGGGCGCCCTTAGTTAAAATCAGCTTTGTATCCCACGCAAGGGAGACCGAGCGACAAGATGTTTCACATGAAAGCAATCGGCGTGGAAAACAGTTATCAATCAGGCAAGCCAGACTATAGGTGTCGCGCCGTGCGTTGCACTAAACGTAGAATGGCGGCGCTGCGTTCTGCATGTTTACGAGTCAAGACAACTTGATATCGTTTGTTCAGCGATACATTATTTAGGGCCTACAGTACATTCGTGTGCTGGGTGAACATAAAATATACAAGTCAAGATCCGTACTTGGGGTAAATATATATTTAGACGAGAGGGCGTCCGGGAAAAATTGCACTCCTGAGTCTGACGAAACAACCACTGCTTCTTTCCAGGTTGTCTACGTTGGTTCGACAGGGTTTGCTCCCACCCTGATGTGTACGATCGCAAAACGGTCTAAGCCCAGATGGTGGGCAAATAAGAGGCTGTGTGGAAATCGGTGAAGGACCCGTTCATATAAAAAAATAAATACATAACAGGTTTGTGTAAAACAAGGGGTAGGCCTACTACTACTACGGAGGCATACCCCGCTGGTGCCCTTTGAGAAACTGGTCCAGTGTCACAGCCGAAATATCCGATGTCTGGTTCAGATGCCATCTCGAAAGGATTCGATGTCAAAGTACGGGCCAACTTTCACTGTAAAAAAATTCCATAATTTTACGGGTTATCGTAATCGTAAGCTCGAGATTTCTACAGCGCCCAACGAAAGTGAAGTCGCGGGAACCAGGTTATTCACAGGCGTTCTATCAAAACATAATCGATAGGCAGAAAGGGTTCGGTTCCAGGTCAAGATCAAGGAGTCAGGCAGTCAGACGGCTACTGCGGATGGTGTTTCGGATTAGAGCGGGGAGAGAGATAAGAAGAGGAAGAATTGGAATAAGATTTTTGGAAGAGTACAGATTTCAGTTTTGAAAGACTAGCGGAGAAATTGAAAGAAGTGAAGTGTTGGTTAGTTCGTATGATGGGTCAGATAATTGTAATTATTTCGGGAGTTTATTCCAGAGTTGCCATCATGCATGCCTTTTACTGAAAATTACGGGCATCCCGTTTTCTCATTTCTTTTTATGACTGGTCCCCGATGAATGCCCTTTTATAAACGGCGCTTTCCCCGAATTTTACGATAAATGGCCTTTAGTTAACGGCGTTTTACCTGAATTTACAGAGAGCGATTTGATTAACGCCGCTTTACCGAGTTTTGCCAAGTTCGTTGGCCCCACAGTGTTGTTGGCCACCAGTGGCAAGGTGCTGGACCATTTTGGGCCCCATAGAAGTCGATGCCTGTTTTATAAATAAAGTCAGAGTTGTTTTAATAACGAGTGTTTAGGTATATATGTATGTATATACATATATAACTAAACAGTCGTTTATAGCAGGTTAGACACTATGAAACTGGGAGTTGATAAGAAAACCAGATCAGGCTCATTACCACAAGTTTTCCTTTAAATGTATGAAGTAATTACTCGTATCATCATTGCATCAAGATACGGTCATAAATTGATGCACACAGTTTAACAGCATAAAGTCTATGAAACTGATAGGCCTACTACTTAACAGAAAAATATAGATAAATTATTTCCATTACTGTAGTTCGTGTTGTCAAAACAGCTCAGTACATTGTTGACAATGTGAGCAAAGCAGCGAGTGGGACATTCCAACTCCTATATCTTAATTTCCCGGATTTCTTCATCGCCTGCAGAAGCTAAGTCTGCAGTTTTAGTCTCAGTCTTAGTCTGCAGTCTTAGTCTCAGTCTTAGTCTGCAGTCGCTGTCAAAACAAAAGCGGCGAAGCAGGTAACGTCCGATTCGACTCCAACTCAAGATCCAGAAGACTAAGCAGGTAGACAGATTGACGACTGCAGAGGATACCACATAACAGCAATGTCTGTTTAACACGTGATCTGCAAAATAATGCAAAACAGAATACGGTAGGGCCTAATGAATAGCAAGCTAACTTATAAATGTAAATGTACACGGTTTTCTATAGCGACCCGTTTAGCCTCGACCCTGCTCGGGTGAGACCCTTCACCACCGCTGGCCGTTTGAATGGGTGCCACGCCATTTAAGGTCCCCGTGCACAGACCGAGATTCGTATGTCTGAAATAAACCACCTTCGAGTTTGCGAACGTACCCAAAAAAATTAGTAATTGCCATTTTATGACGTTTTCTTCAAACACAATCAAATTAATAAATTAATAATCATCTTTGTGTGATGTATTCTTTAACACATTCAAATTAATAATCGCTATTCTGTGACGTTTTCTTTAAACAAAATCAAATTAATAATCGCCATTGTCTCACGTTTTCCTACAAACAAAAACTAATAATCGATAAGGTGTGACGTTTATTTGAAATACAATCAAATTAGTGATCGCTTATGTTTCACGTTTTCCTTAAACACAATCAATTTAATATTCGTTCTTGTGTCGTCTTTCTTAACGAAACACAATAAAATTAATAATGGACATTGTATGACTTTTCTTTCAAAACAATGAAATTTGCTAATTGATCACAGTCAAATTAATCGCCATTGTGTAACGTTTTTCTGTACACAAAATTAATAAACGCCAATGTGTGACGTTCTCTTCGAACACAGTAAAAATAATCGCCGCCATTATGCTATGTTTTCTGTAAATACAAATTAGCAATCGTTATTGTGTGACGTTTTCTGTAAACACAATCAACTTGCTAATCGCCATTGTGTGACGTTTTCCTACCCATAATAATTAATAATCGCCATTGTGTGACTTTCTTTCAACACAATCCAATTAACATTCACCATAATATTGACTGACTTTTATACCTAAAACGCAATCAAATTAATAATCACTATTGTGTGACTTTTTCCATAAACAAAATCAAATTAATAATTGCCATTGTTTGACGTTTTCCTAAACACCAAAAATTAATAATCGCCATTGTATGATAACTTCCTAGACACAGAGATTAATAATCGTCTTTGTGTGACGTATTCTTTAGACACAATCAAATTAATAATTGCCATTGTGTGACGTAATCTTCAACTACATTCCAATTAATAATCGCCATTGTGTGACGTTTTTCTTCTACACAATCAAATTATAAATGGCCGTTGAGTGACATTTTCCTACACACGTTTTTCTAAAATGTTAATCGCCATTGTGTGACGTTTTCTTTAAATAAACGCATTCAAATTAATAATCACTTTTGTGTGGTGTTTTCCCTTAACGAAATCAATTTAATAATCGCCCATTGTTTGAAGTTTTTATACAAACAAAAATTAACAATAGCCTTTATGTGACTTTTATTTGAAACACAATCAAATTAATGATCGGTATTGTGTGACGTTTTTGACAAACACAATAAACTTAATAACAGTCACTGTAAGACAACTTTAAAAACAATAAAAATAAAAATCGCCATTATGTGACTTTACTTTCAGCACTTTACTTTCTCATGGTTCATGTTTAGGATTCATAGAACACCACACTCTATATCCCATCTTTAACTATTCCTTGAAATCTTAAAGGTGTTCAGTTTTCCTCTAACTTTTTCGTTTTGAGAATGCGTCTTTGCCAGTTAGGCTACTGTTCTTCCTTTGATTTCCTTGTGGCATTTGCATCTTAAGTATTCTTTCTTTTTTAATAGCATGAGTCAAACGCCCACACTTTACAACAACAGTGCACACAGCAATATAATAAATGACATGAACAATGTAAAATGGGGTCTGAATGACAACTTAATAAAAAATTATGGTTAATTGGTTCAGAATACAGATTCACAACTTTTGGGAAAATCTAGAAGATTTGATATATTGATCTACTGAAAAAGTTACAATTTTCTGTATTTATATAGTGATCGAACGACAAAGGGTCTTTTATGGAGTAATGTGTGAAAGTTCGGCAATTCAAAATTATGTCCCCTCTCCCGCAAGGTGAAACTGTGAGAGTGCTTAGCTGGGGTAACTGGTGAAGGCAGTGGTTAGGATCCTGGATGCTTTTAAAGAATTTCAGTTCGATTTTCTCCCAATAATTCCCCAATTTTATACTATCACCATTCAAAAGGCCACTACGAACAGCGCGGCGTAAAAAGGAATCGATTCTCTCAATTAATTCTATTGACAGGAAACCACGTGACATTGCTCCCCGGGTAACAGACTTCCTTCACTTGTCCTATTTCCTCTTCGTTGATGGTTTCTTAAACACAATGAAATTAACAGTCGTCATTGTGTGATGTTTCTTTCAACACAATCAAACTATTTATTCGCTATTGTGTGACTTTTTCCTTAATTAAACTCAACAAAATTGCTAATACACATTGTGTAACGTTTCTTAAATATAATCAGATTAATAATCGCCATTGTGTGACATGTAACACTACTCTTTCCAGAGTAATCAGCCAGTTAAATCTTACTGACTAGTTTCTGTATTTCAACCTACTGGAAAGATAAAGGGAGTCAAGATAGTCGCTATATGATGCAATCCACACAAAATCTTGTCTCGTTCAGTCAAAAATTATTATATGTTTATTAGTAAAGAACTAACTGTTTGTAAAATAAGATAGCTAAGCATTAATCTAACCTAATAATTATCTTACTTATCAATATTAAGCCAGCATGATATTAAGCTAAGTTTATATTGTAGTTATACTACCACCCCCCCCCCCCCCACTTGAGCAAGCACGCTCGTTCTTGCACTTTCTTGTAGACATGGAAAGATGTATAATTAAGTCTCCGGTCCATGTGAAGGATTATTTAAATAACTCACAGTCGAGGAAGTCTTTCACCAAAAAGCATTAGATAAAATTCAACTCACAGTTGACTGAGGTTGAGTAGATCGTAGAAAGAATCACAGTCTGTCGATGTCCTTGCATATCACATCCGCTTCCGAACCAACCTTCGCCAGCTAGACCATTTCTTTCAAGAAATCGAATATAGTCGAGCCTCATATCAACATCCAGATAATGACCAGAGTAGAGGACCGCTGTCAGTCAAAGTCAACTAAGATCCAGTTCACAAACAACGTTACTAAATCGTGCTAGGATTGGCGTCTATGATGAATCAAGAATAATTCCAGTCATAAGCTCGCTTCAACACCGGCAGAAGATTAAGGAAGAACTCGACTGTATTCGTTCTTGGTAAGTAGGTCATTAAGCAGAATCGAAGAAGAACTGAAAAATATCATGAAGACGAGAAAGACAAGAGGTAAATGAACTGAAAGAAGAACAGGTGGAAAACTGTAAATCCCTGCAGTCGTTCTCAGTAAGTGCTTTTAAAATTAAAATCACATGAAGTGATGATGATGATATTTAATCGACGACGGCGACGAGAGTGATTACTATGATGATGGTGGTGATGATAATGATGATGATGCAAGAAAGATGTAAAGAAAAGCACCGAGAGAGAAAATGAAGACGTAATTTAAATGATCGTTGTTGTGATTTGGTTAAAGTGATATTGAAGCTGGTAAAGATTGCAAGAAGAAGACCAGGGCAACGAGGAACGGAAGGCGAAAGGAAAAGGCGACGCTGGAGGAGGGAGAAGAACAGCAAGAAGAACAGCGAAGAATGGAAGTTAAACAACACTAGAATATTCTTTAACGACTGTTATCAACAGGTTTTCTCCAGTTGTATCTTCAAATACTATATAAATTTTAATTATATAGTTATTTTATTGATTTTATTAAAGCTAGTCGTTGTGGTCCGACCGACTCCCTGGCGGGTGAATTCCATTGAGCGACTAGAGTCCTGATCGCCTTTGGGTCTTATTTGTTCGCGAGTTTGACTCGTCCGATTAAAGCTGTCCCTCTGCAATGACCTTAGGCGCACCTGGACATGTCAACTTTGATTCAAGCTGAAAGCATTCCTCTTTGACAAATCCCATACAGATTTCTGTGCCTCCCTTTACCTGTATTTCCGGTCCAATTCTAAACAACATCCACCGTAGTCGTCTGCTTCCCTAACTTTTGGATCTTGACTTGGAACCGAATCTGACCCTTCCTGCTTCTCTGTTCTTTCTGGGTCTGCCTCTTGTATCCCTCTTGTATTCTATGTACTATATTTTATGCTGTTGTCTTGGGAAACAATAAATAAAATGGAAAAAATGGGGAAATTGTTTTATAAATTGTTGTGACTGAGCGCCTGTGAACAAGCTGATTCCCTCGACTTAGCTTTCTTTGGGCGCTTTAGAAATCTCGAGTTTAAGATTACGATTATGAAAAGAATTACGACTAAAGACAGACATAGCCCTCTTAGAACGAGGGCCCTGGTCCAAGGGGAAAAATAAGTGTCTTCACGGATGGGTCAAGGAGCAAAGTCGGTAGAGTATCATGTTCTTTCTATGTGGGCTCTCGTGGCCAGTGTGGAAGCTTCCGGTTATTAGGTGTAATATCGATCGATTTACACCAAATAACCGAAAAATTCAATGACACAAATGTGAATATAAATTAGTATGTCTTGGCTATATGAGAATAGGTAACATAATATCGCACTGGAAAGTAAAAAATTGTGGGAGCATCGTATTGCCCAAACTTTTTAACTACACAAAAAAAGAATAACTCTAAATCAGTTAGTAGCCTACACATGTGCGAAGCAGAGGCCGACATGGCATCCCCTCGAGACACAAATACAGTTTTTCGATATAATAAAGTTCTCACTCAAATTTGTCAAACAGTTTGTGAAACATCGGCAGCAATTTGTTTAGTGATAGACTTCCTAATAGGCCTACTGTCATTAGGCTAGCGAAGTTTTCATTAAATTTCCCCATGTGGTAACGATTTCTATGCTGCCGAAGAGCATAGACCCAGTAAGAATTAAAGTATATGAGGTTGTTTGTTCGTCACAATTGCTTTAAACTCGTATGTTTAGGCTAAATGTAAAAACTATGCATAAATGCTAAGCTATTCAAAGTTATGTGAAACAAAAAAATACAAAACCAAACAAACAGGCGTCTGGGCAATCTGTTTTAGCAGATTTCTTCTACCCTTACGAAATTTCCTGCGATGTACGTAGAGTAACGTCAGAGTCTCACGGTAAAAGATATGAAATAAACGTTGCTAAAAGTGTAACGAGTATCATATTGCTGATAACTTCTGTCAGCCTTTCGCTCGCATTGCAACCATCCGTAGCACACAGACAATGTCTGCCGGTGAAAGCAGTGGCATAATAGGCACTGCTGCTTTTGATAGAATTCACAAGTTGCTGGACAGTTGGTGGCAATCCGTCAGTTGCATTGGGAAAGACATTGCAGTCGTTTGATGCATCTGTGTATGAACAACCGCGAATGACGAACTCTACGTCACACTGTTCATTACTGCCTGTATAAAACAAAATATTAAAATACAGGTGGAGATCACTCTAACACTGACAGTAAACTAACATAATAATAATAATAATAATAATAATAATAATAATAATAATAATAATAATAATAATAATACCAACAACAACAACGACGACGACGATGATGATTATGATGATGACACGAATTTCTGTCACTGTCTTATGATTCCGTGTAACTTTTCCCAGCGTTAGGCTAAATGAAGAACTGTCTGGATATGACGTGCTCAATAGGCTTATACATACGCTTCTTGTCAAAGATTCTTTACAAAAACATAGACCTAAATGTGTTTTAAGTAGGCTGGTTTTCAACAACTCTTCCATAACTTTTGATTCAAAATGAAACTTTAATAGTGAATTTTGGTTTTGCTGTCAGTGGACCATTTTGTTTTTTCATTCAGCAATCTTCACTGTGACCGCGCCTTCATCCATTACGTATTGCCAGTACTGTGTATATGGTAGGCCTACTAACAGCAATAAAGATAATACAAAATTTCTCTCCTAGGAACATCAAGAAGATAATCATAAACTACTTCCACGGAATATCAGAAAGATAATCGTGAACTGTACTTCGGATATAAACCCCGACATTTATTATAATAGTGTGACGGAAACGGGGGCTGGGTTCTTTACCAGGACGACCTCTACCAGCCCTCGCTCGAAGTTCAGCCGACGTGAGCAGGCTGCCATCGTCTATCAGGAGACTGAAGACGGAAACGTTATTAGCCCTTATTATTCAAAACTAACGGCAGCCTAACACCTACTTAAAGTGTTCAAGAAAGTTCGCTCCGACGCGGGAAATCCTTCCTCTTCCGAATAGTCGGTCTCTGTCTGGCAGCGAACTGACCTTCGAACCGTCTGCTACACAAAGTCATCAACAACGAGCTGCTCCGAACGAACGCAACGCCACTCCCGTGGAACAGGGCGCGCCTTATAAAGCGTTCGGTCGCAATATGGCCGGACGTGCGGTTGCTAAGCATAAATCGTAAGAGACCGGTATCGTCGATACCGGCAATTCACAGGATACCAGAATCTGGAGTGTCGGATAATCCACGAAGGAATTACAGGAGATACTGGGCGCGTCGAATAATCCCCAAAGAGTCATAGGAGATACCGAACGGGTCGATTAAACCACTGCCTTCGTGCCGACGAGTCCATTGAAGAACAAGAGGAGTATTCCTGTTCAATAGGAGGTCTACGCATTTATGTTCTAGCTCTAACTCCAAACAGCTCTTTATAATATCCATTCCTTATGGCTTCCATTAGCAAAACATTGGTTGCACACGTGGAGATTCTGAATTTAAGATCTATTATGCTGACGCTTTTAACTGCTGGCCGGTTGTGCTCCATCGTATTAGAGGGAGCTATGCGTTTCAGTGTGTCATCTGTACCTGGCAGCAGCGAAAGGTGTTCTGGTTGTACCCCGTCTCGTATTTTCACAGTTCAACATTTGTAGTTTCGTCTTAATCGGCCTCTTATTGTGAAACCGGATGCCATGTGATCTACGACATAATCTTCTTGTCCTTTCCTGCCTCTGTAGCTGAAGACCATTCTGTTCGATTGTGGTCTTGGGTCGTCAGGTCGGGAGCATCTCTGAAATTCTCTTAAAGATGTGCTATATAAATGTTTATTTGCGATTACAGTTAAAGCTATCTTAAACCACTTGTCAGTTAAAGATTCATCATGACTTTTGAGAGGTTATATAAAATATGTGCATACTTCTACATAAGTATGTGTATCATTCGTCTTTTTAACTCGAACTGGGTTCGTATAGACGCGCACCTTCATGGTGTAATTTGAAATTTCCATTCATCTTTAAGCATGCAGGGTTTGCGGTGTCAATGCAATCTATACTAAAATTGTCCATCTTAGCCTTTTGAATACAGTCCTGTATTTAACAAAACAAACATTGTGACTGCAAAGTAAAATAATTTTCTAGCCTAAGATCAAGTCATACACTTTCACCATAATTAAATTAGGCAATAAATTGTGAAACAGATTACTCATTCCACCAATTATATTTATTGTGAGCTTAGAATAGTCCCGGTCGGCGGGTCATTCTACAGAAATTGACCTTTAGAGTTGGAATATTCTTGCCGAAAAACTCTAGATTTCATTGAAAATCGAAGTTTTCCTATTGAATGACCATAATTTTAGTGAGAAATACATGTCAGAGCTCAGAATCAAGTGGCCTAAATTGCTCAGAATTGCTAATAAAATGCAACAAATTCGCTCAACGTATACAATACTTGTGCTGCTAAAATTATTTAAATAAAAATACTTGCTCTAAATCGTTGTTCCCATAAAAAGTAATCAGTTTGAAATTTCAGATTTACTCTTAAAACGAATTAAAATCAACTGCTCCTAAGTTGCTCAGAACTTCTTCGAATCCAGTCTTAATAACACTCTTGCTCAGGTTAGCTGCAAATAGGAATCACACAAGAGCTGTTCTAAACTGTCCGACATAGGTCTACATCTAAAATGTAGCCCATTGCACGAACGTTGCAGAGATTTGCATAAATGCCTCGAAATGGTAGCGAGGAGTGTACGACGCTACCCCAACACCAATTCTGCAACAGAAATGGTAATCCATGGCTAATCTGCCACAGACCCATATCCCTTGGTAATTCCATTTTCTAGATATTAATTAAAATATAATGCAAACAGCGTAGAAGTTACCAAACTGTTGCCGCTTCGTTTATTCGTAGAGCATGTTAGACCGCTTATGGTACACTGATTCTAAGCTAAGAACATAGGTGTTTCAGGGTCTTAGCCCTCGAAACAACTTTTGGCCGCTCTGCTACTGACAGATCGTTTTCCAGCCCACTGCCTCGCTACGCGTAACGCATCCTGCTCAGGATTATCAACCAGAGCTTTTTTCATTTATTATACGTTGGTCGTATAAGTTTGTTTAATTATTTGTAGCTTATAACAGTTACTTAACGCAAGTAATTTTGAATAATTATGTTGATATTGTTAATATATGCAAACCACTTTGGTGTAATCTTGCAAATGCGTAGCCATCGATTTCAGTGACGGCCGAAGTTTATAGTACTGACATACCTGACATCTGAGGCAAGAGCCTGAACAACAAGAACACAAAACCCAGTTTAATGCAGTCGTTATTATTAATAATAATAATAATAATAATAATAATAATAATAATAATAATAATAATATTAATATTATTATTATTATTATTTTATCCGAGGTACATATAATCTAGCTAACCAGCGGAGACGTAACCTAATTGACAATGTGTTTGAATTCACTATTGGCTCAGACTTCACGTAAGTTCAGCCAAAGAAATACTTCTTGATTGGAAAGATCAACCAGTAATTTGCAAAAATACATGTCCTGCGCATCAGTCCTCGAAGTTTAGAGGGCCAACGACCTCCTGAATCGGCCAATGAAGCGTACAAGCAAGTTTGCAAGGGCAGACGTCCATGGCCTGCATTACACAGTTTGATCCACAGGTATTTTTGGCTACTTTAGTTGCATAACAACAGGTCCGTAGGCGAAATGGGACAAAAAGAAATTGATAAGGGAGCCTGATCAGAGTAATATGTGCTTATTAACACACCTGAATTTAATAAACCTAAATATGGGCCCTAAATTGTTTAGATTTACTCCTCAAGAGCTTTTACTGACCTAGTTAGGTAAACGCTTACGCCAAGGGACCTCTGCGTGTGAAGATCCCCGGTTCGCAACCGGAAGGTAGCTTATTTCAGGGATTTAAATCTCGGGTTAGCATGATCCGTGCACGGGGACCTTGAATAGAGTGGTGCCCATTCAAACTGTCAGCGGTGGTGAAGAATCTCACCCGAGCAGGGTCGAGGCCATGCGGTCGCTATAGAAAACCGTGTACATTTACACTTTAAAGCGAATATCTATTTTCAGTATAGCTCAAAATCAGTCAAGCATTGCCTTATGAAATCAGTAGGCCTATTATCGCGGATAACACCATAACATTCAGCTTCGCTCCGGGAGCTGTACTGTAGTTTCTCTTTGAATCCAGCTGAGGACTTCGGTAAAGTTCATAACTGATCCTTCACTCTCAAAAACGTACCGATGTCCATGATAGTTTATCATATAAAATTGTATCCTCTCACCTGTTTTGATAAATGTCAAAAGCAGGATGCCAAAACGAATAAGTATTAAACCCATTCTATCCATAGACGTAACTGTCTAAATAAAAGAAAATGCCAGGAAACAATATTTTGGTCGTAAAGAATGGCCATGCATATTTTTCCGAATAATAATCAACAGCTGGACAAGGCCTAATAGCCCTGAGCTGTAGTTTCACTCTCAGTTATCTGTAGTGATAAGAGCCGGATTAAACAATATGCAAAATAAACAATTACACTCACCAACACCACCCCTTGCAATATCTGTGCTGGTCTATTACTCAAAACTGAAAACACTCCTCTTCCCCAAATCCTATCTTGATTCTTCCCCTTATCTCGCCTGCAGATCAAATTCTAAACACCACTCGCCGTAGCCTTCTGACTGCCTGCCTGACTCTTGGAACCGAACCCCTTTTGCCCGATTTTGTTTTGACTGTGCACCTATGAATAAGCTGGTTGCCGCGACTAGACTTTCGTTTGGACGATTACGATTACAATTACGTAGTTTATAGGTTGACTCAACGTTTCATCCCATCGGGAATGAAAAGTTCTCTGGTGCTGGTCCGAGGCTATGGAATTAACTGACTAGTTCTGTGAGTAGTCACTTCTTTCATGCTATTCAGGCCTAAACTCAGGACTAATCTGTTTCAACTTGCCTACCCACTGTAGCCTGCCTTCTGGTTCCGTTAGTTACTAATCAATTCCAGCCGAACCTCTCCAACAGACTGCGATCGCGATTGTGTTTCATATAAAGCGACCATCGATCGACTGATGCATTGTACATCATGATGTCGGCGCTATAGGATGTATTTCATAAGGGTTATTACAAATATTTTAAAGGCGTATAGCCATACTGCAGTTCTTCAAACAATTTTCGTTAAGACTCAAGATTACAAGCGATAATGTCTAACCTTCGATTCCTGTAATCGTTAGCGAGTAATCCTACAACAATCTACAAGTTAGGCCCAGAAACTTGCATCTTTTTATGGTCAAATATGAAACAAAATTTCTTGATTGTTCGATTTAGAAACTTATACGCTTACCTACTGTAACATTCAGTCTTATTTTGAAGATATCTTTATTTAACGTCATCTATGACGTCATAAATTTTGCCAGTAAGTAGTATAACCTCTGGTTCAAACCAAGAAGTAGCCAGAGACTTTGGAATAATAAAAATAAAAAAAATAAAAAAATAAATAAGAATATGTTGCCCGTGTGTGGGTCACCCGTTACTGGAGAGGTATGATCTGCTACTTCGTGAAGGTTTTGTCTCTATCTTTAATTTGGCCCTCACAGACCGTCAATGGCTTCAGGCCTCCCTCCCCATAAAAGCTGGAGGTTTAGGCCTACGCTGGGTGTCTTCGCTTGCGCTACCCCCCTTCTTGGCATCCGCTGCAGGCACCCAAACGTTGCAAACTGCCGTTCTTCACAAAGGCCAAATATCACCAGATTTTCATCTTAACATCATGGTGGAACATTGGTGTGCGCTCACCATGACTCCACAACCTAATACTCACCTCTGGCATAGACAATCCCAGTGGGATAAACCTCTATACGAGATATCAAAAACTACACTTATTACTAATAATAACGACGCGTATCACTAGACACGTCTAAAGGCGGTGTCATCGCCTCATGCTGGGGACTGGCTATTTGCCCTCCCCATTAACTCAATCGGTCTTCGCCTGGATGACGAAGCCGTACGTATAGCCGTTGGCCTCCGTCTCGGAGCTATCCTATGTCAACCACATAATTGCACATGTGGAGCTCTGGTGACCGCTGAGGGGTCGCATGGTCTCTCTTGCCGTTTGGGACCCGGTCATTAAGGTCATTAAGAACGCTTGTCTTAATGACCTTATTCACAGAAGTCTGACTCGAGCGGGCTTCCCATCAGTGAAAGAACCTACGGCTCTCTCCAGAACAGACGGCAAGAGACCGGATGGCCTTGGAGTTCGGGGCGCAGCCTCCTATGCGATGTCACCGTGATTGACACGCTTGCACATTCTTATTTACAGGCAACCTCTGTTACAGCAGGAGGGGCAGCTGAACTGGCGGCCGATAGAAAAACTTTGAAATATGATCATTTGACCCATGCATACAACTTTGTTCCTCTGGCCTTTGAGACTTTAGGCCCTATCAATGGTTTGGGTATGACCTTTCTAATAGACTTGGGACGTATATTGTCCCTCATATTCGGAGATGGTAAGCAGGATACCTCTTTCAACGCTTGTCTATAACATTACAGCGTTTCAATGCAGTCGCCTTCCACAGCACATTTGTGATGCCGAATCCAGACGAGGATTAGCCGTTCCAGAATCCCTCTCTCTCCTTTTCTCCGGAAATTTTTGAACAACCAAGGGATTGTAATAATAAAAAATAATAATAATATATAATATAATATAATAATAATATTATTATTAAAAATAATAATATAATATAATATAATAATAATAATAATAATAGTAATTGTAATTGTAATTGTAATTGTAAACGAACATTTATAAAGCGCCACTTAGGAAACAGTGGCGCTCCCGACTTGAACAAACAAAAAGGATTTCAGGCGTTTGCGGGACTGGGTAGGAGAGAGACTAAGTAACTGAAGCCGCAGGTCAAGAGGAAGGCAGTTCCAGCTGGAAGGGCCAACAAAGGCAAAGCTCCTGGACTGGGCAGTTGTAGTGCGGACGCGAGGGACTACCAAAAGACCACGGGTAGCTCAGCGAAGGGAGGCATGGGCAGGCAACGAGGAAACCGGAATACAAAAAGAAGTTAAGTAGGACGGAGCAGAGCCTAGAAGGCAGTTGCGCATAAGGATAAGAATCTTAAAATGGATCCGTTGACTGACAGGAAGCCAATGAAGTGAATCACGAATAAAAGTAGATATATGGGCAGACTTTGGAAGACCACCGATAAGGCGTGCAGCAGCATTAAGTATAGACTGAAGCTTAGAGGTGTTAATTGCAGAAAGTCCAATATAGGCAGCATTGCCAAAGTCAATCCTAGTGCAAATCAGGGCATGGACCAAGGTAGTGATCGCATGAAGAGGAAGCGAGCGACGAATAGAGCGGAGTTGTCGTAGATGGTAAAGACAAGAGCGGGAGATATTATTTACATGGTCAGTAGTAGTAGGGGTAGTAGTAGTAGTAGTAGTAGTAGTAGTAATAATAATAATAACAACAACAACAACAATAATAACAATAACAATAATAATAACAACAACAGTAACAACAACAACGACAACAATAATAATAATAATAATAAGAAGAAGAAGAACAACAACAACAACAACAACAACAAGAACAAGAACAAGAAGAACAAGAAGAAGAAGAAGAAGAACAACAACAACGACAACAACAACAACAATAACGAATAGTAGCATTGAGTGTAACTGGCATTGCTGTCAGCCGTATAAGTCTGTCTTGGCCTTGAACGACAATATATCGACAGACACTAATCATAGTATATCGACAGAGAGCACTGCAAAACTCATGCTAATGTTTGTGTGCAGTCAGTCACTGAGAAAATATTCTAATAAATTAATCACATATAGACTAAATCTATTGATCTTTGGACTTGGATTAATTTGCGACGCACTTAAGGCTTAAGCGCGTCGCAAATTAATCCAACTTAAGTCTTATGCCAGGAACTTCTTAGTCTGTCTCCTCCTCTTTTCCGCAAGCGCTTGAAGACCTTCTTATTCCCCAGTGCTTCTGGGTTGTAGGGCCGGGAGCGCCTCTGAGGAGTTTACCTCGAAGTGGCGCTTTATAAATTTTTGATTACATTACATTACATATGCAACATCTGAAGCTGTGAACGCAAGTGTTGATTGATAGGCCAATAGGTCTATACATGTGCTGTCGCCCAGCAGATAAGTAGGCTACAGCGATATACGACATATCTCGGATGGCCCGGCCGCTGGTTAATATCGGTCAGGCTTTTCAAGGTAGGCTTTTGAAACGCTGGGCCGCACATTGGACTAGTTGTTGAAACACTTGCTCTGCTCAGCTTGCAGGCAAAGTGTCAGTGTACAGGCCCAGTATATCAGTACCGGTGCTCATGTGGACATGTGTTTGACGTTAGCTATAGGCTGCAAGGGCAGGACACGTACGTGCAGGTATGTGCAGGTCAACAACTGCGTCAGTAATACTGGTTTTAGGAACGAAGCGAAGCGAAAGGTCTGAATTTGGCGACGGACATTCAACCAGCAGGGGCAGCAGCAATGGCGGCAGAAAGAGGCGGGGAAGGTGACGGAAGGACGATCCTCATCGCAGTGGACAAGAGTCATCAGGCCGAGCATGCCTTTGACTGTAAGATCATGCGGAATTTTCATCTGTCTAATGTGGCCGATGCTGTTGTACTGTAGTCAATGGAAACTTCTGGCAAGCTTACTGTTGTGCGAGACACTTTTGGTTATACTTCTTATTGTAATTGTAATTGTAACAAAACAGTTTATGGTGCGTCTGGGAATCTCTCTTTAAGTGACTATCAGCCGTTTGGAAAAATGTCTGTATTAAGAGGTCTAGAGAATGTACTTTGTGTAGAAGACTGCAGGGTCGGATTTGCTGGTGGATTGGGAAGAGGGTCGCCTTCCCATAAAAGCCAATCCCAAAATATTCAGTCGGAGGTCGGGTTTAAAGCCCGCCAACCCACGGCCAAGGGCATTCTCATTAATAATCACCACATCCATGTCCATGAGTAATGCATAGCTACAAGTTGCGCACGGTTGGCTAAGACTGCCACAATAGCTTTTTACTTCGCAGCAGATGCTGCAATCAGTATACTGTGTGTACTGTCCAACAGAGCTACAAACTATTTCTTTCCTTTAGACAATGGTTCGTTGCAGAGCTAGATTTGCAGAGCATCTCGGGATGTTAAATTCTTGCCAAGCCTGGATAAAAATGTTCGGAATAGGTGTTAGTTTTAGACAACTGGAAACTCTCTAGTCGTCTACGCGTACGTTACCCTTTAATAAGTTAGAATTTCAACTTCCAAAATATGTACTGACATATTGCTGGCGACCGGGTTATTTTCCTGAATCCCGTTGAAAGGTCAAACGTCAACACCAAAGTCTTTAAAAGTTCATGCCTGGGGTGCCAGTTTTAACCCCCTTTGACAACCACCAGTCGTTTACGCATAAATTACCATCTAAAAGACAAGTTTTCAATAGAAGTCTTCAAACGATACGCTCGAAAATCGTTGTCGGACCCCGGTGGAGAGCTTAAAACGCTTTCCAAGACCCACAGTTGGAGAATAATGGGTGATTTGTGCCCCCTTCACCCACGGCCACTTCAAACTCTTGAACCTATTCTGATTTTAAAGAAAGATTTCGACCCCCTCCCGGCAAGATTTCATATAATCAATACTCCAAGGCGTAAGCCTACATAAAACGGTCCAATAGAACCACTACAAAAGAACGCCACTGTGCACACGCGTAGTCTGTATGACAGCGGAAACTGTGAGGTGACCATGCTTTCCAGAGCATAAGAATGAAAAGACTGACGACTAAGCACTATGGAAACAGGAGTACGCAGTTCACTGATGTTACCCGAGGCTGCGCCAGCTACTGAAACTCTTACAGGCATTACGATGTCGTTGTACAGTGTAGCCTATATGCGGTTGGTAATCGGCAGCCAGTGAAGACAGGAACGCACAATAGTGGTCAGCAGATGGGCAGTATATAACTGGGTAGCGAGTCTGAAAGGTTCACGAAGGGACCGGTGAATCTGAAGTAAGGCTTTGTGCTAATGAAGAATGTTAAGAGGAATATGCCTAAGGCATCATGAAATTTTACACTTACTCACCTAAGCAAATGCATATGCTTTCAAGGGCATAGACTATTTGGGAGATTATAGGACTAAGAAATGATGATTAACTGAGAATAACATGCTTAGGTAAACGCTGTTTTAAACTGCATTTGCCCGTTAGACTACTTCCATGAAGGATTTGAATGGTAAATTACATTTCCCGGATTACGACTCGCTTGTCAAGTACTAAACTCTCCTCCAAAGACTGACAGAAATGTTCCCTCCTGCAGATGTTAGTAGCATCCATTCATGCGTGATGTGTGGCAAGAACCAACTTCTTTCGTCTGTTGTAATTCCTTGTCCTCTTTCCCATTCGAACGGGCAGGTTTACATGGTAAGGTAGAGTGAGAAGGTGCGGAGATCCCGAATGATGTATTAAGATTTTTTAATACGATCCCACTTAAAACGACCATCAATTGATGCCTTGTGCATTATGATAACACCACTATAGAAGTAATTAGATTAGATTAGAATAGATTGGATTAGATTATATTAGATGATGTCAGCGCTGTATAGTCGAATGGCCAGGGCGTGCATGTAGCATACCGGAGTATATTTCCGTGGACGTATACTACTACTGGATGACATCAAAATGTTCCAAGTCAGAACATTATCTAACTACGCATCATGGCAGATGCATATATTTCAACGTATGTTGTGATCTTCAGGGTACATGAGAACGATACATCGTCCAGAAAACCACATCGTCCTGATCCATGTTCCCGAAGGGCCAACCGTTGAAATGTCAAGTAAGTGGTCGCTATATATCAGATAGGAACAGAGGAAAATTTCGTGTACATAAAACAGACTGCAAATAATTTTAGTTGCATTTCTATGCATGTAGTGGCGCAGCAGCGCCTTCCCAGTACACGCTGACCCGATGAACTGCAACATTTTGTTCCAACAAAATGCTTATTTTCAAACGATTTTTGACAGATAAAGTAAATCGAGTGTTCTGTTAACTCCACGACTCATTCTTTGGGGCTTGGTAAATGAGTTGGAAGGTTTCAAATTGTCTTGTCTTTGGATTAGGCCTACTGTGCCTCTGCAGAATGACCTTTTCATATCGGCTCCACTTGAATGTAATTTTTGTAGAGTCATGCAAACAAGTGATGTTTCTTCCTTTACCTGTCAACCATTTATTCACCTGCGTAATTTCTGAAAGTCTAGCTGTACCTGCTCCATTGCCTTTTACCTTGTATTTCCATGTTAGCCTTTCCTCGAACAATTAATTTCTTATTCGTCAAAGTCAGGCTTTCAGTTGAAATTCTATTTAAAGTTTCGCAGTTGCAACACTGATAAAGTATTATTTCTGATTTATTAGGCGCCACTATCTCATGACTTAGGATCACTCGATGGCGCCGAGCAATTGTGAGTGAAGGACTTGCTCCAGGCGACAGTAACCGTCTTGGAGGAGGCTCGAACCCGTACTGTCCGCGTTACAAGCCGAGCGCTCTATCCAATATATTACCGTGCTACAGTAGATTAGATAACACAATTGTACGTTTAAGAATTTACTAATCGCTTCTGCCGACAATAGTACTCAAAGAAGTGGACTCGTGTGCAGAAGGCTAATTTGGCAGAAACGCAAAGACGACATCAATGTCATGACATTAAGGGTCATATGGCTTAACAACGAATCGTCAGTGTTAGTCTCCATGAAACACTGACGATTGAACTTAGAACGCCAAGATGAAAGGCAAACGCATATTAAGCGATCTGTACTTTTTAGACACTGTGTTTAAAAAATAATTATGATAAATTATAATTCCAGAAGAAATTATTATTATTTTTTTGCCCGAGATACTTATGATCCCTCGGGACTTATAAAAATTATTATTATTGTTGTTGTTGTTATTATTATTATTATTATTATTATTATTATTATTATTATTATTATTAGCAGTAATATGTGCCACCTATCCTTCGTCTAACCCAACATCCCAATATTAAACCATTTCCTGTGCGAATATATTCAGGCCCCTGTTTAGTCCAACTGTCACTAGAGCGTAGTTGTTCTGGCCCTCATGCAGAGCACGAATATGTCGCAGATTTCATTCTATTCAGTATTGATTTGGCTTGGATTAAAACTTATGACTTCATCTGAAACGTTTTCCAGAAGGAATTCGGTTGTCGGAAGGGGAATTCAAGAAAATGATGGAGACAGAAAAACATGAAACTGCTGAATTGACAGCAAAATATGAAAAGAAACTAGACGCTCTGAAAGTAAGTTCAATACCACTGTTTGACTTCTGAATGAGCATGTGTCCCAACGCTTGGCTATCGTAGGCCTGTGAATAAGCTGGTTTCCGTGACTTAGCTTACGTTGGGCGCTGTAGAAATCTCGAGATTACGTTTACGATTACCTAATGTACTACATTATATGGATGGACGATATCAAATATAATCAGTGTTCAAGTACGCAATGACACAGTTTTTTATTTTTCAGAACAAAAATTAACACAGTTGGTTTCTTTGGCTTCCTATGTATCGTCGCATTGAATGTGCTGCTCCTGTGTGGGTTTGGCGATGTCAAATGATCCATGCCGCAGCTGCGTACACTGCAACGCAAAAACGAACATATTTCCACCGCTTAAATTGTGTAACGATATACCCCCGTTTGATGTAGACGCCCCTTTGATGGTCGGTCTCGCCGGCGTGCGCACGTGGCACGCCAAAATCTATTGCCTTTACTGCCTTTATTGTCTTTAACTCTTTGTAACGCGAGGTCTCTAATCTTCGACCTATTTGAGCCCGATGTCTGAGCTAGTTTAAGCTTGTTGATGTGACCCACTTTTTGTCGCGCGATGTCACTAAATTTTTATAAGGCGACATATCTAACTGTTTATAAGGCGATGTTTCTAAGGTCAGGTGATGGCGCCTGTCCACAGCCTATAAAAAGACTCGACATCAGCAAATCCGCCACTTAACTCCGCCACTGCCTTTAGTCGAGGTGGTGCCAGTCCAAGCAAGCCTGGACAAAAGAGGAGGGCGACGTCAACGGCCTTTGGTGTCATAAGATGTCGTTAAACATTGGAACTACTACTACTAACTCTGCCACTGGCGTACTCTGGCGGTGCCAGTCCCAAGCCTGGATAAAAGAGGAGGTCGACGCATATCATCTTCGTTATGATACAGCGTCGTTAAAAACATCAGCTACACACAACTCCGCCGCTGCCGTGTCGGCTACTTGTGGTGCCAGTCGCAAGCCTGGATAAAGAAAGGCGACGCTAATCATCTTCGTCATCGTTATCGTAATCTCGAGATTTCTACAGCGCCCAACGAAATCCAAGTCACGTGGACCAGCTTATTCACAGATCCTCAGTCAAAATCAAATCGACAGGCAAAAGGGGTTCGGTTCCATGTCAAGATCCAAGTCAGGCAGAGAGATAGCATGGCCACTACGGTGGGTGATGTTTGGGATTAGAGCGGAAAGAGAGATAGGCCTAGGAAGAGGAAGAAGAGTCGAATAGGATTTGCGAAAGAGGAGTGTTATGACACAGCGTCGTTAAACAGCAGCTACACAAAACTCCGCCACTGCCGTGTTCTTGTGGTTCCAGTCCCAAGCCTGGATAAAGGAGGAGGGAGGAGCATCTTCGTTATGATAGAGCGTCGTTAAACAGTAACTACTAACAATCGGGGCAATCGATGGTCCGACAACCCATTATTCGTCATCCGTGTGATCGTCATTCGTGTGGTGGTTGGACACTGACCGAGGCGGAGACTCGAATTTGGGACGACCCGTAGGAGATTGTCCATGTCGTAGAGCACTCGCAGTCGCGACTTAAGATTGCTTTATGTAAATAGATATTAGATTAAACATTTGTTGTGAGTTAATAAACGTTGAAATGTAGACTTCGTTGACTCAGCCTCCGCATAGACCACGGGAGCCTTACCCCGCGGATTGAATTTTAGGCGGGGCGCTGATTAGGTCATCCTGGTGCACGTTTGGACCAGTCACCCAGAGGGCCAGAGGAAACGCTCCGGGGTGTTTTCGTCACAGTTAAGCCTACTCAAGAGGCTTTAAAACTGTAACTTGTAAATTTCTTATCCTTTAATTAGTTATTGGGAAAGTAAAAGAAAGATAACGCAGCTTTCTTCTTTATTAAATTAAATGTCAGATGCAAATGATCGTCGCTAATCCACATATCCATTCTACTGCAGCTTGAAGAAGACATTCGCTCTGCCTAACTCCCTGAACCCCTTCTCGTTGTGCCTGAAAGCAGATCAGATGAACGTTAAATCATATGGGTTGTGTTAATGGAAACAAGCCATTTTGTAATTGTAATTGCATTGTTTATTCAACGTCTGAACTCCGGTGCAAAAGTGAGGGTACAAGTATCCTTCGTACCTCACAAAAATTACACCTATGGTGAACGTAAATGCATGTAATCTGAGTATACCTTTACATTTACCTTAAGTATCTTGACCTGTTACCTAAAGGTGTCTAGAGGCGTTGCATGCAACTGGTCAGGAAGACTTTTTCCTGCCGTGAGTCGAGCGAATACATGTACAAAGGAGCATTTGCCAACCTCGGGGAGAACTACAGGACATGCTGCTGATTCCTGATGAGGGCCTCGACTGATACAGTGACAGCCATGCTTCTTAGGCCCACATTGGGTTCATCGTGGGCCAACAACTGTCACAACTGGCACACTGCAGTAGTAGCGGTCGCTTCTGTCATTTCGTTCTCAACTTAAAACTTACCTGTTTCAAATTGCTTATCCACCGTAGGCTGCCTCTCTGTCATAGTGGACTGACCTTCCGGATATTGACCTGATTGTGACTTGGCTTTGGTGCACCATCGGTTGAGGCCTTGTGCATTAGACACCGACGCATTAGAAGTTGCTAATTCTTATTATTTCCGCGTACGGACCGTGCTACCCTTTACCTCATTCATTTCTGCACTTTGGTCTCCTCGTTGCCGAGCCGTAGCAACCTTCGCTCGGCCACTCAAGATCTCCTGTTTGTCCCTCGCATGCGTACCGCTGCAGCTCAGTCCAGAAGCTTTGCCTACGTTGGTCCCACTTGCTGGAATCGTCTCCCTAGACTTGAGCTCCTTTCTGTCCCCCTCTCAGTGTTCCGCAAGCGCCTGAAGACTGTACTGTTCAACAGTGATTTTACTTTATCGGGTCGGAAGCTCCTCTGTTGAGTTTATCCTCTAAGAGGCGCTTTATAAATCTCAAATTACAATTACCCTGAGATTAAAATCTCTGAAATAATCCAAGATTGGTATACGAACCACCGACCTGAGGCGCCTTGACGTACGCTTTAACTGATGCGCGTAGCCAACTAGGCCAGTGAAGGCAGTGCTGTTTATTACATGACGTAAGCATCGCTACAGAGAAAAGATGACTGACGAGTGATAGAAGGGCTTGAGATAACAGATACAGAACGCCAGGCTAGGTGAATGAACGTGGAATGCGTGAAATTAAGATGGGTTATCGTTGAGATGCGCAGTGACGGCGGCTGGAAATGCGATGTGAGAAAGTGCTTAAGAGGATGATCTGGTATGTATATGTGTCTGAGGACTCGTAATATTGCGCATTAAGGTATCTCACAAAAAAGGCTGCACACGTGACTATATAACTGATCTAAACAGGTGCATTTTCAGACAGTCTGAAAAAGTTTGCTACAGGTTCAAATGCAGCCGCACGTAAATGCAAAGGTAAACTGTTTCATGAAGTTGGTCCAACATATGAGAAGGACCGGACTCATACTGGATGATGGGCAGGAACTAAAGTGCAGAAACAGGGAACCTGCATAACTCCATGGGCAGCGGACAGTGAGGTGCTTGGGTGGAGGAGTTTACAGAGCACAGTCGGTTGGGAATACTGCAGATGGTTAGAGGTTAGTGATGGAAAGTTGAATTGAATATGTTGGGGAGATTTTCAGTCAGTGAAGTGATTTAATGGAATTTAGGTCAAAGTGAGAAAAAGGATCCACTGAAAGTTAGAGTTCAAATCCTAGATACCAGAATGTAGGCTGGGGCGGATAAACAAGTTGCAATGCATATTTTAGTTACTTACCTGTTTGCTTTTATTTTTACAGGTGAAGGCAACCTACAAAACTTTATACGGAAAGCCTGGAGAAGCAATTGTTGAAGCAGCAAAGCACGAGAATGCTGCTACTGTCATCATGGGCACCAGAGGAGTAGGAACGATCAGACGCACGATAGTGGGCAGCGTGTCCGACTACGTCGTGCACCACGCTCACGTGCCAGTCATTGTATGTAGAAGTAGCTAATGCCGATGATGAACAGGGTAATCAAGAACGAGATTTTGAAGTCATTATCATTGGCAAAACCGGCCAACAGATTTGAAACACATATTATGTTTTGAAATTTCATGTGAAATTTTTAGCTGTGTATTCTGCTATGCAGTCTACAAAGTAGCATGGTTCTTTGTTTTAAACTAATTTTTAATATTTAAACATCGTGAAAAGGAATTGCAATATTCACAGTTCTGACGAAGTTTTATTATTTGTGATAAACATACAGTAATAGTAAATCTCCAAAATTTCACAGCATCACACAAAAGCCGCGTCAGGGAGACCAGGTCATTTACCTGCGCGACATCAAATCAACGAATCATAAAATCCAGTTCTTGTAGTTTTCTTACTTGTAAACTCGTTTTGGTTACAGAAGCAGAGATCATTATTTCAAGATAAATAAGAGGAAGTACTTTGAATCTTCCTGAATTACTGGCACTTTGTTAAAGCTAAGTATTAAATTAGTTTTCTCTTACCTCTTTTTGCAAACAATTGAAGATTTGTCAGTAGTAAAGTAAGTATAATTTTCAGCCCACCTTGCAAAAAAGAGTAATTATAGTTACTGGCCCATCCGGAACTAAGTATAATTACTGGCCCACTGCTACTGGTCCAGTGGTAAAAATAATAATACTGATGATGATGATGATGCTTTAGACTACATACATTGTCATGTGACAATATACAGTTGAGTGCAAGCAAATATTTACACATTATAATAGATAGGACTCATTCTAAGGATTACATGCTTTATATGCAAATTTAATTATTAATAAACAGACCCTTAAAGTTAGCACCAAGAAACAGCCACAAGTATGAAGTGTAAACTGTCATATGATTATGTAGTCTCAAGCATTATCATCAAATCATCACCATCATCATTATTTTATTACCACGTCTCTGCTCATCATTCTCAAAGTGCATGGAGTTCTGCTTAGACTATCACCACAGAAAAAAAGACAAGTAACAAAGTTATCACGCAACAGTTTACACCACTTTACTGAGTTTAAGACTCCAGTGTTTCTGTCAAGTCACATGCAAGCTTCTCAAAGCAAACGAAAAAGGTTGTTCTATAAACTCTCTCTCAGACTCCTTTTTGTGCTTTCTTGCTAGTTGCATCCAGTAACATACACTTGCTCGTAATTAGCAGTCCAATGTAGTAACCAATCTGATTGCCCCAAATGCAGCTAACAGGCCACACCTGCAAATAAAACAGACACAACTTTTGAATAGAATCAAGAGTCACCTGGAGACAGAAACAACAGTCATTATCGCCAGATGGTGATACTATGCGACACACCACGAAGTAGTGAGGTAATTACCAAATAACAAGGAATTGGTCAGACTGACATACCAGTTATGATATTTCATGTGTGTTGCACTACAGACCTGTAGGGAATATTTGTAGTGAATAGACAACTGAACCTTCAAAAACCTGTTTTTGTCTGACTAAAGTTCAAAAAGTGCTTAAAACATGAAGCCATAATTAAGATGGAATCTATTTCTTCGATTAAAAGCATGTTGCTCCAAACAACATACAGTTACAAAGACAAGTGAATATTTGTCTTGTCTTTCTCGGTTTATAACAAAACCTAGTTCTAACTGTTTTTGGTGACCAAGCTGGACCTAAGGAATGCTCTCCTCACATCTGTTTGTTCAGCGCAGTCTCCTACTTCATTTCAACTGACCTTTTTAAGCTGACTTATTTATCACAGGCTGATTCTCTGTCTGAGTGGACTGACTTTCTGTGTTGACTCAGCTACAGCTCGGTTTTTGGTGCACCATCGTTTGATGCCTTGTGCATTAGACACCATCGCTATGAAAGTTATATTATATATAAAAATGTATTTGACACAATTTTAATTGTAACTGCAAAGCCAATGCAAGAGAAACTCATCAGAGGCACTCCTAATCTGACAGCACAAACCAAGACTGCAGAGAATGGTTTAAGGAAATTTGAAATAGTGGCAAGGAAAAGCCAAGATACTTAAGTCACAGATGGCAAGGCAGCTTATTTCAGAAAGATGGGCAACAAAGCATCTGCATCGGACCATGGAAGTACAGCCGGTGGGACAATTAGGTCATCTTGCTCAACGGAGCAAAGAAATCTGCAGCCAGGGATATATGAGACTGAGATGCATAATTTCTAGAGATTCTATAATAGATAGACTCTAAACAGGTGAACATCCTGCTAACTAGCACCACCTGTTTCAGTGCAGGTAAATCAAACGATATGGTCAAGCAAGGAAGTCAGCTTATACATACATATTATAAAACTTTAACGTTAAACCTAAAAAGTGCATACATGTGTGACAGGGAATGATAAAAACCCTCACAAACTTGGAAAAAATCAAAATTGGGTTTAATAATGCACCAGACTGGAATTAGTGAACTTTGATCTGACAAATAATCTGAGCAGAAACCCACATTGCAGTATCAGTACCAGTGTCTAGTCATTAAATTACGACACCATATAAAATACCACAAAATGCTTTGAAGCCGCCAAGTTGTTGCATGCATTTTACCTGCCACCACCTGTCCCAGTCAAGAGGAATGACGAATGCACCCAACCAAGCTCCAGCAATTGATGATACACTAGTCATCAGAACATATTTTTCTGATCCATCCTGCAAACTGACAAGAACACAGAAACACCTTTTTCAGAGCAATCATCTTAAATTAAAATAACATTTTAAACCCAAAATGCCACACAGACGTAGTGAGGAAAAAACATGCAGCTTAAGCCAAAATGGCTATAGGTTGGCACAACTGAAATGACACATGTAAAACAGGACCAATATTTACAAACCTTATCCTGATTGTATTTGCCCCTAGGTAAAATTAAATATTGGTGCTCTTTTGTTGTTTTAATTATATCTATGGCTATCTACCAGTATATACTTAGTACTTAGTCCTTCCTGTGCAGGTGTGGCATCTGGGCCATGAATGCAATACAATGCACATTCAGCCAAGAAGCAAAATGAATTAGGCAGATGGTGTAGTCAAGCACTCATGGCTTAATAATGCACAGTTGTCTATTGCCAATGAAACCACAGTCTGTTGGGCGGAAAGTGTCATGTTGAGGACAGTTATCACCAGCGAACAATATATAATAACAAATTCCTTTAGTATCTAGGAGTCAACAGTAATTAGTGTGCTGTCACATGCATGGGTGAACTGAAAGATAATGTGGCTTTCTGGGTAGACTGACTGACTCTTCTCCAGTGGCCGACACCTAATGCGACATCAGAATGAATGGATTGATCATATGGATGACAAGGCAGCAGTACCATGGAGGCCTGGATCAGCAGATTTTAGTAAAACTGTTTAACCAATAATCTTGGCTTCCATTAGCTGTCAACATTCATTTTCTGTGCCCCACACAGCTGAAATGCTAATCTACCTCAACTGAAATTGGGAAGTATATTTCCACTCTTCCAGCCTGCCACGCAGACGTAATGACCCGCAAGCCCTTGATGAAAATAAAGACTAACTTTGAATTAGGCCTACATGTACATATTGTTTAAATTGAATAAACAGTAAATAAAAGTTTTAGTAGTATATCACTAGATTAAATACTGCTGCTAGATTTTCAATAAGTAATGCGTGTTATTGATTGTCTGTCGGTAAAACATAACCTGGACTAAAAAGTGATGTAATTAAAAGGTGAAATAAACAAAATAACAATAATTTCTTATATACTATTAAAACTTCTATTTATTCAATTCTTGAACAACCTCGATGGTGGCAGTAGACAAGATCTCATTTAAATCTTGAAAGATAAAAGTCAATAAGTTAGCAAGTTTAGAGTGGAAAATTAATTTGTTCCAGAAGCCCCTATTATATGCGCTTAGGCGCTATAACAGCACCCATACTGAGTTTCTGGTGTAGTATTCATTTAAATTCATTTAAATTCATCAACTAGTACACCATTTTTTAAATTAGGCAATTTAGTCAATGACATAGACTTACCCTTTGCTTATCCAGCTTTCAACAGTTGGTCCAACCATCAACAAACAAGGAAACACAGAAGTGAGTGCAAGGAGAACAGAAAAATAAAAGGTTTCAGTAGAAGATCTAAAATAAACAACAAAATTATATCAGCATAAATGTTCAGTGAAATAAACTGAAAGGTTGATTTACCATAACAAAGGTTAAAAATTCACTAAAAAACCATTGTAAGAAAAAATTATTCTAAAATTCAAAGTGTTAACATGACTCAGTCATTCTTCTCTGTTCACTGTAAACCAAAGGCAATGCTGAATAACATTTCTGATAAAACTGTATATTGGATTGCGTATAATTACTCTGTGCAAATGTATATAATATACCAACTGGCTACAACCTTCCCCGACCCCAGTGGGATCAGAGGTAGTGGATAGCTGTGCATACTAGAACTAAACTAGCAAAACATTTCCATGACTTGCATAAGTCAACAATACAAAGATTTAGATGCATATTTGGAACAAACTGAAATTCACTTGTAATTTTCTTCTTCATGGACATATCCATTATTAGCTTTCTGAATGCTGTTGGTACATCCACTGGATACAACTGATGCACTGCATCACTTCATTCTGTTTTAATAGGGATATGCAGGGATAACCACGGATGCGCTACACATCAGGACATCAGTTTCAACCCATTGTGCCTACTGCTGTTTCGACCTTCCACTGCACATATGAAACTGTGATTCTTCTCACTCCATACAAAACAAGACTATAAGCATTATTTACTGATCCTGAAGAATTTAAACAACGTCTAATGTAGAACTAAAAGGAGGTATCAGTACTTACTCCACAACAGGAGCACCAAACAGTATTAGGATGAGATGAAAGCACAGGACCGAGACAAGCAGGCTGAGGCCTCTCTTAAACATCTGAGATACCTAAAACCAAAGCAAATTATTCCCAAATATCTTGATATCATGGTTTATTACCTGACACTTGTCTGGTACTATAGTCTGTCAAGTTTCAGGTCCACCATAACATGGTCAGTGTGACCTAGTAGACCAATCAGTGTAAAATCCTTGCCTCATGATCTAAAGATATCAAGTTCAAACCTGTTGAGGTACTCCGTGTAACAACTATAGGCATAATAATAATAATAATAATAATAAAAATATCAGCCCCACATTGACGATTTCTAGCCATCCACGAATTTTTAATTTTCCAGTGAATCTTTTTAAGTCCTGAGGGATCATGTCTATAGCTCGGGTAAAAAATTAATTAAAATTAATAATAATAATAATCACATATAACTGCTCTTGATAATTATTTGACCGCAGCGGCTTTTGATACTGAATATTCAATATCCCAATGTGAATACCAGACCAAACCTGACGGCGGTTCATAATTAAGTAACGTACACGGCCGCTGGAAGCCGGAAATTTAAGAAAAGTAACTGAAATACCCACCATATAATTACGTTTGAACGAATTTGTTAGGCCTTTAAACATCCATGTTGTTAATACGTTTGCAAAAACTGTGTAGCACGAAAGGGTTTTTAAAAGGTTTATAATATCAAGATCAGCCGCTTTCCTGCAACCGAACAAAAGCAACGATATACCTAAAAACACATTCACAAAGTTCGCTAACGCCAGATTTCGAGGACTCTGCGCCGATGACATGTCACATAAACGCTATAGGTCGTTGCAAAAGACTAAAACAACAAAAGTCCACTACCGCCACCGCAAATAATTTTCTAATCGTCAGTTTAACGTTATTTACTATTTCGCGTTTCTAACGTAGCCCTTTCTTGAGATCTGCCAATAACCATTCCCTCAGCGTTGCCATCTTTAGCGAAAGCATGTGCATTTTGGGTCGAATTTACTCGGAGTACACCCGTTCTGACGTGGAACTAGAGCGAGTAGAACGAGAGCAATACTGATAAATGTAGGCCTAAATGTACACGTTTTTTTTCTATAGCGACCGTATAGACGACCCTGCTCATTTTAAGTCAATTGATTGGATGAAATCCTTCAACACCGACGACGGCTGCCCGTTTGATTGGGTGCCACGCCATTTCAGGTACCCGCGTACGGACCGTGCTAAATTGAGATTCAAATCTCTGAACTAAACCACGATCAGTATGCAAACCTCGGCACACCAAGGATTTAGACTTTTAAAAAGGAGCCTCTGAGAGTGAGGATGCCGCTTCGCGTCCCAGTCTTGGCTTATTTCAAAGATTTGAATTTCGGACTAGCGCGGTCCGTACATGGGGACCGCCTTCGAGCTGCCCAGAATGCTTTTGCTCGTGCTGTCATGCCCAAATACCATGACATCACTCAGGACTGTTCTCAAATCACTTTACTGGCTTGAAATACCCGAAGGAATAGAGTACAAAATTCTATTCCTTACCTATAACACACTTCAGTGCTCTCAACCCTTCTATTTTCATCAGTTATTCATAATCCAATCACTCCGTTCAGCCCACTCCTTTTCTGTCCTAACTTATCTTCGTCCTCCCGTCACCTCATCCTTAAAATTTGGAAATCGCTCCGTAGCCATAGCTGCTCCACCCGTCTGGAATAAACTCCCGCCAGAATTACGACAATTATCCATCAGACGAACTCACCAGCACTTCACCTCTTGCAATTTCTGAGCAAGTCTTTCACTCAAAACTGAAAACAATACTTTTCTAAATATCATATTCTGAGTCCTCTTCTTCCCCGTGTCTCGCTTCTAGCTTCGATTTCAAGCATCACCCGCCGTAAACCGTCCGAATGTCTGCATGCTTGACTTCTGGATTCACATAGAGAGAGAGAGAGAGAGAGAGAGAGAGAGAGAGAGAGAGAGAGAGAGAGACAGAGACAGAGACAGAGACAGAGACAGAGACAGAGACAGAGACAGAGACAGAGACAGAGACAGAGACAGAGACAGAGACAGAGACAGAGACAGAGAGACAGAGAGACAGAGAGACAGAGAGACAGAGAGACAGAGAGACAGAGAGACAGAGATAGAGAGAGAGACAGAGAGCGAGAGAGAGAGAGAAAGCGAGAGCGAGAGAGAGAGAGAGGAGAGAGAGAGAGAGAGAGAGAGAGAGAGAGAGAGAGAGAGAGAGAGAGAGACAACCAAAAATAATTAACAAATTACCAGACCAAACCTTAACGTACACGGCCGTAACTGAAATACCCAATCAGCCGCTTTCCTCAAAAGCAACGATATCATTCACAAAGTTCGTAACGCCAGATTTCGTCTGCGCCGATGACAGTCACATAAACGCTATCGTTGCAAAAGACTACCGCCACCGCAAATGTCAGTTTAACGTTACTATTTCGCGTTTCTCGTAGCCCTTTCTTGATTCCCTCAGCGTTGCTTTAGCGAAAGCATTCGAATTTACTCGGAACACCCGTTCTGACGTAGAGCGAGTAGAACGCGACCGTATAGACGTGCTCATTTTAAGTCTCCTTCAACACCGACATTTCAGGTACCCGCCTGAACTAAACCACGATGCAAACCTCGGCAACCAAGGATTTAGACATGGGGACCGCCTTCTGCCCAAATACCATGCATCACTCAGGACTGTACCCGAAGGAATAGACACTTCAGTGCTCTATTCATAATCCAATCTCCGTTCAGCCCACTATCTTCGTCCTCCCGGACAATTATCCATCACAATTTCTGAGCAAGTATCATATTCTGAGTTCTTCTTCCCCGTGTTCGCTTCTAGCTTCGACCCGCCGTAAACCGGACTTCTGGATTCACAGAGACAGAGAGACAGAGAGACAGAGAGACAGAGAGACAGAGATAGAGAGAGAGACAGAGAGCGAGAGAGAGAGAGAAAGCGAGAGCGAGAGAGAGAGAGAGAGAGAGAGAGAGAGAGAGAGAGAGAGAGCGAGAGATGGAGAGAGCGAAAGCGAGAGCGAGAGAGAGAGAGAGCGAGAGAGAGAGAGAGAGAGAGAGAGAGAGAGAGAGAAAAGCGAGAGAGAGAGAGATTTATTGACAACCAAAAATAATTAACAAATACAATTATAGTCTGTCACATACAGTGGGGCCAATGGGCTGACCTAAAAGGAACAAACAGTTCCGCTACGAAGGTATTTACATCATGGATTTACAAACAGGTGACAATATAATACTGAGTAAAACAATTAATAATCTAAATATAAAGTAATTTTTATAATCAATGTCATTGCATAAACCTAAACAAACAAAAAAACACTTAACTAAGCACCAAAAATACTTAACTAAGTGCATTGAGTATATGAGATTTTAGACTTGTTTTAAACCGGTATAATGTTGGCAAGCTAGTAAGAACAGTTGGCAGATAATTCCAGAATGACGGTCCGCAAATTATAATACTAAACTGTCTATTAGTAGTGTGAACAGAATGTTTATGATACATATGAGATGATCGTGTATAGTGACCATGCACATCTGAATTCATACAAAAGTATTGGTAGAAGTCCACACGTAATAGATTATTTTTTAGTTTAAACATAAATAAACCTATTTGCAATTTATTAATACAATCAAAAGGCAATATTCCTTGACTATGAAAGGACAATCGAGTGCTGGTTCTGAAGGGTAGATTAAATATAATTCTGATGATGCGTTTCTGTAGGATTCTAAGATTAGACAGACGAGTATGATATGTGGTATGATATAAACGCCACGTCAGAAAGCGGCCTAATGAATGTGGCTGTGTGGAATTGTTGGCGCTGCCACTACTTTAGCATCTGTGACTTACCAGCAGCTTAAATGCTGCTGACCAAGATCCGATGCCAGAAATAACATGAAACTCTAAAATACGAAGGCTGCGTCGTCGTCCTCATCGTACAAGGTAGAGCAGAGAACCAGCGTCGTCGAGTTCGACTTGTCGTCTTGCTACTGGTCGTCGTTCTGTGTCAACGAACGGATTGGATGAATGAATTGAGCGCTGGGATTGGTATGACAAGGTAGGAGTCGAATCCAAACATTTCGAAGACAAAATGGTTAGAGGACATTTACTGCTTTTGGCGTTTTTCGGCCTTGCCTTAACTGCGGTAGCTGCTGACGATGGAACCGGCAATAGTGAAGAACACCACCACCACGATCATGATCATCATCACGATCACGAGGACGACGATGATAAAGACTTGCCACCTGAAGAAGCGGAGAAACTAGAATATCACAAAGGTTCACTCTGTGGATACTGCGATTACTGTAAGGTACGTAGTCAGGCAGTTCTGGTCTGCTTTGCCGTTATATAGATTTTGGTCGTGAGAGAGGATTGTGGATTTGAGTGCGGCGTCTTAAAATACACGGTGATCTTAAAACGCTTAAATGACAGTCGCACAGTTTTCTGTAGTAAACGAAGGTGAGGTGGCATGTTGTCCAGCGGCTAACGCTTCGGCGTTTCACTTCAGCGACCTGGGTTCGAATCCCGAACCCCCACTGAAAAAAGCTTACATAATTCTTGTCGGTAATATATGAGAAGTGAATTGGTACTGTAAGCAGGCAATGTGGCTACTGCTGATACCTGCAAGACCTGTTGCACAAGTTTTGGCATTACTTAAACTGAAGATTGTAAGCTATGGGCCTTGAGTTCATGTGATATTAAATTCAATGAAGCTGTCCAGGTATCTGTCAGACACAGTAAAAATAAGTATACGTTACATGTGATAGATCTGTGAAGATACTTGGAAAAACATGGAAAAGCAAAAATGATTGGGTAGTGGTCAGATACTTGTTGCTTTGGATTTGATTTTTAGTGCATATTGTACAACCATGTAGAGCATAGGATTTGAGTTGCTGTTGCTGTTATGTGTTAAGGTGGATGACTTTATACTGTTTCAGTTTTGCAAGCTGTGTGATCTGGATTGTCCTTGTGAGCAAAGTCCAACAAAGCCAAACTGTCACATGTGCAAGGTATGCAAAGTGCCTCAAGACTTGTAATTTTTACTCTTCATTATTAACTTAAGTTTAATAAATATTTATGATTTGGTACTATTCCCTATAAGTGCTGTTTTGGTTTTGTGTACTTTCTGTCGCTGTCCATTTCCAAGGTTGTCTTGCAAAGCTAGGATAGACTCGAAACATTCTCATTTGCTTGCAAGTAGAAGCAGCTGGATGGATAGGCCTCTGTGCACAAGATCTAATTTACAGGCATAAAAACTAGAACCTTGTAACATTCTATGTAGAATCTATGCAGTGCTTACTTCTGATTAGCTGTTCTGCAAGAGATGCTACTCTTATTTAATTTTCTCACGCACAGTGCAATACAATAGAAGCATGACGATCATTCCACGTCATATCAACCGGAGCCGTATACCACACTCTCACTTCTGGGCCATTCTGTGTCAGCTCAACGGTTTGGGGACATGTCCCAACCTCACCATCTCAGATTTTGATCAATTTTGGCCAGTATTTAGATAAATGTATATCATGAAGGATTGCAAAGTTTCAGATCTCTGTACTTAGTAGTTCTTGAGATATGGGATATATAGCACACCTAAGGTAGCCCGATTTTCAATGCCACAGTAAATCATATGTTTCTTCCTAAGTTTTCCAAATTGGCTTTCCAGTGAATTTCAGTAGCTATTCCACATACAAGCATGAATCTTTCGCATAGCTTCGGTTTTTGTAAAGCCTTAACCTTCAGTCAAACTGTTGCAGCAATTTTTCCATAATGCTAGACTAGGTGAAGTAATTAGAATTTAATTTTTACTTTACAGTAGTTATTTGCTTCACAGATTGAGTTCACTTAAATTTATAACTTCAGACATGATTTTAAGTGACTTTCCATGACCTGGAAAGCAGCTTTCTGTCCCCTTTAATTCTGAATTTACAGCTACTGTGACTCATTCAGTTTCTGCGTTTATATAAAAAAGAATAAACATTATATTTTGGTCATATTACATGATGATCATCTTTCACCTTGTTCCAATGAGGTTTATTTGGGAAAATTTCACAGAGATGTGTGATGGTGTTATGTAAATTTGGCTTTTTTGTTGTTGATTTGACATGTAATGTACTATAGCAAAAGTAAGCTACTTCCAGAGTTCGGTAAAGTTACTCACTTAATGCAGCCATGTGTCGGCGTATGCATGAGTTTTTGTTGAAGCTGCTGTTATGAAGCAAATTATCTTTGCTGTTATTGGTTTTCGAGCTAATTGTCAGGATGATTAGTGTTGGTTATTGGCCGAGTCTTCTAATCTTCAGGGTCACTGTTTACTTTATTAACTTTGTGACATGATTTATACCTTGCTGCTGTGCTTATTACATGGCCAGCTGGTACCCAGGCAGATTAAAGGCAGACAAAAAGAAGTGAGCCAAAAAAAGGGTAAGATTGACAGAAGGCTCGAGGTCACATTATGGATGCCTCTGTAACAGATACAAATCAATTGCAGCATATACAAGAGTAAGCAACCTATTACTGCCAAGAAAGGTATGCTATCCAGCACCCAAGGACGAGACAAGCTGCAGAAAGAGAGTGCATTGGTTCAGCTGTGAGCCATGAGATGTCTTACAGGGCTGAGGTTGCAGACGCCATACAAGCTGTGAGGAACATAAAGTCTCCAGGCATCTGTGTCATTAGGCCTGAGATGCTGAAGCAATGTGAAGATAGGGTCTGAAGTTGTGCCCCAGGGTGATACAGTAGACTGAAACATTTCTCAAGGATTGGAGGAATAATTCTTACCTTCCAAGTAGGCAAAATCAGCATTCTTTTCTAAATGCAAGAATTACCGAGACATTGCGCTATTGTCTGAGCCTGGTAGGGTCTTTGCACCCGTTGTCGTGAATCATGTAAAGGGTCTTCTCAAACACTGAAAATGGGGCAAAACAACGGGCAGGTCAGTTTTAGCCAGAATGTGCACTTTAAATACCCTCATTCATACATCATTCATACTTGATAAGAGTACCAGCAGCCTGTATGGAGAGTGTATGAACACTGCATGCCAAGAAAGCATGTTCCTACATCATGAATACAGCTGCACTCATGTAAGTTTACCTATAGAGAAACTGCTTATAATTGTTCTGAACAATTTGTCAACATGTCCATGTGAATGTTGTTTTACGAATTTGTCTGCTTGTGAAGGATTCTGCAGAGTTAAACTAACACTATTATCTCATGCACTGCAGATGACATTTTAGCAGAACTTGTACAAAGTTAAGACTTGAAAGATTTAGATTAAATGTTGTTTTGATGTTTTGAACAGTACTGCAAGTTCTGTTATCTATGCAAAGTCTGTGATACGGTTTGTCAGCCTGGTGAGTATTTCATAAACTGTTAGTGTGTACTGACTGTGTATGATTCAGTGCTTTTATCTGATGACTTCTGGACTGCTGTGACTCAATGCATGAGTTGGTATTGGATTGGCCAGAGTAAACATTCTAAAAAATAGCTTATTACTGCACAGTCCTTAAATATGTTAACGTAAAAACCTGCACAATTTAAGAATAGCAATACAATACAAATGACACATTTAAAACAGCAGATTTTGAATGCTAATAATTGCAAAACCTTACTTCTGGTCGTCTGCACCAGCTGTAAGGGTTGGAAATTGTTGGTGTTTAATATTTGCTCTCTTACATTTGTCATTTGTATTGTATGGCTGGGAACACTCATTCCTAAACTGTGCTGTTTTTATCCATTATTATTTGCTGTTTGTCTACAATTAAACATGGGTTGCTTTAATAATTATATTGAGAAAATTAATTTTTTTAAATGTCCACCCATTATGTTTACTAAAAAGTGGTGTCTGGTAATTGCAGTCAATAGTGTGGCTACCATGGTGCTGTCTGGCATTTGAACACAACAGTTGCAGCACACGTAGTGTGCCAACGGTGCACTGCATTATTATACCCAAGAAGCTGTTATGACAATGCATTCCCTAACAGATCCCAAAACAAATCTATATATATGTGTATATATATATATATACGAAATGCATATAAATATTCTTGATGAATTCATTGGTCAGGTAACAAAATCTTGTGCTAAATTTTAAATCAATCATACCACTGGTTTTACTCTCAGTGTATATCTGTATATTGTTTAAAATTATTTTAAATGCAAATAGGCATTCAGAGCTGGTAATCCTTATGGTAAATATATAGATAAATTTATAAATATAAATTGTAAATATAAACGTAAGTATATTTTATGCATATCAGCCGAAAATTTTCTGTCATTCGTGAATAAGTCAAACTTGTTCTGAGAACCAGTTTTGGAATATTTTTATCAACCTGTATATGTGGTCCTATGCTGTAAACCATTTAAACATTATGAAATAGCATAAACTAGGTGGTTGCAATCAGTGTTTGCTATATAAATATACCCAGTATATGAATTTATTTAATATTTTAATTTTTATTAGGAAATGGTTTAAAAGTTTCATTGTTTTCTAATTGTAGGTGGACTCATTGATCGCATTTCAGCATCAGTTTTTAAGTACGTATCATCTTGAACAGTTAGGCTTCTGCATATTGCAATTTCTTACATTATGAAAGCGTTGTTTTGCTGATGGTGTAACTTTGAACTGGACAGTTTCAATTTTATCCCAGTGGAAAGGCTTCACCTGCCTTGTTCTGCTTCCAAGATATTCTGTTCTCAGATGTCTTCTGAAAGCATAAGTTACAGACCTATCTTGATCCATGTGTGCATGTCTGAAGTGGTCCTGAGGCTGGTGTGACAGCAGTTGCTTACATTCTTGGAGAAACACGTGCCATTCAACTGACTGCTGCTTGGGATCATCCTGAACATTCTGAGGGTTATGGGCAGGACCTTTCTCTGAGGCCAGATACTGACTATTCTTTTACATTGACCACTGGTTACCTCACATGTCACTAAGATGTGTCTAGTATGTCATTACCATCAACATGTACTATTTCTTCACAAAGATGAAATGGCTGATATGTTCAGTTTACTTTCTGGTGCCAAGTCAGACTTGTGGAATGCATCTTTATTATTCCTCTGCTTTGAATTGTTTGTTTGTCAAATAATGCTTTATGTAGATTCTAATGGTCTGCTGCCATTGTGTTGAGCAATCAGGTTTCAGGAAAACCACTCCACTAAGTCCCTCTTGGTTCACATGCTTTGGAACATGTACGGTGCTGTGAATCGGCCCATGTTACCCTTTTGGCTCTGTCTGATGTCAGTACAACCTTTGAAACAGTCAGTCATGTCATTCTAATTCACTGCCTCTCCACCTCATATGGTGTATCTGGCAGGCCAATTGACTGGCTTCGCTCGTTTTTGCATGGGTGTGCATCTTTCACTGTCTACTGGTCCACTGGACCCTCTGGGCTGCCACTCTTTTTGGCCGACTGCAGGGCTTCATTCTTGGCCCACTACTATACATCCTGTACGCTGCTCAGCTTGCACTGTCCTGTCCTTCCTCAGTGCATCCAAAATGCAGTTTATATCCACATGGAATAGCTGCCTTTGGGATTGGCATGTCATTTTGGCCAGGAATGCTAAATGTACCTTTTACCTTCACTTGAAAACTGTTTTCTTTTGCCAGGGCTGGTCTGTGAGTGCCTCTGACTAGAAATCTTGAAGTGGTTTACCCCAGACAGCCACATTTTCTGGGTCCATGTCTCGCCCAAACTGTGCCACTGGTGTACACTGAACATTATCAACTGTGTGCCCAATAAAACTGGCTGCCAGTGGCTATATAAATGCTGTGAATGAATGAATAATGGATGACTTGTAAGCAGACATTGGTTTGTTGGCTTGTCATCTGCTATTGCCAGAATGCTGAATGATTCTCTGTATATTTTTTGGAACGCATGCACCAGTTTCATTAGCATTCCTGCGATTCCAATCAACGGTGTTAACCTTTATACTGAATTTGTTTTCAGTTTGATTGTGATGTTTGTTTCTATAAATTTTAGTGCATTGCCAAGGTACAACAAGGAAGAAATAGACAAAGATATCGATGGAGTCCAGACGTGGATAGATAAGAAGAAAGACGAACTCTAAATTATGTTTATGTATTCGTGTTGGTTAAGTGTTAAAATGTTTGAAGTGACAGCATTCTCGTTTTTTACTGTGTTGGATTCTTTTTGCTAATTAAAGTGGTAGGCCCTAATTCAGTAAATGTTTGAATTGTTTCCTAAATTTGTGTACTGAGCAATGCTGAGAAGGAAATGCTTTTATATGAATAACTGTCTACCTTTTTTCTAACTGGTTTGGGGTTTTTATCACGACAGTATATAATGACAAAAGTATTTTGTCAGGATATTAGATTTAAATACATTGTGATCTTTTGTAAAATCAAATCTGAAACTATACATTAAAGTTTCTGTATTAGTAGCTTCAGTAGCAGTCTTTTCGTGCAGTACACGGTTTGATGTTTGTTATCATGACTGTTTCTGATTAATTTTCACTGAGTGTTACTAAATGGCTTTAACTGCACCAAAATTTAAATTTGTTTATGAAAGTGAAACAACCACTTAGATACAATGTAATGTTTCTGGTTTCAAAACCTTGCTGTTACAAAAATTGTATTAAGCTTTCTGATACGGCAATAAATATTAATTAATGCAGGCCTGAAACTTCATGTGAAATAGCATTGATACATTTTTTTCAAACAGTTATGCAGATAGGGTTGTCCTCGACACTGTTTTTCCTTGAATTGTCGTGTTTTGGGTTAATCATATTGATAATATGGACTATTTTTCAGCAGGACTTTGTACGTAAAATATAAATTTAAAATTCCTCAGTTCATTTACAGTGTAAACTTTTTAACTTGATCATGCACCCACATGGCTACTAAAATCTCAGTTTCAAGTCTCGGGTACCCTAGCTTTTTTTTGTTAATCTTCCTCGCTGCTTGTGTACTTCTTCCACTTGGAAATGGCGGCCAATGATAGGAGGCACTCGAGGAAAATGGTTTTGACCAGATGCACTAGCTACTGTATATGCGTATGTCTGACGTTACTTTTCTAAGTTGATAAATTGGTCCGCAGCCATCAATTCAGCGTTTATTCCTGGAGTTGTATGCATCGTGGTGATAGAAGTTTGTGACCTACTTTCGTCACTTCCCGGTGCTTTGGGAAGGGCCATCTGAAGAGTGCTCTCCCCTTAGTGCTGACAAGGTATACATATAACGATGACAGACCAGTAGATATGCAGAGAAACTACTACATAAAGATGTAGGATTTCCCCTAACAAGGGGCATCTGGAGACTGCAATCTCCTTGCTGCTAACAAGGTATACATAACTTACAACTTCCTTAAAGGCACGGGTCAGGATTTAGCTGACAAAGGATGTCGGAATTTGGCCAAATTTTACTTGATAGCTACAAGTATAAGTAGTCGAACGCGCCTATTCCCCTCTTCCGGATTTGATCCGAAAATTGTCTATAAATTATCAAAGTTTCATCTTTACTCCGAATATAAGTACAAATGAAAACATTCTTTTCACGATCGCTGTCGTAAATCGGTTAGCGTGATATTGAAAACAATCATTTATGGTCACCAGGTGGCAGAACGTTTTTAAAAAGACCACTATGCCCTGCTTTTCGATTTTGTTTTGCCTGTGAATAAGCTAGTTCCCGCGACCTAGCTTTCGTTGGGCGCTAGAAATCTCGAGATTGCGATTAGTTCGCTTATGGCATATTCCATGGTTACTCTGAGCATTTTTATTCAGTCGAGGATTGGAACAGCAGCCAGTAGAACAAGAAGTTCCTGCGGGCTGATTACGCTGCTACACTGCGACCTTGATTCAATGGGAGGCCACAAGATACAAGACCAGTCTTAGTCCGCATAGTACCTTGTCCCTTTACTACCTTTATGTCAACTCCCAATGGAACCATTCATCTTGCAGTAGTTATGGGCTATAGTAGAAGGGGGAGTGATGTGGAGTGCAATAGGCGATCGGTTAGAGCGCTCGGCTTGTAGCACGGAGATTACTTGTTCGAGCCTCCTCCCTCCTTTGAGACGGTTTCTGTCTAGCGACCTTGAGCAAGTTCTTCACTAAAAATTGCTCAGCCCCATCGAGTGATGCTTAGTCGTTAAATAGTGGCACTTAATAAACGAAGAAACAACAATAATAATAATCGTAAGCTCGAGAATTAAACACTCCCATCGAAAGCTAAGTCGCGAAAACCAGCTTATTCACAGGCGCTCAGTCAAAACAAAATCGATAGGTAGGAAGGGTTCAGTTCCAGGTCAAGATCCAAGAGTCAGACAGTAACAGACTAAAACAGTGTGGGTGGTTCTGAGCGTAGGACTGAGTTGGAGTCAACCCCACCATTCGAAGCTGTCTAGACCATGACCGTCACACAAATACCGTATGCCGACTTTGTTAAGCATACAGCATGTAAGCAAGAGCTTGTGGGTCCAAAATGTCACGATCATAAGGGCAAAATTTTAAAAGGCGACGTCGAGGTTGCAAGAAATTTGGCCTTGGCCTAAATTTTCTCTCGTTCTTGAGCTCCAGCCTAATTCTTTTCAGTGACCTTGACCATGGACTCTTTTGCCACTGCTTTGCAGTGTCATCGATTCTGGCCTCGGGTGGAGGTTTTCCGCGGCGTTGCGTTGTCTTAGCCAATTATTCGACTTCGACCAAAGACCGTTGAACTTGTTGACATTTATTCGCCTCGCTAGGGTTGTGGTTTAACAGGCCAGCATAACGTGCATCGATAACAATAACCTCTCGAAAACATTTCACTCGCAGGAAACGCTGCGGAAATTTCTGCGTAGGCCTCGGATTCTCGGGAAATGCGTCATTTCGCTGTTGAGCGTAAATTTGCCCCGCCGACTACACGCCCTTTACACATGTATAGGCGTGGTCTTTCGCAGTGGTCGAATGTCAATCAAAATCTATTATCATACTGAACCGCCTAAAAGCGGCTCAAAAATACATATTCATGAGATAGGCGTATGACGTCTTTCGATGTAAAAGGGATTCTTCAGAGTAATAAAGGGCTTTGTTTCCTGTTGTATGGGAATTCGTGATCTTTCTAGTCCGGTTGAGTAAATTCCGCCGAGTTTCCGAATTTGTTTAGAAGATTTAATAGCAGGCTGTGATGTATAAAAACCAGTTAAACAGACAGTTCAGGAGATAAAAGACTAAGTAGTACTAGTGGCGAGAGTTTAAAGTTACTATAGTACTATACTATACTACCATACTGCACTGTTTGGAACGGAAACTTGGCGATTTTATCAACAGTGTTTTGTGCCAAATTCTCCGACAAAGGATCTTGATAACAGAATCCTTATCGCTTAATAATCGCTTTTGGTTGAAGAGTTTCAAACGCTGACTAGCTGCTGCCATGGGCCTAGTGTTTGCAAAGCTGTTACGCCTGTTTTCATCACAAGGTAATTACAAGTATAAGACATCTATTGTGTACATTGGTGTTATAATAACATGGATTGAGAAAACGTACACATATTCAAATATTTTTTATATTTCCACTGTCTAGGCCTACAGTATCATCTACGATATTGCTGTATATCAATAACAATGAATACATGTTATAGAAATTAGTTTACTGCTACAATAATGACACATATCGCTGTGATGTTACATTGATTAATATACCAGATAATACAATACAGTAGATAAACCTTTGGCTAGTCTGGCCACAGTAGTTTTAGGAGTTGAGGATCTTAAAATTTTGACTGCGTGTTATATTTTATGTATACACCACTCTAAAACTACACAGAAATTTGTATGCTGGGTTGGGAAAATAGTTTGCCTGGTGATCAGCTGCAGATGGCTCAAACTTTAATTTTACCATTTTCAGTTATGCTACATTTCTAATGATGTGTCTTGATATCTTTTCAGAACATAAAGTGATCATTGTTGGCCTTGACAATGCGGGCAAGACTACCATACTGTACCAGTTGTAAGTTTTCGTCAAAGAATAGAAATTTTTGTTCAACATTACTATCAGTGGCTAATACACCAGACACTTGCTATAGTGCAGGATTTGGGATCCATATTAAGTATCATGTTATGGAGAAGGGCTGCGTTAAACTTAATTTTCTTTGTGACCATGTACACGTCTATATAGCTGTGTATCTGCATCATGTTTATAGGCTCTACTTCTTGCATTTTGAACTACCTCAAAGCAGTTGCTAAGCAGCTATGGCTGAAGTTACCATACCATTGGAACTTCATCTTTATCCTTCTCTTAAATTGTCTAGCAGCATAGGTCTAGCACTCATCCTAGAGAATTAAATAAATTATTTTGGCAGCACAAATGTGCAAACACCGATGATGGTAGAATAAAAACTCGTATTACCTTGGAGTGTTCTCTATTATTAGCAAAAAATTTAGAAATATGAAGTTGAGTGTTATAGCAGCTAATGTGATCTGCTACATGACCATTTGACCAACTCACGGCTCGGCAAGCAAGAGAAGAAAGGTCAGCGCACTGATATACATGCGCTATACGAGTTTTCTTCCGTAGTTCAAACATATGCACAAGTAGATTTGAGATTGATGACTGCGACCGTGTTATGCCTGAATTCGTGTTATATCAGTGTGTTATAAGGATGATCGGGTGTATTTATATTTGGTTTACTGAATTAGTGTATGTGTAAAGGCAGCATGTGCTTCTTCAAAAAGTGAATTATATTAGTTCTAATTTTATGTCAGCCATGTCTGTGGAGCGATGTTTTAACTCCGAGCACAACAGTAATATTTCTGAAATAGCTGCTTTTCACCACAGCCCTTTTAACAACCCCAGGTTCCAACTTGAAGGCAGACTAGTGAATAAGCCGGTGCCCTTCAGCAGTGTTTGGTTGTTCAAGAACTTTTTTAGATTTTACGTAATGTCACTTTTTCAACATAATTTGCATAAATTTTTCCAGTCTTATGAACGAGGCAATCCATACATCTCCAACGATTGGAAGCAACGTTGAGGAAATCATCTGGAGGAGCACACACTTCGTTATGTGGGACATCGGAGGCCAGGAGTCACTTCGAGCCTCATGGAATTCATACTTTGCCAGCACAGATGTACGTTTGCAAATATGTTATATTAAGTTCATCATTTTGTACAAAGTGCTTGAATAGATGTTTTTAAAATAAAGGTATCTGCATGCAAGGGTTTTACCACCCCATATTTTGGGGAGCACATTGATTTTACTTTGCAGCAACCTTATGCTTATAAAACTGTGGTGCTACAGAAATTCTCACAGTAGATTAAAGTCTTTCCAAATGTTCTGAATTTACTCATCAGCAACCTTCAACTGTGCTTAAATACAATGTGGTATAGAAGTTCTCAGAGTAGATTAGAATCATCTTAATCATCTTTCAAGCCATTTGTTAAAGAGTTATTTAAATAGATTGCATTTTGTTGATTGTTGATAGTAATGGATAATTTGAATGATTTTTTCAGTTTGTCATTCTCGTTATCGACAGTACGGATAGAGAAAGGTTAAGTGTCGCAAAACAAGACCTCCATCAAATGCTGGCCCATCAGGTAGAGCACATATTGTTGTCAGATACATGTAGTTTAATCGTAATCATAAAATCCAAATTTCTAAAGCACTGCTTAGAAGCTAAGCAAAGGGTACCAGCTTAAACTGCTGAGTTTAAATGTTAAGGTGAATCCTTAGGACACCGGTGCTTTCCTGAACTTTAGTACGATTAGCTGATTCAAAGTATCTGACACTTTGACTTCATCAGCCATATGTTGCATGAATCTGCTTAGTATGTGTTTCATCTGTTTGTTGCTTTGTTAATGATAGGACCTTAAGAAGGCCGCAGTCCTGGTGTTTGCTAACAAACAAGACGTTCGTGGGGCAATGTCATCTGGGCAAATTATGCAGCATCTAAACCTTACATCAATAAAGGACCATCACTGGCACATCCAGAACTGCTGTGCTCTCACAAGAGAGGGGTAAGTAGTTTCACCAAATTTGTTTTGAGATTCAACACCTTGGCTGAAGAAATTCATGGGTTGAATAACCAGTAGTCGGGGCTTTGGCTTTGATAGATGCTGTGCAAGTGGATTTAGTGGTTACTCAGTTGACTTGTGTGATTAGTGTGAGGCATATTTCCCATCTATTTTCACTTCTATTAAGACACATTTCTGATCTATAGACCTTTGTGATGATGCTTGTTTTTTATTGCCTCACCTTGTCACCTTGTGCTGTCAGCTCTTTGAGCTCTAGCGACCGTCATGATCAATCTTCTCCATTTCTTTCTTTCCAATGTCGCGTCCCTTAGTTGTGCCAAGTTCATTCCAGTTGCTTCGTGTATCTTGTCCATCCATTTTTTCCTTGGTCTCCCTTGTTTTCTCTTTCCCTCTCCACAAGCCAGCATCATTTCTTTTTCCAATCCATCTGATCTCATAACATGTCCAAAGAACCTCAGCTTTGATTTTAGCACTGTTTGTTGTAACGTCTCATCTTGCTCAATTCCAATCGCCTTGCGTACCCATTCATTAGTCCTTTTCTCCGTCCATGATGTTCTCAGCATCTTCCTCCATATCCACATTTCACAAGCATTGATTTTTTTCTCTATTTTCTTGGTCATTGTCCACGTCTCACTGCCGTATGTTACTGTTGGTATAATCAAGCCCCTCACCAATCTTTTTTTCGTGTCTGTGCTCACATGTTTGTCTTTCCATATTTTTTCTAGTCCATTCATTGCGGCTTTTCCAATCGCCACCCTTCGGTTTATTTCCATATCGCACTTTCCTTCTCTTTCTACTACTGATCCCAAGAATGTAAAGCTTGTTACCGTCTCTAATTCCTCTCCATCCACCATAAAACCTTTGTGATGATGCTTGTTTTTATTGCCTAGTTTGTCTAATTTTGGAGGGAATAATTCTTTCATTGTTACAAAAATTAATCAGAAGTTTAAATTGAAAAAGAAATACAATAAACAAAGGAAAAGTTGCTGCACTTGTTGCAAAACACGAGTTTTATGGAATCTGCTCTTGAATTCCTTTTCCTTTCGTAAATCTCTGTATTTATGACTTTTTGCTATTGTATTCTTTGTCTTCTTCCCCTTATCTATCCTACAGATCCAATTCCTAACACCATCCACTATTGCCACCTGACTGTCTGCTTGCCTTACTCTTGAATCTTGACCTGGAACCAAACCCTTCTTGTCTATCCGTTTTGTTTTGACTGAGTGCCTGTGAATTAGTGGGTTCCTATGACTTACTGGTAGCTAATCATGAGATTACGATTAAGTGTTTAAAGTACTTTAGATGTCAAGAATGTTTCGGCTGCTAATGTGCTTTGTTCTTTTCATGTTCCAGTTTAAATCAGGGTCTCCAGTGGATGTGCAACCAGCTGAACAGATAACAGAAGAGAGACTTAGTCATGTTGGATTTCCTGTACAAAATTTTTGAAAGACTTGCCAGCATCTTTTGGCCTGGTAACCTTCGGGCATTTGATGTGCCAGTGTACTCAATCGTCACGTGGATTGGTTGCTATGATTCATTACTGTGAAGATTCTTGGGTAATAGGCAAAATCAACAAGACTGTTGTGATGGACTGTGTAAAATGCCATCAAGTCAAATAGTTTATTTCTGTGTTATTTAACATATCGTCCTTGTTACAGTTGTTTGTTACAGTACAGTGGCATTTATAGACTTTATGTTTCTGCGTTTTTCTCTTCCTAGCTTCATCCCTTTGTTCCGTTGCTCCTAGGGTAGACCCAAGCGTTGAAATAGACAGTAATAGAGGGGAGAACAACAATTAGGAAAAGTAGTCCTCAAAGTTTAGGAGTGCATGTTCATTATGCCCTTTTCAAATCTGCCACCTGCTTCCACCACCAGCTTCCTCACCATCCCGCTTTCCCACACTCTTGTGAAGGAAGTTTTGTTGGAGTGTTTGCCTAAACAATTTTAGAACTGTTAGAGTGTTTGCCTAAACAATTTTAGAACTGTTTCCTCTGTATTCATAAGTTTTATGGCATTTTGTTCAGATTACAAAAGGCCTACCAGTGGAAAATGTTATGCTACAACCTGTAATATCCAGTAGCACAAGAAAGATATATCACCATGACCTTAGGTCAAGTTGTATTCTCATCCATTACGTGAAATGTGTTTCGTTGACTGTGTCTAAATCTCAGGAAGGACAGGGTTACATCATTGTAGAACTGCAATACTGTAAAGAGAACATCATGCTTTTTAGTTTACTCTGGATGTAAGGCAGCTTGTCCACCTGTCGTTTTGTGTTTGCCATTTTGCTATTGGTGCCATGTATAATGCTTGAAAGACCTTTTTATTTCTGTAGCTTATTTTATAAATTTTCTTCTTCTCAGATCAAGTGTTGTCATGGGTTATGTTTTGTGATGTTCTTTGGTTTTTGAAGGCTTCTTCGTGACTTATATTCAGGATATTTGGTGCACTTTCAGTTTGGACTAACCATTGTGAAATTGTGCTAAATAGTCATGAGACTCATAATTGAAAATAAGTAGAAGAACAAAAGGTCTTAAGTGTAAAAGTATTCTTTTACTTATGATGATTTATCTAATCCAATCTTATAATTTCTGTAGCGCCATGATAATAATGTACAAGAGAGGGACAGGCAAATGGAGGTAAACACTTATGGTGCAAAAGCCACTTATCAGTCTTCATGTTCAGTATTGTATGTATGTATGTGTTAGATGACTTAAAATAATTAAATGTACTCATTTATATATTTTTGTATTTTGTAAAAGCTGTATTTTGTTTTATCCTGTACACATGCTCTTTAAAGTAACATCTGCAAACTGTGACACAATTTTGGTCTGGAAACACAAATTGTCTCATATTACATGATTAAAACTTATGTCCAGCCACAATTACTGTCCTTGCTGTAATAGTGTCTGGCATATAGCCAATCATTATTAATGTGGTTCTGATATGACAGAAATATCTGGTTGTTAGCCACAAACTTTGTAGTTACCATTTGTGTGGTGTTTTGACCATGTTACTGTAAATAATGTGATTTTAAAATGCCATTGAATTGCAGTATGTTCAGTTACAGTGTTGATTCCTGTGAAAATCCAGCTACCAACCTGCATGGGGGCACACAGTGGTTCATGATTATATTAATGCAGTTGAACAGCTATGTACGGCAATACGTAAATGTCTGGTTAAATTACAGCATTTGCGGCTCTAGAATTTTCTATAAATAAGTCAACTGTTAGAGCAATACAAAGTTAGACAATTTGTGCAGTTGCATGTATATTCTTTTAGGTGTTATATAGACAGGACATTGTGTTGTGAATTCTTAAATATGCCTGTGTTAAACTTCGTGATTAGATTCTGTTTTGAGTGATTGATGTAACTTGTTTCCATTTCCTTTGTAATGTTACTTGTCTTGAAGTGGTTATAAAGCATGTTACTGCTTCTAATTCTTATGTGTTTTGATCCGAGTTCATTTCTACGTTTAATCTCTTGCTTCTTTGTCGTTAAGGTGCATATTTTATTGATATTTATGAACTTACAGTACTGAACTTGAACTGCAGCAATTAAAATTAAATTTGTCACAATATATATTTGTTGAATAATTATATTGTAGCTTGATTTACTTGTGCATTATTTGCAGATGTTTTGCATAGACATTTTCAGTGAATTTTTAAGGCTTGCTAATTTGCAAGCCAATGAAATTTTAAAATCACCAAGTTCATAGATAGATGAGCATTAAATGACAACAGATTTTTGATAATATGACTTACAAGTAAAACATACTTTAAGTCTAGAATCATGTCTTTATGAATGAGTGTTTTATTTTACGAATGTATAGAAGGGGCATATCTTTAGGAATTATAGAGAAAATATCTGTATTTCAATTGTGCGTTCCCTAAGCCTAAGTGTATTAGCTTATATTCCTTCTGAAAACACATTGTATGGGAGCGCAGGTCCAGCAAGCCAACTTTTTTGGGGTCATCATAATTTAGGATGTTCGAAAATAGGGGATGGGAGAAGATATCCAAATGCGGACAAGGTGTCAGAGGGGTTATGGTCAACGAGGACGTCTGTATCTTAATTTGGTGCATACAGTTACTTTAGTACAGCTCGTGCCTTGGACACTAACTTCAGACAGGAGGCATTCTGTACTCAATTTGATCTCATCAGAGTCCCCTTGCTTGACACAGCAGCATCAAAAATACCCCAAACCTGCAGCACAGTTAGCCCTGCAAGATCAACAGAGTAGCCTAATCTAGGTCATTGAATCAAACTGATACCAGTTGAATGGTACGCAAAATTCACATAAAAGAATTACAGACAATAGCTTTTATCAGGAAGCCAGTATTGTCTTTCCATTCATGTCCTTTATTTCCATTCATTGGTACTGGCTTGTCGCACGTATGAGCTCATCCCCTTCTCTCTCATCTTTTGGCAACCGTGCTTTGTTCTTTTGGCATATTTGGATAAACCCACAATAGCTTTTATCTGCGTTGGTGAATAAGCTGTTGCCCTGTGCTTAGCATTAAAGTAGCTCTTTAGAAATCCCCGAGATTAAAATTACTATTAAGTCTAACTGTGACACTGTGCGATAGGTTCTGTAGCTATGCGATTTGTTTGGTGCTTTGCTAATGAATTGAGTCGCACAGAAAGTCAACAAAATTACTGTTTCGTAACAATCTTCTAAGCCTTAGCATTCTTAAGCGAATATAAATGTACGCTTAGTTTATATAGTCAAATATTGGCTGCGCTATCTGGCATCACGTTAACATATTTGACCGAATTAATATAGGGCCTACATTGGCTGTTTTTCTCCGGTTTTGGTCTTTTTCGGTTTTCTGAATACCAACTTCAATATTGGTTTCGGTTTTTCTGAATATCGCGATATCGATTTGGTATCTATTGAACCGACCTAGCACTCGTACCACGATGGTGTTGGGTTTTCGATCGTTCTTGGTAGTTGGTCCAAGGCTTTGGAATTCTCTGCTCAGTTTTATTCGCTCTCAGTTCTTTGATATTATCAGGCCTAAACTTAATCGTAATTTATACAGCGTCAATAACAAGCTAAGTCGTTGGAAATAGCTTATTCACAGGCGCTCTGTCAAAGCAAAATCGATGGGCAGGAAGGGTTCGGTTCCAAGTTAAGATCCAAAAGTCAGACATGTAGGCAGTCAGACGGCTACGGTGGATGATCAAAAAGCTAAAATATGCGTTTGTCCTATATGCGCAGAATCTTTTCTGCCAGACCCCAAAGGCAGAAAAAGAAATGACATACGGTATACGAGAAATTACTTCAAAAATAAAATTTCATTGAAGCATGGCTGAGATTTAAGCTGTTAGGGCGCAAAATGAACCCAAACTCAAGCTGAAACTATATTCAATGGGAAGTGCTCTTTTGGGGAAGCATGAACGCTTACTTTCCTGCATTGCTTATTAACGTAGCGCAGAGTTGGGCGACAACATTTGTGCTACTTAGTCACTGTTGGCGTTGACGTATAGCCGACGTTTAACGATTTTTATAAGTTTCGCTTTAAATTAGTGGGTTTTTGTAGATATAGAAAGACTTAATTCACTCGGCATAATTAGTACACAAAGGAATTTATTCAGGTACTGCATATTTCGGACATACAAATTTGAATGCTTCATATTTATTATCCGTTACCGAGCAACCCTATCTGAGCCATTCTACGAACTTGCCAACACTGCGCCTCATGCAATCTTTACGCAGATCATTCAAATCCAAAAACACTCCTCTTCCACAAATCCTAGCCTGATATTTCCCGTACTCCTGTCTCTCTCACCGCTGCTATTCGAAAAACGCCATCCACTGTAGTTGTCTGACTGCCTGACCTGAGATCTTGTGCTGGAACCGAAGCAGACCATACCTGACTATCGATTTTTTGACTGAGCCCCTGTGAATAAGCTGGTTCTGGCGACTTAGCTTTCTATGGGCGTTGTAGAAATCTCGAGTTTGCTATACATGTTTGCGCAGATACCTGAAAGCCTGCATAGGAGAAATGCAACAGATATAACTGTAGTGCTGTTGCCACAATTTGTTGGCCAGAGAACCTGAGTCATAATTACTAATACTTGTAACTGGTAATCCTTGAGAAATTGCGATCATGCTACTAAAAACAACATGGCCACTGCAGACTGCAAGAGAAATTTGAGCACTGCCAAAATCATAATCTATTGGGGAAGCTGGGTTGAAATCCGATAGGAATTTTTTGTGTTGTCTTTATTACATTACTATTATTATTATTAGACCCAATGTAGAATGGTGTCCTTCCTGAGGAATGGAACGAGTATTGTTCAGAAATGGCCACTTTTCATTCGCATCCAGCTCTGTAGAGAAATTTGGCAGACAGATACAATGAAGTGCCAAACTATTGTTGTTATTATTAAGAAAATTTATTTTACACTTAGCATCACTTGTTAATTGATATTCACTGTAGCCTACTAGCTATTGTACATTTTTTCAAGCCCAATGGGTGTCGAAAAACGATCGAGATCACGATCTCCAGCTGCTCTGAAGCATCGAGATGAAAAAGAAGAAAGGAAGCACAGATCCAGATCTCGTAGCAAAGACAGAAAACGTTCCGATGGGTGATTTTCTACTCTACTGTTAAATGAGTGAATTTTAAATTTTTTTATTTAGCTCTGATATAACTTTGATGTTTCATATTGATTCCATAAATTTTAAGGTGCCATTGCTGCCAAAGACATTATCATCACTAATTTTTGTTTTCTTACTATGTTTTTGGTGGTATTAGCTTCACATATTGATACAACTTTGGGAAAATGCTGCTAGATAAATGCCATGAATATAATGACAAGTGGTGTATGATTTTTCTTAGGTTGTGCTTGTCTGAAATGTTGTTTGTTTATTCATGATTGTATGCAGCCACAAAGCACGAGATCGTCGATCAAGTCGAGATCGAGATAGAGATCGAAGAAAAAGAAGCCGAAGCCGAAGTCGAGATCGGCAGAGCAAACGTCGCAGGTCCAAGTCGCCAAACAAGAAGAGCAATGAAAAGTAAGTTGCTGATATTTATAAATGCACGGAAAAGTATAAACTGCTTAAAGTTATTCAAACTCAAGTTGAAATTACATCATTGTGTGGCTTCTGAGTAACACTAGGCAAGTACCAGTAGCATGTAGATAGCATGCTAAACCGTCAGTCTAGAGGTTCTGGCTTTGATCCCTTCCTCATCAGGACAACCAGATTGTTTCAGATTTCTGTTCCACTAGTGAACAAATTAATCTAATGTAACTTTGAACTTCTAGAGCACCATTACAATTACAAAATTACCTTGCTGATGGTACTGAAGAGTAATATGCGTACGCGTTGTGTACATTGTTAAATGTATGAATGGATAATTTCTGGGTTGGTTTAGGGTGAAGGATGAGGAAGAACTGAAGGCTGAGGAGAATAAGAAGCGTGTTCCTCTCTCTCTTGAGGAACTTGTTGCTAAGAAGAAGGCAGAAGAGGAGGCACAGAGCAAGGTAAGCAACGGTTCATCATTGTTCTACAGGTGTAATGCGATGTAAACGAGAGTTCGATGACTGGTCCTTGTGTTTATTGTGTTGATGCTATCACTTGAATGGCTAATCCTGTTTTTGCCATTTCCATAATCTTTCTCAATGCATAATCTTGTTTGCTCTATCTTTATAATTTTTCAGTGGCTAATCCTGTTTTTACTATCATCTTAATATTTAGAATGGTGGGTAATCTTGTTTTTACTATCATCATAATTATGCGTGAATAGTTAATAGTGTTTTCATAGTGTTAATCATGTATTTTAGATCCTTGGTTGTTAACAAAGCAATTTAGCTTTTGTTTCAACATCTTTCTTTGTAGTAGTTGATTCTTGGATGGATTATTTTTCTGTAGCCAAAGTTCTTGACCAAAGAGGAACGAGCTGCAGAGGCAATGCGGCGCAGAGAGGAACAGGTGGCTGCCATTAAGAAGCTTCAAGAAGACGAAAGAAAGAAGCAGCAGGAGTTCATGAAGGCAGCCAAAGAATCTGTTGGTCAGTTAAACTGTTGTAAAGTACATAGGCTGAACTGCTATACATTACATAGCCTAAGAACTGTACTAGGTGCCTAGAAGTGACTAGGTAGTGAGGTACACCAGTACCTAAGCTATGTTACTAAAGTGTTAGAAAGGAAGTCAATGTTAGTGCAATGGCCATTTATTGAAGGTTACTTAAGCTAAATTAGGTTAAATAAATAAAAACAAGATAAGCTGTCTCTGATACCTGTGGCTTTTAACTGTGACTAAATTATACAATGTAGAGTTCTTATAGCATTTTTAATTGCGAGACAAATTCTGATAAAATGCAGTCAGAGACGAGGAGCTCAGATTTAGGTCAGCTATCAATGATCACTTTGTTATAACACAACCTTGTTACAGTATAAGGCAGCTCTGGGTATGACTTCTAAAGGTGTCGTTATAATGAGGTTCTGTTACTTAGGCTTATAGCTGGAAAGGTGAATGGCTACACTTTAAAATTCTTTAATTTGTGCAGAGGATAATTATGAAAGAGAACGTCGTGAACGCTGGGAAAGGAGAGAGAGGGAAAGATTGGTAGAACAGGAAGAACAAAACAAAGATAAGATTCCAGAAACCAAAGACAAAGAAAAAGAAACAGAAGCTGTGAAGGTGAGTTCTTTACATGTATTAATATTCATGTCATAATTATCATTCATACTATACTGTTATATTTCCATTTTGCATTTTTTATATTAATGCCATTATATTATTTATTGTATTTTCATGTAGTTTAAAATTTTTGGTTTTAAATGATTTAAAATGGCACTTAAAATTAGATTCGTTACTGCACAGTTTTCGGTTAATAGGTCAGTTTGTTTCTTGCTGAAATGTTCAGTTTTGGCATCTTGTGTAGTAGTGTTTGGTTAATTGGCAGGTTCAGTTTGATACAGCTTGTATGTGTATATGTGGTTGGTTGTTTGACTGTTAATTATGATTATATTTATATAGCACCAGCTTCTATTTCCAAGCATCAGTTGATAGCAAAAAAAGCGGTTTAGCGTTCAGTAACAGTGATCACTTCACGCAAAGCTCAAACCCACAAACTCTGCTAGAATGAAAACATTCAGCCAGTTTGCTGCTGTGTTTTGCATAGTTGGCTCGTTTTATGTCTGTGTGTAGGAGCGGTATCTTGGAATTGTGAAGAAGAAGAAGCGAATCCGACGTCTCAACGACCGTAAGTTTGTGTTTGAGTGGGATGCTGGTGAAGACACGAGCACCGACTACAATCCAATTTACAAGGAAAAGCACCAGGTTCAGTTCTTCGGACGAGGCCACGTTGCTGGAATAGACATCAAGGTCAGTTTGTTGCAGTGGCATAAGAGTAAATCTGTGATGTAACTGAAGATTTCTTGGGCTTCTTTCGAATGTTTTCCAACCAGGCTGTAAGTGCATGGTTGCGCTCTGTATCAACTTCTAGTATTACATGCGATTCTAATGTGTTACAAAATGGTGTATGTAATTATAGTGTATTGACCTTAACTTATTGATTATGCTGGGATCTCTTTATAAAGCTGTCTTTGTGAGTTGTTGATTGAATGAATCGCCTACGATTCCTCACTCCGCCTACGATTCCTCGCTCAGTCGATGGACATATGGAGTGTTAACAAATGCATTACTTACTTACTTACTTAATGCTAATGCACTCGACCCAATGGGTTATGATTTTGTATTGCAATTTTCGCTTGAAGCGACCATCTACTGATGCCTTGGGCATTATGTTAACAGTGCTATAGAAGTCATTAGATTAGATCAGATTAGATTAGTGTTGTCTTATTGACTTAGAGCTTTGTAACCACACATCTAACGAATGTTACTTTTCTATATACGATTGATTACAGTACCCTACTTTACGTTGTTGATTTTATCTTGCAGCAACAAAAAAAGGAACAGTCAAAATACTATTCCGACCTTATGGAAAAGAGACGAACAGCTGCAGAAAAGGACCAAGAAAAGTATTGCATTTACTTTATTTATTTATTTTATTATTTTTCTTTGATTCTTTGTGCACATATTTATGCATATTCACATATTTATTGATACTGTACAAGTCTGATAAATCTGGGATTGAGGATTAAGTATGACATGTTATTTGCTGTGTGAAAACATTGAAGATCAGAGTATGTTTTACTGAGTGTCTCTAATAGAGGCTTTTACTGAGATGGTACAAGCATTTCTCGTTAATTCCTTACCAGCTTCATTACTTTATGGAAGACTGTAATACATTACATATGGACTACTTTATTTTATGAAGGGTTGTACTTACTACTTGATGGATTGCATTACTTAACGGAAAGTTGTAATAGTAGATGGTGTGCCAAAATCAAAAACCACTGTCCTTGCGAATTGCTTAGGCTTCGTCTTAAGAAGATGGCAAATCGTGAGGCAAAGCAGAAATGGGACGAGAGACATTGGACAGAGAAGAAGCTGCCCGAGATGACGGAGCGTGACTGGCGTATCTTCAAGGAGGACTACAACATCCAGACAAAGGGGGGCAAGATCCCAAATCCGATTCGCAAGTGGGAAGAGGCTGAACTGTCCGACGAGCTGCTTAGCATCATTGATAAACTCGGATACAAGGTAAAAAATGTCAGATGATTAGATGGATAACGATTTACTGGAATAACTGACAGTTCAGTTATACAACAACCAGAATAGACCCTTAAACTAGTACAAGATCAGAATTATGTGGTAATGATAAACACTCAATGAATGTTGAATGATTTCTGACCTATTTTCCTGACCTATTGGCTTTCATTTGGACTTCTTCAATAGGTAACAATTTTTACTATGATTTACTTGAAGTGACCAGTGATGTCTTCTGTATAATTATAATAACATTACATAACAGTGCTAAAGAAGTCGATAAGTTGATTAGATGACATGCACCATCATTAGGTCAGATGACTTGCCTTGAATGAAACCTGACCTGTATCCTCCTCCTGTTTTGTGAGCACATCTTGATGATTTTCCATTTCTATTTTAAGTACAACTTTATTGATTTGCTGCTGTTTATCTCTGTTGCGCCTCTTGCCTGACCAACGACTTACCTTAGATGCATTCTAATAACTGCCATGTGCTGATAGGCTTTTCAATGACTGCAGAGTTTTTCTAAATGAAGAATGGCAGGGGCTCAGGTCATGGCATCGGGAAAGGCGGATTAGCTCTGTCATAGTATAGAACAATGTGGTTCAGATCCTGGTGCATTATGAAACTATTGCTGAGAGATGCAATCAGGAGCATAAGATCAGTGAACCATCACATTGGACGAGGTAATGTAATGTTATATTCATGTTATGTTCATTGCTGGTACATGCCTCTTACAATACTGATATTCTTAACAGCGTAATTATTATTTCTGTATTTATTAAGACCACTATTTAATGATTAAGCATCACTTGGTGGCGCTCAGCAGTTGTGATTGAAGGACTTGTTTAAGGTACCGCATAGTAATCGCCTCAGTGGAGGATATCCGTACTCTCCCCGTTACAAGCCAAACAGTGTAACCGATCGGCTACCATGCCTCACAAGGTAACCGATTGCATAGTCTTCAAGTCATAAGTTATTTCAGTGAACAAAATCAACAAATATCTAATTTTTCTTTAATTTGCAGATACAGTTAGAAATACTCTGTATGCATGAATTTCTTTGTGCCAACAGGAGCCTACTCCCATTCAGAGACAGGCCATTCCAATTGGTCTACAGAATCGTGATATCATAGGTGTGGCTGAAACTGGCAGTGGAAAGACAGCTGCTTTTCTCATTCCTCTCCTGGTCTGGATCCAGACTCTGCCAAAACTGGTCAGGTAAGAAACCAGTTTTAGCATGAGTTTTTATTTTAATTAAATAATTGCCGATTTTACTTCACAGTTTCTTTGGACAATTCTCGCCAAAACTGGTTGGAAAGTCAACTCAAGGGTATGATGCCCTAAATCAAAATGGGAGGCATATGCCTTTGAACTTTAGTATATGCAGCAGTAAACACTAAGGGTAAACTCTTACCTCCCTCTGATCAGAACTTTTGCTAGACTGGTGCAAGATGAGTGATGGTGAGGGTTGATGGTGCACCAAAACCTAGCCACAGGTGATGTTGATTTATGTTTTGACTTGTTGTGGCAGGACGGAGGATTCGGATCAAGGTCCGTATGCTGTTATCCTCGCACCAACGAGAGAACTGGCTCAACAGATTGAAGAAGAAGCCATAAAGTTTGGCGCTCCCCTTGGAGTCCGAACTGTCGCTGTAATCGGAGGTATTTCTAGAGAGGACCAGGGATTCAAGCTACGACTCGGATGTGAAGTAAGTAGCATCGCACAAGAAACACATCTTGTAAAAGCAAAGTCTGATACAGTGTTGTTGGGAACATGGATCTGATATTTAATTCAGGTTCAAAGTAAAAGCTTTTATAATGCTGCCTTGTTGCTATGTGGTAAATGTTGTGGTTCTAAAAATAGCATGAAGATGGGCAAGTGTGTTGTGGACGTTGGCTGGCATAACTGGACTGTGAGTTTTTAATTTTTTGTACCTTCCATCTGAAATCATGTTTTGTTGATTCCTTACTGCTTACGGCTACTTATTCACACATGTGCTGATGAATACCTTCTCTCTTCACTCTTACTAGACTTTTGTGTGTTGACTCTTGAGCTAGCCTGGTTGCCTGTGGGTGGGGTGCTTCTAATCATAAAACCAGTCAAATAGAAGATATGTACCCGATATTTGTTGTCTTTTCAGATCGTTATTGCCACTCCTGGTCGTCTGCTTGACGTTCTTGACAATAAGTACTTAGTTCTACAGCAGTGTACTTATGTGGTACTCGATGAGGTAAGGATAATAACAGTCAGGATAAATTATGGCTTTAAGTCTTCATTTCCCTTTATAAAGTTATACTTTTTTCAGTAAGGATTATATAACATTTTGAGTAATAGTGTTATTATTATTATTAAACAGACACTTATAACGCGTGCAATTAACAAACAGCTTCAAAGGCGTTTAAATACGCAGCCTGTGATGTTAAATAGCATTAAGAGCAAAAATTTTGTCGATTAGCGGGCAGTGCTGAGGTCACCAGAAATGTCACCTGTAGCTGACTCGCGCACACACGCTGAGCCCAACAAGCAGGTTTCCATCCCCAGTTGACAACGTTTTCAGCGTCAAGGTCGTACAGCAACGACGGGCAGTGGCGTCCGCAATACACGTGATCACCACCGTCCTGAAGCCGCCCTTCGCAGATGGTAGAGGACGCAGCATCCGGGCATAACTTGAACCACCAGGTCGATCCATGACGGACAGGTATTCCGTTGATGGTAGAACCACTTTCTGATAGACGCTCGAAACAATTCCGAAGCCTTCCATCGCCTTTCAACAGCGTGAGCCATGATCGAGATTGTGAACTTGACATCCCTTGAATACATAATGAACTGTTCCAATGATAGAGAGGTCAATCACGAGCACGAAAAAACCATCCGAAACTGAAAATCCATGGCGAATTCATGTAAATGACACCGGAACGCCAACTCGATCACAATAGAAGCGTCCGAATACGACAGAATTGTCGAACATGTTTCACTTTTAGACGAAATTTAAGCCAAAATGACAGGCAGCGGAAAACACGGTGGCCGCCGGAAGTGCGTACACGTTGTGAGCATTTCAGTTGCTGCACATGCACAACTTACTTAATGGAATCAGATAATATTAGCTAATACAATATGTGCCGTAGTACTGCCAAATACTAAGCAGCAAGTATACTTAACATTAATTACGTGTGGCATAAGAACGAGAGTAGAATACTATTAAAGGTAAGGTGTAAATTAGTCACTACTGTAATATTATTTCTTAAAAGTTATTGTAAAGTAAAAACAATGGTAACAGTAATTACTAAAAGTAAAAACAGTAAAAGGATTCACTAAAACCAAATGAAATAATTGCTATATTAACAGTAATAAAGAAATATAATTTGAGCGATATTTAATAATTGCATTTGTAGGCTGACAAAATGATCAACATGGGGTTTGAACCGGATGTCCAGTCGATTCTCAAATACCTACCAGTGAGCAATCAGAAGCCAGATTCCGAAGAGGCAGAGGACGTGGAAAAGCTGAAGGCTAACTTTGCCTCAAAGCATAAGTATCGACAGGTAAGAACATTTCCACGCCCGTCCGTTCTGTTGTTCGAAGCATTACATTTGGCGATCACCTATGCATTTATTATTTGTTTATTCACACCATTCGTTATTTAATTTATTCATTATTTTTTAATGAGAGGTAGAAATGATCCCTCAAGACTTAAAAAATCACCAAAAATAGATTAAAAAATTGATGATTTACTGCAATGTTTCAGTCATTAATTTATTGCATGTAAAGTACTTTTCAAAACATCTACTCAGAAGTTCAGAGCCTTGCACGTCCTACCCTAGTTGATAAAGATGTTCTGACTGGCAGAAATTTGTATGTTATTGGATGGGCCCAATGAGACTTCCCATCCTTGATTCATTGTACCTAAAATTAATATGTTTATTATAGCTTTGGAACCTGTATTTTGCTGATTGTTGGGTATGTGTCTTTCGGATCGCGATGCTTGGTGGTCCAGTCAGAATCTAGGAAGTTAGAGATACAAGAGTGAAAAACTTATTGGCTGAGTTTGTGCTGTTGTATTTTTACTGAATAGACTGTCATGTTTACGGCCACCATGCCTCCGGCTGTTGAGAGACTGGCCAAAAGTTACCTTCGTAGAGCGGCCACTGTGTTTATAGGATCAGCTGGAAAACCAATTGAGAGGGTCGAACAGCTTGTATACATGCTGTCAGAACAAGAAAAGAGGTAAGATAAAGAAATCTGATTGGTAGGAATGAACTTGACAGCTGTGTCTTTCAAATTTCAAGACCTGACATGAAATTTCTGCAGTTCTCGGAATCTTTCAGTAGGCAAAATCTTAATTAGCATTCAGGTGGGTTACAGGTAAGCCGTTCACTGTATCTTTAGATCTCATGTCATGTGAAATTTGTGGTTAGTTGTTGAGTCATGCATCCTTTAATTAGTGCGATTTCACTTGAAGCAACCATCAGTGGATGCCTTGGATGTTTTGATAATGGTGCTATACAAGTAATTAGATTAGATTAGTATAGGTTGTCCAGTTGTTTCTTTGTATATACATACGTATATATATATGTATATATACGTATGTATATATCTATCTGGCTTAGCACAGACACCAACAACATTGCTGGTATTGGTGTCTGTACTTCATTCGAAAGGTCTAGCAACTATCAGGCTGAACCTTTAAAAATGAATACACCTTGTGAGTGAGAATAATCTATGTACCATTAACCTTGTCTGATGAGCTTCGTTAGGTGATGTGGTTTGCAGTTTCTAGGATCATCGATACATGTTGTATGTCTATTCAAATAAAATCCCTGGAAATTACTGGTAATTGATTGAAATGTTCTGCAGAGTTTTCTGAAATAAAGTCTTCTCTTTTACAGAAAGAAACTGGTTGCCATACTGAATGAAGGAATTGAGCCGCCAGTTATCATCTTCGTAAACCAGAAGAAGGGAGCTGATGTACTCGCGAAATCACTCGAAAAACTGGGAGTAAGTTTTTAATGGAATGTACCTTATGCACTTTCAAAAGCCTTCACTAATTCTCGTCTGAATTGGGTTAGGATGCTTCAGAAGGCTGCATACAGTAAAAGATAAAGGTGATACAATTGTCAACATGCATCTGCAAAATATTTTTAGGGTTTAAGGGGTCTTTTCACCAGTTATATTGACTCTGAAAAAGGATGGAGGGGTGAGTTGACCCAGATAGCCTAGAATTTCATGGTTGGTCAGGCATTCAATTACTAACAAGACTTGTTGGTTAACCTCGGTGTGATTGCCAGTATTCTGTCTGCATAACCAAGCTGTCACCTTATACATTCTTTACACCTAGTGTAATGTCTTTGTGAATTGGGAAATGCCAAAATATTTCATGCTAATGTTCTCATTAATATTATTATCATAATTAATAATATATATTGGTATTATTTTTATACTGCTGCTGCGATTATTATTTTTTATATTTGTATCTAAATTTGCCTTGACGTCTGAGTCTGTGTTGGTTTGTCTTAGTTCAATCCTACAACGCTTCATGGAGGCAAAGGCCAGGAGCAGAGAGAGTTTGCGTTGGCCAGTCTCAAACACGGTGAGAAGGACATCCTTGTGGCCACAGATGTCGCTGGTCGTGGTATCGACATCAAAGACGTGTCTCTGGTTATCAATTATGACATGGCCAAGTCAATCGAGGGTAAGGCTTCAGTCTTTTTTCTCAGGCAATTTTGTTTAGAGGTCGTCCTTGCTGCATTTTTTTTTAGCACAAAAAGACCCACGGTTTGATTGACTGATAAATGTGTTAGTGGTTGATTTGAGGTTTGTTTTTTTAAATTGATTAGGTATAGGTAATGTGCTTTGATAATTGATGATTACTTGGTGATTGATTTACTGATTGATTGGTGATTGCTTACTTTGCCTGCAGAGGCAGAAAGTAAGCAGACAGATAATTTTGTGCTGTTGATTCTTTTCAGACTACACTCACCGTATTGGACGAACAGGTCGTGCGGGTAAGCACGGTGTTGCCATTTCGTTCGTGACAAAAGATGACTCGGCAATCTTGTACGACCTGAAGCAGGCGCTCATGGAAAGCCCTGTCTCGACATGTCCACCAGAACTGGCCAATCATCCAGAGGCCCAGCACAAGCCAGGAACAATCGTCCAGAAAAAGCGCAAAGACGAGGTTCTCTTTAACTGAACATCCTAGATGCAGTGTGCATGTTCAGTAACTAACTGTATAACACAATGTTGCATGTGTGTTTTGCCTTGAACTACTCGATCCGTGTATCCTGGTGCATCATGTGAAATTTAAAATTCAATTCTTGAAACTTGTAAACTGTCTTTGCATCAGTGTTGTTGAATCTGTGCTCAAAGCAAAATTTGCATCAGTGTTGTTGAATCTGTGCTCAAAGCAAAATTTCCTCCAAACTTCCTTTGATGGCAGTAGACTATTGAGGCAATAAGAAAAATGAGCTATCATCCTCCGTTATGCCATCCAGAGAGTCAATTAAGTTTACGGCAGGTTCTAATAGAGACTGTTACAGGTGACGATTGACCTATGAGTAGGATACAGTAACGAGACATTTGACCACAATAGCAAATTTAGGTAATATTCATATACAATTTAAAACCAAAATCCATTAGTAGGATTCCATTCAGAACATTGTAAGGTAATGGTAAAGTTGAGGTATAGAAATCGACAGGATGAAGAACATTTTTGTCAATTGCTTTCATGGCACCATGGTAACAGGGAGCAACAAAGGATTCTACAAAAACACCATCCACTAGCCGTCTACCTGCCTGACAAATGGAACCAAATCTGGCGTGTGAATCTGCCTATCGATTTTGTTTTGACAAAATCAAATATGCAAGAAGGTTGCGGTAGACCGGCGTGATAGGCGATTGACAAGAAACCTACATTGGTCCGTATACGGGGACCTTAAATGACGTGGCGCCCAATTCGAACGGGCAGCGTTGGTGAAGGATCTCACCCAATGAATTCATTGAAAACGAGCAGGGTCGAAGCCATATGATTTCCATAGAAAAATGTGTAAAGTATCCTATATCCCACCAGTGAGACGTGGGAAAGGCGCTCATTTTATTTGCGTTACCCCCTTAAGCCGACAATGGACGAATACTGGGTCAAGGACCTAGGCGCGGGGCTGGTCCATCGCCCTACTTGACATTTACAATCATATATGGAAGAGTCTTTGGTGGCGAGCATGCGGGGGGAATTCAAAACCTGGAAGATGGATTAGAAAGGTCAAACAAGGAGTCACCTTTCCTGTACTACGTCTACATTCAGATGTTGGTCACAGCGGCATTGGAGAATATAGGTGATGGAGTCAAGATTGGAGCAATTCTGGTGAATTCCATTTGATTTGCAGATGACAAGGCAATGGTAGCAGGAGGCAAAGCCGGACTGCAGAGAATAATGGATGCGCTAACCAAACGTTGGAAAAATAATTTATGGTATGAAGGTCAATATAAAGAAATCAGAAGTGGAAAAGAATGACAATGATTGTCTTTAGTGGCACCATATTTGGTCAAGTCCATTTCCGATACCTGAGATGTATGATAGGCTATCACATGCAAATGCCATGCTGAGCTCAAAAGAAAAATAGCAACGGACAAAGAAACATTGTATAAAAGAGGAGAGCTCTAGAGGGAAAGCTAAGAGAAAAGAACGGTGAAAAATTTGACATGGAGTATAAAATTATATGAATGGATTTTGAGACATGGACTGTTTAAAAGACAGAAATTGGGAGCTTGAAGGCACTTGAAAATGTGAATGAGGAGAAATCTAACTAAACTCAGCTGGGGATCATACAACAAAAGAGGTGCTGCGCTTGTGCAGGCAGGGTTGAGACTACACGGTCTCTATAGAAAATCATGTAAGCTTACATGTACATTTAGTGATGAATATAATACAGAGGAGATAATGACCTGGATTGGTCACATACTTCGTGGGAAATTGGAAATTCTCTCCTGAAGACAGTGCTTGAAGGATGAGTTGTGGGAAAGCCGCAGGATGGTACAAAACAGAGAATTGAGTCGTTGAATTCTCGGACCTGCCCGAGGGCAGAACACTGAAAAAGAAGAATTTAAACATCTCTTACTTACTTACATTTAAAGTGAACCAGATTGGTGGATGTTTCAGAAGCCGAATAGTTTGCGGGATTTTTTCAGGGCGAACTGTGCGTATTATTGAAATTGTTGTTATTATTGTTGAGTCACAGTAATGAAGTTTCGAAGTTACTATGCTATAGTTAAATTTCAAAATTTCGGGCCTAAATAAGACTACAGTGGAACACCTATCTAGAATCTTCTTTAAACCTTGCCATTTACGTTTTACTGAGTCACAGGTAATTAATACTGTCGGGCGGTTTTTTGTTATGGCTGTTCGTAATCGTAATCGTAATCTCGAGATTTCTACAGCGCTCAACGAAAGCTAAGTCGCGGGAACCAGCTTATTCACAGGCGCTCAGTCAAAACAAAATCGATAGGCAAAAGGGTCAAGATCCAGGAGTCAGGCACTCAGACAGTCGGACGGCTACGGTGGATGCTGTTTGAAATTGAAGCGAAAAGAGAGATAAGGGGAAGAGAAAGAATCAGGATAAGATTTTTGGAAAAGAAGTGTTTTCAGTCTTGAGTGAACCTGCGCAGAAACTGAAAGAGGTGAAGTGTTGGTGAGTTCGTATGATTGACCAGACAACTGTCGCAATTCTGGCGGGAGTTTATTCCAAAGGGATGGGGCAGCTATGGCTATGGAGCGATTTCCAAATTTTAAGGATGAGGTGACGGGAGGGCGAAGAAGTGTTAGGACAGATGAGCAGCGGGTTGAACGGAGTGGTTGGATAGTAAATAATTGACGAAGATAGGAGGGTTGGGAGGATTGAAGTGTGTTGTAGGTGAGGGATAAGACTTTGTACTCTATTCGTTCTGGTATTTTAAGCCAGTGCAGTGATTTGAGAACAGAGGTGATGTGATGGTGTTTGGGGGTTTTGGTGACAGCACGTGCAAGAGCATTCTGGATAGCTTGTAGGCGATTTATCTGGGTTGTGTCAATATTGAGGAAAAGTGAATTGCAGTAGTCAAGTTTTGCATGGACTATGGATGTGGCAATGATAGATGCGGTTTTGAAGTCAAGCATAGGACGGATTCTGCGAAGGTCGCATAAAACAAGAGCGGGAAAGATGGGTGATATGATCAGAAAAAGTAAGGTTCTGGTCGAAAATAACACCTAAATTACGGACAGAGGAGTTAGTATTAAAGGTGTTGGTGGAGGCAGAGTCCAGGCTGAGGGAGATAGAGGGGTCAGGAATTTTCTTGAGCTGGTCACGTAGGCCTATAAGTATATCATAGTTGGTCATAGGCCGGTTTATTTGCTGCAGCTACATGAACCATCTGTCATAAAACTGTATACTCAGAGATAGCCATCAGGATGGAGTGCTTTTTGAGGCGGAATTAAAGGAGGTGCCAGAGAAGAGCGTTATGTTATTCAGGCCCTTTCGACAGCTGCTTATTCCCAAAGAGACAGACAGTGCTTTTGTGAATAAAGTAAGCGCTAGTAAGAACTAAGAAGCCTTTAGTTGACCAGACATTACAACTCTCACTATAGATAACTTGAAAAAATCATTGGATGGTGTGTAATATTTGCAGCTTGGCTTAAGTCATATGTTTTAAAATCTGTCAGATAACTATGTTTCACTGTTTTTGATAAAAGCGCACAGTATAAACGTACAATACTTAGATGTGTACATATATTGTAAAACAATAATTAATGTATGATACAAGTACCAGAAAATATAATGGATCAACGTGCTAAGTGCAAATGGAAAACTAAATATAGCTGAAGGTATATGTTATCACAATTGTGCTTTACTTTGGTGCCTAACATCCTGACAGCACAAACTCATGACCAGACAGAAAGTTTTTATGTTGGGAAAACTGCTTTTAAAGAACTTTGAGTTCATATAAATGATCAAAACAGTGCAGAAATTTTATAATCTGTATGAATTTACTAATAATGTTTGTTGAACCTTTTTGTTTTTATCCATGTATTGACTAGTCTGTAATGTATGGGCTGTATGAATCAAGCAACTATGCATGGCGTGAGGAAGAGCTGTTGGGCGAAGGAGCTGCTGGAAAGGTGTTCAAGGCAATCCACAAGGTACCATTGCTTTTTATAGTTTGTCGAGCTGCATGAAGTTCAAGTGAAATCGAAACTCCGATATGTGTGTACTGTGTCTTTTATTTAGATGACTGATTTTTATGTGCTTTAGCAGAAAGGTCCCTACCCTGGAGCATTTAATACACATAAACATTAGCCCAGGTGACCATTTAAACACATCTTATCAGTTTTATTCTAGAGACTTCTATAATATTGCTTTCATTATTATTATTATTATTAATTGGAAACTTCTATAGTGCACATAAGGCATCAATTGATGGTCACTTATAAGTAAAATCTTAGTTCCCCTCATTAATCCATTGCCAGATTCTTGCAGGTTAGACAGCATGATTGTTATTATCTTGAAATATTTGCTGATCAGTCAACCTGTTCGTGTTTATGGCACTTGAATTCCTCCAGTTTGTGGTGCTCTTGTATTAATAGACTGAAGTAGTGTCTCTTACAGAATACAAGTGCTCAGAGGTGCTTTTCTTCTTGCCATACACTTACATTATTATTAACAATCTTTACATCACCAGTGAGCTGCATAGCCAGCCACTTTTGGAGTGAAGTTACAGCAGTATGCTGGTGACACTTAGCTTTACATTACTCTGTCACCCACTGATCAGTCAGGCAAAGTAATGCTTGAAGAGTGTCTCTCTTCTATTCATGCATGGTTCTGTTTCAGTGGTTTGACCATAAATCCTGATAAACCTGAAGCGATCATGTTTGGCTCACACCAACATCTGCGTTCGCTCCCTTCACATTCCAGCATTGACCTAGCTGGCACTGCGGTTCCGCTATCAAACATGGTCAAAACACTTGGGGTAATTTTGGACAGCAATCTCACATTTCGACCTCACATAACAACCTCTGTAAATCTTGTTTCTATCATATCAGGGCATTTTGTCACATCAGGTGAGCTCTTACCAAAGACATGGCACAAACTGTAGCCTGTTCTCTAGTCTGCTTTCGCCTCAATTATGTCAACGTGGTTTTTACAGGTGTCTCAAATCTTGAACTCAAAATACTTCAACGCATCCAAAATTCCCTGGCTCGTGTGGTGCTGCGTGCACCTCCTTACACAAATTCCTTAGCTCTATTAAGCTCTGTTAAATTGGCTTCCTGTGGAATTCCAGATAAGATTTAAACTAGCCTGTTTGACCTATTACCATGAGCCCTCCAACCTACCTTCAGTGACTAGTATCTCCTTACGTCCCTCCTCATAGCCTACGATCTTCAGGTACGGGTCTCTTGGCTGAGCCACGATGCAGAACTGTCCTGGGTTCTCATGCATTCCACACCACTGCCCCGAAGGAATGGAACCGTCTACCAATGTTTCTCCAAAGCTCAAACTCCTTTTCTTCTTTCAAGAAATGCCTGAAAAGTCACTATTTCTCACTGGCTTTCAAACATCTGGATATCTAACTCTTTTCACCTGGCGACTGACTATCTTCACCTCTGATTCGCATTTCTGTGTGACTTTTTGTGCGTTAAATTTTTTTTGTAATATTAAAAATGAACAGAGAATTACAACTATGAATAAATGATTTATTTTATTTAAAGCACTTGTTACGCATGAAATGTGAGTACGCCTGAATCTGAGGTGCGGATATATGTTTGCTAGGGACCAAGATGGAATCACGCAAAAGCCAGGGTATAGTAGCGAGTCTCAACAAGTGATTCAGAAGATGATAGTGAATTTGTAAGGGTTACAGTGGACATCAGTTTCATTTACATCATCTCATCTTTGTTTTATATCTTCACCCCTTTATTTTGACAGGAAACAGGAAACTTCTATGCAGTCAAGACTTTCAATCGACGAATTCATCAAGATGTTAGAATGCGAGAATTTGACATTCTCAGTCGACTCAAACATCAGAATATTGTCTGTCTATTGGCAATTGAAGAGGAGGTTAGACATAGCCATTTGTTGGCAGGGATTTTATGAAAATTGGAATAATGTGGGAATAATAATTATAATAATAATATAATAATAATTGATTTTTGCCTTACTAAACTTCATCTTATTGAAGCTTCAGTCTGTTTTGAGAAATGTTTGCATTCATTTTCCAATGTTGAAATGGTCGACCTTTAACAGGTAGACTGGTTCCAGTTTGGACTGTGTCAAGCCACAGACTTACATTTACTGTTTGCAGTAAGAAAATCTGGGATTCTGTGATGTAGCAGTGAGGCTGGGTTCTTTGTGAAAGAACAAAGTTGGATTCTTTTGAGTTATGTCATTTGTCCATCACAGAGTTTCTGCAACCAACTGGCCAGCTACATACTAATGCCTGTCCTATGGAGACGTGGTGTCCTGATGGATATCTGGATGCCACATCTTCTACCATCTGCTCAGGGAGTGCCAGTCGATGAATGTAACCATGTGCTGTGGGCATTTAATTCTGTTGAATTGTTGTTGTGCATTCTTTACGCAACATGGACCATGAACTCTGAACGTGGCGTTGGCTGTCGACTCTGGATGGGACTCCCTTGGTTGGTTTCCACATGTGTATGAAAACCTGGTAGTGGTGATTTTCGGTTTATGTGGACTTGTATCAATGAACTCTAACATCATTTTGGCTAGCAAGAAATACTTTGAAGAGCCACTTAGAGGTGCTATCAAAATTTTACGTGGAAATATATTTTTCCTAGTAAATCGTTATCGTAATCGTAATCAAAAACTATAAAGCGCCACTTCAAGATGAAACTCATCAGAGGCGCTCCCGGCCCAATTTCCCATGACTATTGGGGAATAACACGGTCTTCAAACGCTTGCGGAAAAGAGAGGGAGGAAGAGAGAGGAATTCCCGCCTAAGGTCACCAGGCAGGTTGTTCCATGAGGCAGGGCCAACAACGGCGAAGCTGTGGCACTGTGCAGTAGTAGTGCGAGCCATGAGAACTACCAGGTCTCCCTGGACTGCCGATCGCAGCAGTCGGCGGCCAGGGACAGAAGAAACAGGGACACAGAGTTCCCTTAGATAAATAGTTGCACTGCCAACAAGGCAGCTGCGCACAAGGGCCAGAATTTTAAACTGGATGCGTTCTCGGATTGGAAGTCAGTGGAGTTTTTCCAGCATGAATAAGGAGATATGGCCAAACTTTGGAATGCCGCCAATCAAGGGAGCTGCAGCATTTAGGACAGACTGAAGTTGGGAGAGGGAAGAGGATCCTAGACCGGCAAAAACCATGTTTCCAAAGTCAATTCTGGAGCAGATAAATGCGTGGACTAGAGTGTTGGAGGTCTGGGTTGAAAGGGAGCGTCGGATAGTGCGTATTTGGCGAAGGTGGTAAAAACAGGTACGGCAGACATTATTTACGTGCTCCCGCAACGTGAGCTTCCGATCCAGGGTCACTCCCAGGTTATGCACCGAGGAATGAAAAGGGACATGAGGAAAGAGCAGAGATAAATTTGCCATGTCAATCTTTGAGAGTTGGATGAAGCCACCGAGCCAGATGAACTGGGTTTCAAGCGAAGATGGTTGGATTTTAGCCAGGCCTCGAGTGCTGACGATGCATGGAGCAACCTGAGGGTCATAGAAACAGCCTCCGCCGCCATGCCATGAGTATAAGCCTGTGTGTCATCGGCATATTGATGGGATATTACCCCAGTGAAGACAGAATGGAGCCCAGGTCAGCAGTGTAAAGAATAAAATGGAGCGGAGCGAGGACCAAACCCTGTGGGAGAACGATGGTTACAGGTGAACAGACGGTGCGTGTTTCTCCAAAGGCAATTGATTGGGAGCGATCAGAGAGAAAGGAGGAAAGCCAGGAAAGAAACGGGCCAGAAATGCCGAATGACCTCTCCAGATGCTCCAGTAGGATACCATGGTCGACTGTGTCGAAGGCGGCGCTAATGTCAAAGAGGGCAAGGAGTGTCACTTGTCCCTGATCAAAAGCCCCGTATGCGTCGGATAAAATGCGGGTGATGACTGATTCAGTAGAATGAAATCTTCTGAAGCCAGACTGTTGGCTTGGTAGTAATGAGTTGGCCTCGAGATATTTTCTTTAGCTGTATGGACACATGTTTTTCAACTAGTTTAGATAGGAAGGATAGGTTAGATATGGGTTGGTAATTGGATGGATCGTTGGTATCCAACCCAGGACGTTTGAGGGAGGGGAAGACAATAGCTCTTTTCTGGGAAGGGGGGAGGGAGTAAAGACCTTCAGCTGGCTGTAATTCTATTCTTGACATGATTAGAACATGTGCAGTCTCGGTTTCTGTCATTTATTTTAAATGTTTTTTGTTATTCTGAACTATTTCAGAAGATTAGTGGCAGTAAAGTACTAGTGATGGAACTGTGTGCTGGAGGAAGTCTTTATGATGTTCTCCAGGACCCAAGGAACGCATGTGGCCTTGAGGAAACAGAATACCTTCGTGTTCAAGGCCATGTTGGTTAGTATTTCAACTGAAAACCTATATTCTGAAAATCACTTTTTCCCCATAAGCTGTTTTTCTGTTCCTCTGGATTGCTTGAGTGGATTTCAACCGGCAGACATGTTTTTGAGCTATGCAGAGCAGGACTGTGTGAATCAAGCAACTGTGTGTTTTTGATACATCTGGCAACTTTGCCTGCCCAAATGATCCTGCATTATTTAGGCTGGTGAGGAGTGCCTTCAAAAGGTTCTCAGAAGGGACTATATAAATATCAGGGAGTTGAAGTAAGTAAGTAGGATGTTGTAGAACATTACACTGCTGAAGTGCTGCCTCGATATACAGCGGCCAGTTGCTCAGACTAGCCAGTGAAACATTAGGAACAGATGTTGCCTTGACCATTTCTGAGAAGTAACTTATAAGCTTCAGAAGTCGGCCGCCGATACAGGAGGCCACGACTAGATACAGCGAACTAGGTTAGAGGGGCAATCTAAGTAAAGATTCCACCCGAGCAGAAATCCACAGGCAGCACCAGCAACAGCAGCAGCAACGACGAAGCAGCAGCCGCAGTATGATAATAATTACTAGTTGTGCTGCAGTAGCGAGCAGGTACGGGTACCTCAGAATAGGTATCTCTGAGAAGCCTAGCGGCTCAATAGAAGTAGACACAGGCGAAAACTAGTCTAACGTGCAGGTCAGTAGGACAGGGACGACTAGCAGTACAGTCGCAATGCAGAAGGTCTGGAAAGAATTCTTATAAGCGTCTGCCAGACACGGACTAGAGGTCAGTCTGAAGTCAGCAGTCAAGAGCAGAAATCAGTCTGATGTCAGCAGTCAAGAGCAGAGATCAGTCTGAAATCAGCGGCCAGAGCAGTCGGTCAGAAGTTAGAAGTCAGTCTGTATTGCTGCATTCAGACACGCAGAACTGGCAAGATAGTCGACGAGTCGGTCGGACAATCGTTTAGAATAGACTGAGCTGAAAGTCCGGCAAGGCGAACATTCTCGTTCTGTGTAATGTAGCTCTATCAACCTAGAAAACGTTTGGAGGACAATCGCGTTGAGAAGACTTTCGTATCGTAAAGACATGCATATCCAGAGAGACAATAAAACTACAGAAGTTCCTCTCAGCCTAATGACACACACACAAAGGAACTTTCTGACAGCTGATGGAGAACCGGTCTCTGACATAAATGTCCAGATAGCACCTACTGAGTTGCTGTCATGTTTGCATCATAACAGAAGATTTCTGTCAACAGTCACATGTTGTCAGTGTCATCTTACTTTTCATCTTGTTCTCTGTCGCCAAGCCTTAGCAAAATATCAGTTACTCAATAGTGGTTAGATGCACTAGTTGCATTTCCAGGACTGTGGGATTGTCCTTTGTTGGCTTAGGTCCCGTGGAAAGGAAATGACATTTTCCTGATGTTGTCAACATATGCAATGTTGGAACTACTTAAGTCATGATATAGTAAGGGAATGGACGTATTTCCTATGGTCCTACGCTACAGTTTGTGGAACTAAATAGTCTTTTTTTTACCTTAGTCTTGTTAGAGGATGAGTTGAACATTGGTTGTTGTTCTGTTGCATTTAGCTGCTGGTATGAAACACCTGCGAGAGCAACAGATTGTCCATCGTGATATCAAACCAGGCAACATCATGAGGTTCATTACAGAGGATGGACAGTGAGTAAGACAACCATGCATAACTTATTCATAACTCTCATTCATAACTGATTTAGTAGTTTATCTTAACATGTATCAGTTATGTAATGCAGTGCAGTATGGTCACTGTGATACATAATTTACAAAGCACCACTTCATGATCTCTTATCATATTACAATTTATATTTATTAACTTCAGTAGGGGAATAGCAGTGACTTTTTCCTTGCAACATTTTCTGTTGAGTCTCCTTAGAAGTCACTGAGTAGTCTAATCATATGTAAGAATTAATCTAATGGCTTCTGTTGGGCTGTTATCATAATGCACAAGGAAGCAATTGATGGAAACTTCTAAGCAGAGCCACTTTCCAGAAGCATAATCCATTGGACAGAACCAGTTAAGATCCATGACTCCCCTGAGACCAGACGACAGGATACAGAAGATATGAAATAAGAAAAAGACGGGTCTTCAGCCATTACTGAACTCGCCTTAAGACAGAACTAGCAGAGTGGACAGAAACAGGTTGTCTTAAGTGAAACCATAGTCAAAAATTGTAATCCGTTAGGAAATTTTGTCAAAATCCAGTAGGTGCTTGGACAAGTCCTTGACATGCACTTGCTTTATTCCATTGATGGATGCATTGCGTTTGATGTTGGAGCTATACAGATATAAAAAAGATGAAACAAAGGAAATAATTTGGCTCATAATCATTTGATTAGTGTCAGGTAATTTATTGAAACAATTATAGTTTGATGAAACAAATGGGACATTTGCTGAAAATAGTTATGGTGTAATTAATCCAGTAATCCTTTCATTAGGTCATGGTTGTTTGAAGGTAGGTGGTTTGGTCGTAGTTTGTTTGGTTGTTGGTCTGACTCTGTTTGGTGGTCGTGTTGTAACACTGGTTAGCTTGTTTTAGATCAATTTATAAGCTGGCCGACTTTGGAGCAGCTCGTGAACTTCTTCCGGAGCAAGAATTCAAGTCCCTCTGCGGAACAGAAGAATATCTTGTGAGTTTACAGGAATTTACTTTATTTGCTTGTAAATGTAAGAAGACAGTGTTGGTCTTTGGTGGTTTTTTATGGCAGAGAGACTAAAAGGTACAGAAAGACAGACAGTAGGATTTCTAAGACAAAACTGACTATTCTCTGTGTGTGTATAGCTTATATAAGACTATAGCTATTAAGAACCTGTCATTTATTCAGAAATTTATATAGCAGCTTTACTCAAAAGCGCTTCCAATCCAGCCCATATTGACTATGGGTTTGTGATGTTTGAGATGACTGCACAGTTTGTTTCCAGTCGAGTTTACATGCTTGCATGCAACTTGCACTGATGGACAGTTACATACACAAAATCACTGACCAGTAAAACCCGTCAACAGTTCACAGTTAATGCATAAAAGAGTTAATAAAATGATGGCTGTGGAGAGTTGTTTGTTAGACAGACTGCACGTAGGAACAGAGCTTTGAGAAGTTCTTGAAAGGAGCTACATGAATATCATAGATATGTAACAACCAGCTGGTTTGGAGATAATGAAATGTTTTTGTTTTGTTTTGTGTTAGCATCCAGACATCTACAATAAAGCTCTTCTTCGCAGTCCAGTCGAGAGTTCGTTCAGTGCAACTGTTGACCTTTGGAGTGTTGGGGTCACGTTCTACCATGTTGCCACTGGACAGCTGCCGTTTCGTCCATTTGGAGGACGCAGTAGTCGAGAAACAATGTCAGCACCTTTCAGTTATTCGTCATTCACTCATTCATTCATAATTCAGTGTTTGATAACTCATTCATCTTATACTCCATTCACACCATTCACTCACCCTTTCTTAATTTAATATTCAATTTAATATTCTATAACTCCTTCGTCAGTTACGTTTCTTTCATCTTTTTTATATCTGTATAGCTCCAACATCAAATGGAAAAATCAATCAATGGAATAAAGCAAGTGCAGTATTAATTGTGTAGTATCAAGCTGTGCTGCATTTACCTTGCTTAGGTTGGATTACTTAAGAATGGGCTTGACTATTGGTGCAGTGATTTATGTATGTCACCAACGCTGATTGTTAAAGGTGACTTGTTTGCAGGACGGGTATTAATTTTCTATATGACTGAAGAGCTTGTCTATTAATAATGTTTATATGTCTGTTAATAACATGTAAACATGCTGTTTTACTATGGTATCACCAATTAATTCAGAGTGTTTGGGCAACTTAAATGCTCTCAAGGTTAAATCTATTACTATTCATTTTCCAGTTATATGTTTTTCTAAAATTAAATTGTGCAGTATTAGGTATTTTATTTGCCTTGGCTAAATAAGTGATCTTTATTGTATATGGTAAATTCTGTTAGATGATAGTGTTGAGCTGTTTTCTGTTGAAGGTATAAGATTACAACAGAGAAGGAGTCCGGTGTAATTTCTGGAGTTCAGTGTGAAAGGAATGGACCGATTGAATGGAGTCGAACATTACCAGAAGCCTGTTGCCTCTCTATGTGAGTCAGTCATCACTATCTCCATCATTGTCATCATCTGTCATCATGTTAACATGAAAGTTTTGTACTGCCGTATGAGCACTAACATCATAAAACATTTTAAATTGGTGCTATTCAGCGGTTCTTACATTGGTGCTCTGTAACTGTGCAGAGCCATATATGTCGGCTTTTCAATATGGATACGATGCGGGCAAATGCAGTAAGTTAAGCAGCATGAGCCCAGTTATGCCCATCCATCAAATGCCAGGTCATCTGGGACCAACTCAGCCCTCCACCCGTTTACAGTGAGTGATGTTACTTTCCTTAGTATGGATTAACCAACTCTCTGGTTGGATATCCTATAACCTCAATGCTATGTAGATACTGTACTGGATGGTATCAATTCTATTTGTCCTTGAGTGTGTCCTAAAACGAGACATTTCTGCATTTTACTTTTTTATGGTTTCCTTTTTAGTGGGGTTATGTTCCCAGGTATAGATTAACCAGCCCTCCAGTTGGGTATCCTACACCTCCTATGATTAAGTGCACGTTGGGAGGTTTACAAGATGTCCTGTCACTGGATAATGATCTTAATCATCCTTTCATATTGGGACCACACCTCTGAGAAGTTTCCATAAAGGCACATAATCATTTGACCTTTACCTTTTTATACATGGACACTTACATTGCTATCATTGTGTCATATTGTAATCTGTTGTTGTTTGTGCCATTGATCAGTGGCCTTCAGTTGTTGGTGACTCCGCTGTTGGCTGGACTGATGGAAATCAATCCTCGACTGATGTGGAGTTTTGAGCATTTCTTTGAGGAAGTTGAAGCCATCACCAAGAAACACGTCATTCATGTCTTCAGCATCAGATCTGCCTCCCTCTTTCACATCTACCTTGATTCTTACAATCGGTAATTTTGTGTCTCAGCTACAGTACCATTTTTCATCTTATTCTGACGTTTACTCTGCTCAGATACTGTTTTCTGTTCTGGTATTTGTTATTCATTGAGAAGTGTCACTGCTTGTCTTGCAGCTAGAAGTTAACGTCGTGTTTTTATGTTCCATCAGCTGCTCTGCTGTACTTCAACCGGACTACAGCTTGCTTTTCAGTTTCATACAGCAGTGACCATACATGGATCATTGTTATAGTACCCAGTAGAAATTAGTTGCTTAGATTAGGTTACGTTACTTACTGTTAGATTAACACAGAGCTCTTGGGGATAAGTTTTCAACTAAGATTAAACATGATCAGTTTGTAGATATCTTGAAAAGGTGCTATGTCAGTTGTGTGTTACATTGCATGGTGCAGTGTCCTGTAGTTGTTGACATGATGATGTGACAGGTCACCTTCTTTACCAGAGATGATTGCTTCACAGACTGCAGTGGAGGTTGGTGATCAGATGCTTTTGTTTAATGGTAAGAGGTTGGATGCCTTGGATTCGACGTCTCGTCTTCTGCCTACAACTCCTTCTTCTCCTGTCTTTCTCTTCACACACATTCGTACTGACAAACCATCTGATGTCAGCATCAACATTCGTAAGTCTAAGATTTCTTAACATAATTGGAATCGTGCATTTTATTTAGAAAATTGTAAGATATTTGCAGTTAACTTTCTAAAGAAATTTTTTCACAAGTACAGGTACTGATAATGCTACTGTTAGGAGCCATATCAAGGGCTGCCTTATTACAAGGTTCCAGTATGTAGTACGGTTATGTTCTAAACTGACTGAATTTTGGGATCCAGGACCCAATCGTGTTTTATCAAAATGCATGCTATAATGATATGGGATAAGGAGCTTTGTTTGTGTTGGAAATTGAAAAAAATTATTGCAATCAACTTTTCAAAAAAATCTTTTTCTCAAGTATTAACATTTTTGTCATTGTTTCTATTCAAAATGTGAGATAGTTTGCACAAAATTGACTTCCAGCTTCATTGCCAATCGAAGAGGGATCATCTATGGAAGCTGCCTACCGTTATTCGATCAACTGCTGTGAGGTCGTTTATTACATGCAGCGTGTTGTAGCCAACAGTTTCCACAATAACACACTTTTGTGGCATGCGGCAAAAATGCTGTGGTTAGTGTTTTCAGAAATCTTATTGCTTAATCTATGACAATCTGGTTCTTTATATTTCTTTAACATGTGTAGTTATTGTATGGTTCATATACATTTAGCAAAAAACAAAGAGGATTGATTGATTTTAGCATAGAAATGTAGGTCATTTGCTGTTGCTTGATTGGTTTAAGGACTCTTTTGATGGGTGAGTCACAGACTCTGTGTTTGAGTCTGGAGAAAGAGGAAGCCATGATGAACGAGATGAAGCAGCGACTTGTTCATCTGGCTGACAGCAGCTGTGTCAGTGCAGACATCTTGCATTTGCTCGATGGCGTGGCAGCGCCATCTGGCGTCTGTTCAGTTAACTTCTGTGAAGACCATGTGCAGGTGTACATCAGAAGCAAACTAGAAGTCTTTGATCGGGTGAGTACAACGACATTTGGATGCGTTCTGTTCATTGTAACAATAAAATTTCTCAGTGGAACACTCCTGGTGCCTGTGTGCACTGTGCATATATTTAACAAATCTAATCTAATATAATCTAATCTATTGACCTCTATAGCGCCGTTATCATAATGAACATGGCATTAAATGATAGTCGCTTCACGTAAAATCGTAATCAGAATCCATTGGAGAAGTCCAGTTAAAATCAGATAGAACAAAGAATTTTTTTAAAAATTGGATAGGACAGGAAAGCCAGATGTCAGACTACGGTAGGTAAGCAAGTTGGAAGAGATAGTTATAAATAATAATTAGCATTAAATTTAGAGCTGAATGACTTTAAAGAACTCACAGAACACTTTGAAATCCAGAGCTTCAGACCAACCAGAGCCAAAACCTGTTCTGGTAGAAGGCACTAACTGGACAATTACAAAGGGTCATTTTGAAACCTTATTTATCTTCCTGCTATCTACAGAACTACTTCACAAACATTTTATCTGTTGGTTTTTATCCACCCATTTATCTTCCTTCTATCTGATAAGCCACCATGGTACCTTCACACACACTGTTCCTTAGTCATGGAATTCACTGCCCCTGGCTTTGCAGGACTACTGTCTTTCTCTGCATTTCTCTTATCTCATTTTGTAAACACATGAAGCCTTATCTGTTTCCATCCATCCATACTTATGAGGCTGATTTATTAATTAGCACTGTATAAATGTCTGAGTATTAATATCAATATTTGTAATAATTGTGACTATATTCTAACATTTATATCCGTGGTTACAAGCGGGTGAAAGTTTAGTAAAAAAATATTGACTTAAGTAAGTAACCAGCTGAGTTGAGCTGTGATCTGACCCTTAACCCAGCTGTTGTTTATCGGTTTGTAGCTGTTGTTGGAAGTTCAGCAATTGAAACAGTGCATTGAGTTGCGCCTTAATCGTCTGACTTCAGATGAGACTATCACAGGATTTGTGTCCAAGGAACCGACGTGCGACATTTCTGAAGGAAAGTCTGTAACAAAATTATTTTATGTACTTTGGATATTCTTTACAGTACTGTGTGGTAATTGTAATCCTATGATTAATAATTATTATTGTTTCTTGTATTTGTAAGGTAAACTTCTTAATACGGTTTTCCACATTTTTATGATTTTTATTGTTTGAAATTGAGTGTGTATCTTGACATTTATTTTGCACCTTCTGAGTGGTTGATACATGCCTGCCAAATAGCATAAGCTAAAGTAGGTCTATTTATACCCCTCTTGCTGGAAACAGTTAAAGCAAGGGAAGTTTTCTATTCATTATTATAAGTATTATTAGTTTCATTTATATAGTATTTAATATATGTTGGTTTTCTGAACGAGAACCAGCATCAAGTTTTAGAACTTTCCTGATACAATCCATAAATTCTGAAAGATGCAGCGGGAAGGTGAATTAAAAGGAGAGTATTGTTTTTGATTGTTTCATGATAATGATCTTAATATCCCAAGAATTTCTTTAGCAATACAGTAGTAATGCTCAGGGCATCGGTTGATAGTCGTGCTAAGCAGAGTCGGTGTGCATGCCAAATACCACATAAGTTCGGTCAAAAGCAGAGGTCAGTCTGAGAAGATTCTTTGTATTGTTGTTTCTTGCTGCTGAGTTTACCTAATGCTTGATGTTTGTGTGGATGTTTATTTTTCTGCAGCATTCAACGGATGAATCAACTCATTAGCCAGATCGAACCGATTCGGAATGAGTTTAAGAAGGAACGATACAGAGAACGACTTCTGCGAAGAGAAGAACTCTTCTACACATTCAAAAAGTAAATAAGATTCACGAAAGAAAAGTTGCAGTTTATAATTACAACAAAACAATTTTAATGCTAAATTCAGGGAACCATTTAAACAAATATAATGCTACTTGTGGGATCCATTTCTAATATTCATCGCAAAGGTAGAAAATACAGAGGTTATATCATTATGACGTGATGATGTTGTGTCTCAAGCTTTAATAAATTTGCAGTATATGCCCCAACCAAATTTGTATTACAATATGTGCTATTGGGAGGTTTCTTGAGCTGTTATTTATTAAGTATTCTGCATAAACATAATACACTAAATGATGTATACATTTAAATTTATCGTATAGGCTGAGCTTAACCAAACTGTTTAATTATAGGTATTGAAAACTTAAATGAAAATGACATGTTTATCTAGTGATGTTTTTAAATCTGTAACATAGGCAGAGTGTAACTCAGAGCACACTGAAGGCTCAGCTGTTCCTGAAGGACAGTTTCCTTCCAAATCTCAACAAAGCATTGCAGGCATTCTTCATTTGGTACAGGTCTGTCAAAAGTTACGATCACTTCCTGTGGTTTCTTACATAAGTTCTCTTACTTGCTAACTTTGCCTGTGATTTATGCATGTCTATATGTACCAGGGGTATGGATGTTTCATGATCTGCTTTGCATACAGATTTACCCAGTGGAAGAGAGCGATCCCACCATTCTCAGAGCAAGATGTGAGAATTATGATGTGGCACATCTACAATGTAATAAACTTTAGCTGCTGATCATCTTGATGCAACGTTCAAGTCCGACTGATGCCAAGTCTCAACCACGATGAAAACATCCAGATAAAAAATGGCTGGTGACTGCTATGGTTATCACATTGTGGTTTCTGCTGAGGCTCCAGGCATTCACATCCTAAGCTGCAGTCCAACCTGTTGCGCTTTACATTTGGCTTGTTGAACTGTACAGGCATGACTTGATGTCTGTGTTGAGAGGCCTGTGTTCTAAGAACGCAAATACCACATATGCAGCTTAAGCAACTTCTCTCTTATGCCCTTTTCACCGGCAGAGAATCATGGTTGAGTAGCCTTAATGTATCCAAACCGTAGACTCACGGTGGAGTGTCCATGTTAGGCTCTGCACCAACTCAAGTCCAAAGTTTGTAAAATTTGTACAAATATGAAAGGATAAGTTCACTGCTGTAAATCCAGAGCACTTTTATAAATATCCAAAAGAGTAAATTTAGGCAACAAAAATGGAGAACACTCAAAAATCACACAAGCTAGTCATAATGGGTGTAAATACGCCACTTAGCGCCACCTACCAAATAATGGTTGTTAGTTGTCAATGGTTGTTGTGCTTATAGTTGGTTTGGTTTACAGAGACGCCCAATAAATGTTTCTGTTTTTGTTTTTATTTTCATTGATGTACACTTATTTCAATTCTGTAGCTCAAATAGAATTCCCACTTAACATAAAAGTTACCAGGTTTGTTTGGATACAGAACTTTGCCCTGCAACTTACAATTTGATTTTTTATGGAGCTAATTTATGAAAATATTGGGGTGTTTTAACCCATGGCAAACCTATAGTGCCCAAATGTTACTAGGGCTTGAGCCTAGTTGCCCCATAGAACTTTACATCTGTACTTATTTATATTTTTGGTAGTATTTATAACGTATATTTCTTTCTTGGTATTGACCCAATCATGGCTTGGTTTTGGTACACCAATTGGTTGATGTCTTGTGCATTAGACGATGCCATAGAAGTTGCTAATTAATAATAAAGTAATTAAATAACTGCATGTTGTTTCTTAATAAATATAAGTAATCTTTGCCTTCTTTGTCTTAGGTGCCATGGCTCTGTGTTTTTCTGCATCATACTTGCTGACATTTTTGAATCCAGTTTAATGTTTGTTTCAGTTTGATGGAAGCAGTTGAGGATCAGCTAACCATCCTTAGAAGAGACTTTGAAAAGTTTTGCCAGAAGAGGCAGTTATTTGCAGAGGAATTGAATAAGGTATTCTGGTATCCAATTTTAACAACTTCCCAAAGGTGTGCCTCGCTTAAATTAAGGAGTGCATTAAGTTGATTGTTTGAAACAACTCTTAGTTGGAAATGACAGCCTACTTTGATAAATATTTTTTTCAGTAACCTCCTTTGATTTTTGCTAATTAGTATGGTGTTTTAAATCTGGGTCACATTAGTAAGATAACTAACTTCACATTTGGAGAGAGCCAGCCTAGTCCCAGCAACGGAACTCACCTTAACTCACTTTAACAGTCTCATGAATTTTTTATTTTATACTTTATAAAGGCATCATTCACAGATTAAGTGACTGGATACAGTTTGTTTCAAGTTGTTACTTTTGATTTTCCTGCTCAGCTGCAAGCAAAATGTCATCACCAAATGATAGAATTCTGCAATCAAATTCGATCCACAAAATCTGGCTCTCCACCACCTAGCTTCAATTTCATGCCGCCAGTTACCATGACAGTAAACGCAAATGCCGTGCCAGATTCGCCAACTATAGACGAAAGAATGAGCTGCTTGAATACAGAGGATGGGTTCGTTTTGGTCATCTACAACAGAGATGGAGCAATTGTCAGAGACGAGGAAAAGCTTAGCAGCATTGTTGAATCATTTAAGAAAAGGTGAAATTAGATTATTAAATTAGTTCACTGTTGGCTATTCAGGAAAATGTCATTTCTTGTTTTATCCAATAATCTAATCTACATTTTCAATAGTAATTTTAATAGTTATTGCAACATATGTATTTATGTGTATATCTTCTGTACATTTACATAGCACCTTCTGTTAACCTCTCTTGAAGGTGCTGAAACAGGTATGGTGTGACAGACCTAAAAAGATATATCTCGTCCAAAGCATCATAGCAATATCCTGAGATGCAAGGGCACATCCACAGAGGCAGTTCAGCCGTGGCCTTCTCATGTGATTTAGAGCGGATCATGTCTTTAAGTTTACCCTCAGACTGTTTTCACAGAGGGTTGCCTGTGGAATTATGCAGTAAAAAACGGCTATTAAGATATTGTTGAAGGAAATAATTGAGGAAAATAGAAACCGAAAGTGAAAAAGTCGCAAAAACAAGAAAGGAAAAGATGAGAAATGAGGGGGAAGAGAGTGAAAATTGGCAAGTAAATGGGGAAAATGGCCAGAGAAACCTAAGGGAAGGACCAAAATCATAAAATATTTTCCACCCCAACCATGGTAAAATATTGCTGCTTCTCAACTTCTAGATCTGCCATTGCTGAGACGTTAGTCATCTTTCATTGCTGATTTGACTCGTCACACTTTACTGTCTGTTTTTTAACGGCAGTTCTCACTGATGCGCTAAGTGGATGAACTAGAAGCAAAAAAGAGAGACAAACCAAAGACGTGAAAACAACATACCTCCAAAGTGAAGAGTTGGCAGTTTATACTTTTTCAGCAAAAACACCAGCAGACGGTGTGTTCTCAAAATGTAGAATCATTTTATTAAAGATGACCATTTATGGAACACTGATAAAAAACTGTTAACAGTTGAGAAATTTTGATACATGTATGTCCAAGTATACTTGTAAGACAAGACTTGTCTGACTGTTTGAATGATGCACCAGAATGGCCTTTCTCAGTTGTTAGAAAAGATAAATTCACTCCGATAATATGCAAATACATGTATAATCTAACAATGTTTGCAGTGCACTTTTGAGGTTCCCAAAAGGTGCCGCATAAATGTCCAACTATATACGATAGATATGCTTGAGAAAACCCTCACAAAGGTGGAAAAGTAAGTTTGTGAAAAATGTGCTCAGAAGGAAAGTAGGCATAAAGTAGGTCAAAGGGGTTCTTTGCATACTTACATTCCATGTTGTGTTAGCTATAAACTGTAAGTTCTTATGCAAAGTTTTGCTAAGTATTTTTATTTTAAATTTTATCATGATGCCCTACAACGAAACTTAATATAACATGTCCCTTAGTGTCCTAAGTCAAAGTCGTGTTTATCAGTTGTCATGCAAATGACCAAATCATGTAAATATTCTCCTTAATCAGTTTTTGTGGAGATTTAATTATGGTAGCCTCACAGACTTATTATTATGCTCCCATTTACTGTACTTTTAAACATTCATGTACCATAGCAGTGACTTATGTTGGGTCATAGTTATGGTAAGCTAACTTCCAATTTCTCAAAAGTAGCTGCAAAGAAACCTACATATTACAAAAATTGTAACTTTTTTACCATTTGTGATAGAAACGTGTTTTCACCTAATTATTCAGCAATTCCAGCCCAGTGCAGTTTGATATTTTCCAACTTTTTGAGGGTTTTTCAGGCACAGTCATAAGGCTTCTAAGTGTATATATGCACTACTGACAAGTGGATCAAAAGTACTGATTTGTGGAACAGCTTATCTGGAAAAGGTTGTAATTTGAACTGAATTGTGCTGTTGAACATTTGCTGAAAGATATTTAAAATCTTAATTATAACATTCATAACAAGATATCTTTCCACAGCAGAACAATGCATAAAAGAATTATTGTTGAAAGAGGCAATAAATTTCCTTACTCCAACTTCAGAGTCATGTGTACATATCAAACTTCTGGAAATGATCAAATGTAAGGTACTGTATTCATGCTGTTGGCCAAACTTGTTGCCACAAAACTGACTGTTGCACATATTTGTCAGTGTAAACTTAGCATTTCATGTTAACCTATGATAAAATCTTGTAAAATATTTTGTCTTTTTTTTATAAACTATATTGGTAAAACATTGTGCTTTAGATTCTGATTTGGAAAGGATATAAATGGCTGAAATATTTTCTAATGGGCTTAAAACAGTTGAAATTTTTTCAATGGGCTTAACACAGCCAAACTCAATGAGCTGTTTACAAATTCTTTTGTAATTTACAAAGTAGTAAACAGATTAAGCATAAAAATATGCCTTGATTAGCAAATAAAAATGTTTTTAAATCTAGGTATGTTCTACCAAAATCAAGCACTGTGCCAGTTGATTCTGAAATCCCAACATTTACGTAGTACAGTTAACAAAATGTTTTAAATATGTTCCGTTACATAATGCCTCATTTACACAAGTCACACAGCATGCACGTGGATGTATCTAAGATAGCGACCCTGTGTGCACTGCTGTGTAGATATGTTTTGGCTTGTAATTATATGGACAGACAGTAAATCTTGTCTAATTGTAATTGTGGGTACAAATCTGTATAGCACTAATTGTAGAGTAGCTCAGGGTGCTATCAACCTGACAATACAAAACCACTATTGAATAGAATGGATTTCAAACACTGAAGGGAGAGGCAAAGAAAGGCCATGAAGCTCATGTTGCGGGGAAAGGACAGGCAATGAAAGGCCACAAAGCTCCTGTTGCAGGGACGGGAAAGAAGGGCCATGAAGTTATGTTGTGGTCACAAATTGGCAAAGAAGGGCCATGAAGCTCATGTTGCAGGTTGCTCTGCAACTTATTCCAGAGAGATGGGCCAACCACAGCAAAGCTTCTATGCTGGACCAAGTTGAGGTAGCCGAGGTAGTTTGGGCTGGCGGGACAACCACATCACCTTGAGCAGCAGGGCCAAGAAATCTCTGGCCAGGGATGGATGTGACCAAGATGCATACTTCATTATCCACTGATAATCTAACAAATTCTGTCACACAAAGCATTAGGATCAGGTGCAGCATATTTTGAAACATTCAGCTGCCTAAACAGTTACTGGCAAATGCCAACATTGGCATCAGGAAACACAAAGAAGCCAAACGTCAGAGGTGGTAACACCACTTTGGCCCCTGGTGGTAGCTTGGAAGGTGTTATGTTGGGCATTTGGATATCAGAAGGCATCTGTAATCGCTTGCCATTCATCTTTACCCATCTGCAACAAAAATATTTACAACATAGTGTTACACTAACCATAACTGATAGAGCACCCCTTCCACACTTATCCGTACATCAAGATGTTTGCATCCCATGTTTCTGGTTTTTTGCAAGATGCAGATTTGAAACAACAGCCATTGCACTGCATAGGTGTGGATGGTCTAACTAGTTGAGGGGTAACCGGACAATTCAGAGCCGGCAATTTGGCGCGGACAATTTGGAATAGGACAATTTGGCGCGGACAATTCGAAGTAAAAAAAGCGGACAATTCGGAGTGAAAAAGCAAAAAAGTTTACATAGAAATTGGTACGTAATGTAGGAGTAGATGAGTCACGTGATAGCGATATGCGGATAGTACATGTAGTACTAAGTGTAGACCATTAAAATGTTAATTCTACGTTTGCAAGTAAAACATTCTTCCGCTCCGAAATGTCCACTCCGAAATGTCCACGCCGAATTGTCCGCTCCATATTGTCCTAGAACCGTTAGAGGAATGCTACTGTACCTGTTTGTGGGCTTTAGCTGTTGGATCTTTAACCCCAGCAGGACTGTGCCTCTGAAAACTTGTTAACAGATACACAAATGGTGGTTAAGTTGCTCATTCAGTGGATCTCCAGCTTTTTGCAAATATAAAACCCAGTGCACATAAATGGGCAGTTATCTCAGTGAATAAAGCCCCCGATGACTGTAAGATGCCTAGTGGTGGCCATGTTGACCAGAACAATAGAAAATGATGCGGTTTTGGGCTGCAAACTGCATGGAGAAAGGCCCAAGGCAGGAAGGCACTGCAGTGCATGGTAGATATGGCTATGCTTACTACATGAGTTTATATGAGAGACAGAGAGAAATACTTTGTGCTATATGCATAGATGCAGCTTCTGTTAATGCTTACTTGGAGAGGACGCCTTCTGGTCCGTCTGGCTCCAGCAAATACATGTCAATCCTCTGCACTGCGAAACTTCCCGTAAACGCCAGAGTAACAGAAGAGTCTGGTCGGATATTCAGGCCAAACACAGTCACTGATCCTTGCTTGTAAATGCCAGTCCTAAAAATGACAACAGTAACCAGGGTAACTCGAAGTCCACACTTCTTGTGCGAGTAGATAGGTATAAGGCAAGTCCAGCAACTCACTGGCCCTATGTCCAGGACTTTTGGTTTGTCTTTTCTATTCTAGTCATATCTGAAGACTTCAAACTTCCAGATACCACTAAGTATTTTAATGGCTGCAAAGTTCTCAAGAGTTTGAAAGGCAATTTATTCAAAATCATCAGTACTGGTCACATTTTACCCATAAACATTTGTTAGTAAAGCAATCACAATTGAAAGGTTTAATACGAGTCACTTGGTTTGAGGCACAAGTGGTCAAAAATTCATTTTTACTGAGTTCAGGACTAACAGGGTGAAGAGCAGATTTTCGCCTAAACTGGCTTTAGAGCCTCTTCACCCTATTAGTAATCAACAACTTAGTAATCAACGGCTGCAGTACCAGCTGTTGGTTTTAGACCAGACTGACTGGTCACCTTCCGGTCTTCAAACATAAGTAGTTATTCTGGAGAAGCATGGCAACGTTAAATGGCAGCGAGTCTACTGCAGGATTTATTTAGTTGACCTCTGACCTTTTAACATTGGTGCAGTGTGCATAGACTCTGGTTGTTGGTGCAGTGTCGTTTCTCATTCCAGACAGCGTCACTGACAACACCTGTTTTCCAACTAACAGGCGATGGAGCCACGACAACCAGAAATCCTCAAACACATCAAACATTAAAGCTCAGCAAAATCCTGGTTAAGTCAACCAGGATGCAGATGATAGATAATACGTGTAGATAATGGAATACCGACAGATAATACATGCATGCAAAGGAACAATGAAAGATAGTAGCTGTAGATAAGGGAACAACGTTGGATTATATCAACAGATAAGAAACAACATGTTTCAACCCCAAAAACTCACTACTAACAAAAGATGCAGTAGATGTAGTTATGCTATCTAAACATTCTGCAACCAAATTCGGTAACTGGAAATTAAATTAACTAGGAAGTTGTAAATTACCCAGGAAATAGTAAATTAAACAGGAAAATGTAAAATTAACTAGGAATTGGTAAAAGCAATTACAAAATTGCAAAATTAACTAGAAAATGGGAACTTGGAGGAAGTGCCTGCTCCAGATGTTGCTAGCAATGTAAAGCAGTCCTGTGATGCACTTCTGGTCATTTGTTTGTGTTCATACATCATGTACATTAATTTTGAAGCCAACGACCAAGCTCAGTTTTTAACATACCTAATGTTCAACAGCCATATTTATCCATGATTGAATAAAATTAACTTGAAACCAACTGCCTAAATCATCGCATACAAGTTGGAAAACAGCATTTAGTGATGGGTTCTGGACCACCTTGGTATAATCTCTGGTTTGGACGGCTTTACATGCTGCTGACACCTAGCATCAGTTTTTGGGAATGTTCACTGAGTTTCCCATTGCCAAGACAAAAATTGGTCTCTAGTCACAAACTAGTTTAATAACTGGTTTCAAAAGCCAATACTACCAATGCGAAATATCGAAAATGAACCAGCGCACTATATGGCATACGGTAAAAGATGCCTTACGTACTGGATTTGGATCCATGTTGATGTCAAGTAGCGAGTAGTAATGACCATAGAGAGTCTGTCTCATAACGACCCCAACACCCATCTGAGCAGACAATCCAAGTTTATCCAACCACCTAAACATAACATCAACAAAACCAATCTGAGAAAACTGCATTTCATGCTGTCTTTCAGTCTGTATCCATTCTCTTTCTAGATCTGTCTGTCTCATGCCCAGGTCTCCAGCCATCTCACTCTCAGTATACTAGTATCAATGCTTTGTTTTCTGTCTCTGCCTCCTTTTCTTTGTCTTACTGTAGACGTTTTACAACAGCAAAAACAATGCAAATATGCAGCTGATCAAAGAGCATTGTTTCAAAGTGCAAAGTTTCAATATATTGTAAATGTAGCACTTTCTGCTGTCATTCAAAATCAAGAAATGAAGTACAATTAAATTAAGTTACTCATGGTTACAATTTTTTGTAATATTCAAATTTTAAATGAAAAATTTATTTATAATAGTAGTTGCTTACTTGCAAAAAAGATTTAATTTAGGTACTTTATATGACAAACCACAGCTTCATGCTAAGTAAGTATGTGTGCTCATATGTAAACCTTTATCTAGCACCTTTCTAAGAACCTCTTAAGACAAAGGCTTTCATTAATTACAGGAAGCCGGAAACAAATCTGTCTGAGACGTTTTCAGTTCCCGAGTGCCAGGCGTCACTTGTTTCGCCCAACCAAAACGGAAGCTTGGGATACTTGGAATTGCGAATTGTGTCACGGACATTTCCTATGCAGTGCGCCAAGTTGTCAAAATTCTCTGGTTTGAGATATTCCTTATAGGTTACTATGTCTCCCTCAAAGTAGTAACTGCAATTCACAACATCATCCGACAATAGTTAATAATTCATAAATAATTTTAACGAATTGTAAACTATCATTAGTATTGTTTAATTCTGCCTAAAATTCTTTGAAATATAAACAATAATAGTTCAGCAAAATTAAAAATAAGCTCTCAGCAAGCAATATGTAACTTTTAAAATATTAATCATCTATTTATTTACAAAGTTAGCATCATGATTCATTTAGTATCAGAAAAATTTAGGATCTCAGAAATACAGGACACCAAATTACCATATACACAAAGTTCTCAAGCAAGATGATAATTAATCATTGTAATTAATTCATAAATATCTTAGTCATCACAATTATCAAAATACAATATAAAGATGAAAGTTAAACACCAACTCACTGATGGAATGTGATGGCTTTTAGAAAACTTCCTGTGGCATTTGCAAGTCTAAATTTAAACAATAAAACTGTGAGTAAGCTGTCAAAAGTAGGTCACATTTTGAATAAAATCACCACATGTACAAAACAACAAATTACACAAAAATTGTAACTGCTAAATTGCCTATTTTAAAATTGCTGAATAAAAAATCTGGAATACAAGCATTCTGTCAGCAATAAGCCCAGGTTTTTTACCTCTTTAAATCCTAGTGTATCATTTGCTTTGACAACTGATGTAAAGTATTCTAAACATAGCTTGCTATAGTGCAAATCATTTAACGTGAACAATTCTGCATTAACCAAATTTTTTAAAACATTTGTTCAACAAAACTGAGCAAAACCTACCAGTCTTATATGTTGCACAGGATTTGAGATTATGATGGCCACAGCAGTTTCACACAGTTTGGTAATATGATCTACGTCTAACCCAGGTCCCAAAGGTGAAGGCCAAGGTCTTAGCCACTTGACCATATTTCACCCTATCTCATGCCGTCTTAAGTTTTATTACTAAAAGGTGCCAGTCCATCACTATATCAGTCCAAGTTCTGTTGATACCTGCCTCAACAGGTGGCAAATATCTACTGAAGTCTATGTATGTTAGTTATAATGCTACATATTACGTTCTTTTATACATTAAAAGTGTTCTCCCATGAATGCAAAGGTCATCACTGATGCTGAGAACTGGCAACATTATGATGTACACCAAAAATGTCACAGCATTTTAAGCATTGAATGTCTCAACTGCTACCAGAGCAAACCAAGCCTAGGCCCAAAAGCAAAACAAATAACGACTGTTTAAGTTGGAAGACAGACAGATGATGAAAATAAATTAACATTTCGTGTCATCCTTTTGTACTGCATTTCATTTCACCAGATCAACAAAGTTTTTGTGCATTAAGCAATATCTTTCAGGAAGTTTCATGATAAAGGAATCAAGTTACAGTGAAACCACTGATGCTAGAATGGACTAAGCATCCTTTTCGTGTTAACCAACTTTTCAAGTTAAACATTTTTGTGTTAAACGTTTTGCACTGTACTTATGATGCTTGATAAACCACATGCCATGTGCTATACAAGCTACATGCTATATATGTAAACTAAGGAAAGGTCCTGTGTCTCATAGGGAGGCACTCATTTCCTTTTCTTAGGCCAATGAGCTAGCAATGGATGAATTCCAAGGTCCCAGGTATGAAGCCAGAGCATCGCAGGACTTGCCGTTTACTTCCCAGCTTACGCCAGCACCAGATTATACTGTTTGGTGATAAAGGATGTGCACATAAACAACATGCCCATGGTCGTTACACAAAGTCCCCTCAGCAGGCTTGAACCCACAGCCTTTCGATCACAGACCCTGTGTGCTAAATGAATAGACCACATGTCGCACCTATGCTACATGCTATAATCTGCTGCCAAGTCATGTATACCTCACAGAAAAGTGGTCTCGTTGTTGAACAGACGCTGTCATGTTCACCAAAAGACCCTTCAACCTCTTATACTATTGTTAATGACTGATTTTTTATCCTATGTTAACAATAATAAGACTATCTGCACTGAGATTTATCCACTCACTGACAACATGCCTCTGACCGACGTGTAGCACATGATCATAACTGTTCACTTGAATTCACCCTTACATTACAGTCGCAGACTTAATTAGAAGATCAATTGTCACTCTGCAACATGAAAACAATAGAAAAATTGCAAATTACCCTTGCATTATTTTGAGTCCTGTTGAACCAGGAGTGGTGCCAACGACGTCTGGTCCAACTATCGAACTCTTGTTCATGATGGGATAGGATTGAAGGAGCTTGTGCAGGCTCACAAAGTCTTCTCCTATCTGCTTTGGAGTCAACACAATCTGGCCAATAGCTGAATTATACTCTGGCTCTACAAAAATAAACAGATAAGTAAAGGCAGCCTCCATATCTTGTACTGGGCCATTGAAAAGGCAGTCATTGTCTTTCCATAGCTCGTGACCTGACAAGAGATATACACTGAAGTCCCAAGCAATGCAGTGCAGGACTTGCAACTAACATGAAAGCTTACCAACTACTGTTGCTTGATGACAGATGCAATCAGGCACAATTAACTTGCTCATCATCTGCTCCTCTAGTTCAAATCCATGATTATCTGATCTCAAGGCAAGCATTCCAAAGATTAGACTACAAATCATACAACATTCATGATTATTAGCTATAATAATGACAACTAAGGAACAATATGAAGAAAATGGCTTTACCATTGCCAAGTTCCCAGTCCATGTTGTCACCAAACCCCATTTCCGAACAGAATTCCAGAAGTTCGATGGCGTTTGATGGATCCCACTGCAAACCAAACCGAAGCTGAAGGTTTAGACCAAACAGAAGTCGATTTCCTGTAGACCTTGTTAACCCCACCAAATTAACAATGTCTGACTCTAGACAAAAATCAAAGAAACTACAAAAATCAGAATTATGAAAGAGAAGTCACAATGTTAGCCATTACGATCAAATCAATTGCACAATACTTCTGAAAAGTTTCTATTGAGGCATGTAAACAAATGCACTGTCTTTGCATTTTTAATTAATTTAAACTATGCCAATCAAGCATGAGTCACCCAGCTAATCTGTGAACCAAACAGCCCCAGCCATATCACACAAGCAGTCATTCATAGATGCCTACTTGTCATGACAATGGCCGACGGTCGCAGGTGTAGCCTGTTAAGAACATGGAAAGGTTTGTTGAAGAACAGCCAGTCGGCAGGGCTGCCTCCAATGCGCAGAAGTGCAGGTGAAACAGCTGCCAATAGTGTGTAGATCTTTGGTGAACTAAACAAACCCAAAGTTACGTTCTTACACAAAGTAATAATACACCAACAAAAATTATAATCTCTACCTTTTACCATTTTACATTTACATTTGACCTCTTCAAGACATCTACTCAGAAGTTGAGAAAGAAAGTTTGAGTAGTTTCTCTTGACTTAAGAAGGTGGAGACAAATCGGTCAACCATAGCAGACAGATGGTGCCACACATAAAATGAGGCAGCATGCACCCTTTAAGAATTGCGCCCTATGGTCCAACATTAAAAAAGCACCCTCATCTATTAACCACCTTAAAACATGATCCATACACCAACCTGAAATTAAATTTCAGCCAGCGAACATCTGGTTGGAAAATGTACGAATCGATTGTGAAACTGAAGTAGGAATCTTCCACAACATTGACAATGTGCTGAGTATCGACAGCAACCTTGACTTCTTCCCTGAATTTCATTTCTTCAGCAGTGCTGAACTGATTTGTGAATTTGACTTTTTCCATGATCTTGACGTCATCTTTGCCATCAACTTCAATAAGTCGCTCTTCAACTTCCTGGATTTCTTTATTTCCAGATTTGAATTGGTATAGGAATCTAATATCTTCTTCACTGATGTGTAAGTATGGCTGGTCTTCTGCCATCACACATAGGATGGTGACCAAACCGATCAAAGCAGCATTCATCTTTGGCGACGAGAGTCGTCCACCTTCACACGATAAATGAAACTGCACCAAAATTTAACTAATATACATCAGGACAGACGACATTATCATCATTTTTATGTATGCACTAAATGTGTGTATTTATGCATGTACGTGATATAAGGACATGTACATAGCTCCTTCTCAGAACGCCGCTTCAAATTTGGTCGTTATGACACTCAGCTGTGCCTCATATGTACAAGCCATTAATTTCTGGATCGCACTTCCGCTATACAGGTCTGCAGAATCAACCTGGTCTTGCCGATGACCAGTGTAAAGAACATAATAATTTACTGTACACAATCGATAACAATACATGCATGTGACTGTCCTAATTTGTTTGCACTACACTGCATAAATTAATTTGGATCAATTTGTTTTACAGATCGCTATCAAATCTCCCTTACTCGCCCAAGTGGTACACCCTCTTCAGCAGTTTTAATTTAACATCCTTCGCAGTTTTTCTTTTACACAATTGTAAAAACCGTTGTTACACAGCAACCAACCCACAGAGAACTCGTGATCGCACTCGGGGGTGTGTTTATCGAGGATGGTAGAAACAGAGTAATGCCTATAGTTTACCAGGGATGTTAGAATAGCCGCTGCATTGAGTAATGCTAACAAGAAATTTCTGTTTTCTCTTTGTGTTAAGAAATCCGATCGAAAGAATTACTGCTGTACACCACAAACCCCAATCAATAAATGCCACATTGTTCCAAACAAATATAAGTTCAATATACTTCTGAAAACCAAAACGCTTTTTCAGTAGCACAATTAGTTTCCAAATAAGATAATCTCTTCTCGACTTGCTAATAGAGCTTTTAACAAATATTTTTAATTTTTTATGTAGGTTGTATTTATCAGCCATGCTAACTATTTCGATAAAACTTACTTAATATAAATCAGTGTTTAAAGTACGTGACCAAAGTACTACGTTAAAGCAATTCTAACTTTACGTACGTAACAGTAGGGGGCCTACTCGTCGGCCATTTTACTTATGTAAGAGTAACAAAAGTAGGCCCCTATTCTTCCAAATTATACTTGTATAGGAAAAGTAAAATGTACAAAGCCTATGATGAATACACTTTGGTTAAAATAGGATAATACACATTTATTCCACAAGCAATTTGCTTCTGTAGTTCAAGAGAGAAGGAAGAACTTTCCGCTACTTCAAGTTTAAATTGCTTTTATTAGTACTTTGGTCACGTACTTTAAACACTGATTTATATTAAGTAAGTTTTAATAAGAGCTTATGTAATAACCTCCGAGATATCACACATTTTGACAATACCTGTAGCCTACTAGGACTACCTAAGGTACAGTAATTGAACATAGTGCATCCGGAATCTGAATTCAGATAAATGTAAATGTATATGCTCTTCTATAGCGACCGTATGGCATCGACCGTTCATTTGTCAATGAATTTATGGTGCGAGATCCTTCAGCGCTGCCCGTTTAAATGGGCGCCACGACAAGTAAGGTTCCCTTATATGTCACTCAAGCGAAAAGCATATAGCTGTTTTCCCGCCCTTTCAACTCACTTGTCGCCGTTCTCCCTCAATTATAGGCCCATACAATTATAGTGGTGGTCGCGATATTCAAAATGCTGTAACCGAAATTGACACGTACCGTAGTCAGTATTCACAAAATCAAAAAATATCGAAAATCGAAAAGTCGATATACGTAGAACATAAGTATAAAAATCGTAGTTTCTCTCACAGCTTTTATTTTCGTTCACTGGACATGCTATCAAAACACGTTCAAAGTTTTGATTTTGACTTATAAACGCGTGTCCCGTCACTAAAAACATGATAGTAGCCTAATATCCTATCTCCACCAGATTATTTATTTCTGCATTTATTAAGCGCTCACTATCTAATGACTAATCATCAATCGATGGCGCTGAGCAATTGTGAGTGAAGGACTTGCTCAAGGTCCCTACACAGTAACCGCCTCAGGAGAGGCTCGAACCCGTACTCTCTGCATCACTGGCTCAGCGCTTCAACCAATTGGCCACCTTCATCTGTGGTAACCTATGATGTGTTTCACAAATATTGGCTTCACAGAAGCCTCAAGGTTATACCAGAGGCGCACATTTGCCATTTCAGAGCTCTGCAGAAGCCAGACAGAACGTATGATGTGGCATGTAATTTTGACCAACAGCCATATAATACAATATATTTTTGCTATGGTTGTAACAGGCCTATATGACACACACTACAATAACGCATTATGACAAAACAAGTGACACTATGCTGTGCTTACAGTAGTCTGGACTACATGGTCTTTGGATTGATAGGAATATGTATGGATAGAACACACAGAGGACAGATTTGACACTTCAGGACTAGACTAAACATATGCTATACCTACAATGTATCTTCAGCATAACATAGTTCTTGAATGTGCAGGCTACACCCTTTGCTATTGATTCCTGGAATGACTTACCTGCCGACCCCCGACGGGAGCTTCTCTCCCTCCCTCTTCTGCAAGCACTTGAAGACCATATTATTCCGCAGTTCTGGGACGACGGACCGGGAGAGCCTCCAATGAGCTACCTTGAAGCGGCGCTTTACAAATTTCTGATAACAATTACAATTACACCCATAAGTTACAAGTTAATTTGCAAGTCTGATATTGGACACTCATGAGATACATTCATTGACTGCACAATCTGATGTATGCATCAGGAAAAACGAAATATCCAAGCGTTAGAGGTGGTAGTTTCACCAGCGAACCAGGTGGTAGAGTGACTGGATTCAGGTCTGGCATAGAATCCTCAGTTGGCATCACCAGCTGCTCACCATTTAGTCTAATCCGCCTGTTAATAGAAACCATGATCAATTCAACAGTCCTTAGCAGAAGAAGCAGTGCATTCAATTCCTACTGATATAAACTGTGGTCAGTTTTCCCTCTGACAATAGAAAACATGCCTGTGCAACATCTTCATTATAAAGCTGCTCTAATTAATGTTGGTTCTAAGTAAGACTAAATCGTTAACAGTAAACTCAAACTTTCTAAAACACTACTCAAAGCTAAGCACAAGGCAGCAGGTCATTCCAGTCAGCAGGATTGTCTGGGCATACCATAGGAAGTACAGGATCTGGTTGATGGGAGACCAGATCGGGAAAGAGACAAGGAAGCCGTTGATTGGTTGTGTTTAGGTTGAAAAAACAGGAAGGTGGTGGATTAGAAGGATCACGGTGAATTCTTGACGAAGTGAGACTTCAGTTTTAAATGGAAAGCCTGAGAAATGAGAGATAGAAGGGCTTGAGACAGATGATGGTTGTGCATGATGGAAGGGCTTGAGCAACTGAGAATCTGTGGAATTAAGGTTGGAGATCGTTCCAGAGTCAAGGTGCACTGTGGGATGTAGATCAGAGAACTTGCGACGAGAAATGACTGGGGATGGGCAAAAGTGGGGTAAAAAGAAAATTGGGGAGGGCAAGATGGTTGGATGGTGAAGAGTTTATGAAGATGAGTGAGTTGGGAGTACTGCACAGCATTATAGCTCAGTGAAAGAACTTTAAATTGAATACGTTGGGGGATTTTCAGCGAGTGCTGTGATTTTAGGATACGCAAGTCAAAATTTAATGGATCAGTCCAGTTAAAAGCAGCAGTTGATTCCTTGTAACAAGAAGCAAATATGTTCTTGGCATACTTGGATAGAATGCCTGCTGGACCATCATCAGCCGTCAAGAGATAGACATGAATAGTCTGCTTGGCTAAGGCACCCATAAAAGCCAGCATCTGTGTGAGATCACGGTTGACGTTGAGTGCAAAGACTGTAAGAGCACCTGGCTTGTACTGAGATCTACAATTAAACAAATGCCTTTACTAAATCAAATATTCTAAATACTAATCTAATATAAAACTTCTGTAGTACCACTGTAATAATGTATTAGGTATAACAAACATCCCATGTACCCCCCAGGGGCTTAAAGGAAGCACTCAATTTGTTTTCCTAGGCCCTTGAGCCAGCAGTGGATGAATCCCAAGGTCCTGGATCTGGGACCAATGCATTGCAAGAAATGTTGTGCACTTCCCAGCTTATGCTGGCACCAAATTATACTGCTTGGTGACAAAGGCATGTATGCACAATCTGCCCAGGGTCATTGCAAGAAGCCTCTCATCAGTTTTGAACCCACTTTTTGGTCACAGCCCAGTGATCAATTGAAATCTCGAGCTCTAGTTCAGCTCATTTAAGTTTGAAATGTTTTATCGAGTTTGATTCCCCTATCAATTTAACAGCAGGTTAAAGGAGTTCAGCGACATGAATATTGCATCTAATTATAAAACCTACATAATGCATTGTGTGGCTTTCGATTGTTTTTCTTGCTTTCCCATGATTAAATTAATATTTTCTCATTTTCCCGTCTTTAACACCACCAAAATTATAATATTTATTTATAAATTTATTTATAACTCAATTTTCCAGGGTATAACGTATTCTTTTGATTCCTAAACATGGACAGCACCCCAGAAAAACTTCTCATACAACTGAAGAATTATAAAATTTATAAAAAAATGAGACTCGCCTTTCTGCATTTGTGCAGTGCGCATAGACTCTGGTCGCATTTACTGCACCAGACGCAGTAATTGTTACGTTAAACACCAAACGACCAACTAATTGCTTATGCAACCAAGAAATCCAGTAGTCCTTCAAGAAAACAATGCAGAACATAATATGTAACAATAAAAAACTGTGTACACAAAACAGTCCCCATTAAACATGTTTTCTGATATACAAGGTCAGGGACATAGATTCTAAATTTAAGTTAGCATTAGCAAGAGACCTCATAACACAACCTTACTACAAAAACATTTAATACAGCCTTGAAAATTTTTTTGTTTGAACATGTAGTGCACCTGACAGAATCCACTCAATGCTACAGAAATCTGTTACATTGTCAAATCTTAAACAGTAATATTAATGCTAGAAATTTAAAAATTAATTGCCTTATAAGGCAACATGGGAAAAGCCTTACTGGATTGGGATTCATGTCCAAGTCTAGCAACGCATAGTTGCCACCATAAAATGTTTGTCGCATCACGACCCGGACTCCCATTGCAGCCGCGATGCCCAACTTCTCCATCCACCTGCCAAAGAAACATTCCAGGGCATACATAAATGACATCCTGATTAGACACAGATTGCTAACTAGGACATTCCAACCAGTAGACAAAATGCAACTCCACAATCACAGGTCAAGCACATCAACCAAAATAATACTTTCAAGACAACTAACAAGAATCCAGCAACGAATCTGTCTGATACGTTTCGAGTGCCAGAATTGTAAGCGCTACTTGTTTCACCGAGCCACAGAGAAACATTCGGAAACAGAGTCTTTGCGACCGTTTTTCTTGCAACAGTGATGATTGCTGCCAGGTTGGAGAAATATGATGGATTTATGTAGTCCTCGTACGTGGCAGTGTCACCTCGAAAATAGTAACTGAAAGTGGAAGAAAACAAAGAAATCTTGTATAAAAGCAGTACATTCAAGAGCAACGTTATGTTCCTCTCCCCCTGCCCCTCTATCTGCCTCACCTCACTAGTCTCTCTTTCTTACCAAAGGCTTGATAAAAAGCTTATTCTTGCTGCTTAGTACATAATCTTCCTACCCTACTTACAGCAATGACCATTATATAGATGCCTCGCCAAGTCAGCCTGCATGTCCATTACTAGCAGCTTGACATATCTTTCACCCCTTGGTGAAGCCAGTGGGACATCATCAGCTGCAACATACCTCTCACCTCTTTGTCAATAATGGGACAGACCAAACCGATGCAATATAGGCATTACCATGGCCCTTCAGCATACAGGAAAAAATTAAAGTTAAAATTGTACTGTTTCACCCGACGAATCTATGTCATAAGTAGAAAAAACACAGGGAAAATATCTTTTAAATCGGAAAATATTTATAGGTGGTCCCCGAGATCTGAAGTTTTGACATGGATCACTTGAGCTGTCTGATTGGAATTTGGCACATTTTTCACCACTATTCAAAATAACTGTTGTCACTGGAATTTTCTTCAGCTGCAAAGTTCTGTGACTGTTAACATTTCAAAATACATCCAACAACATCCCTTTGACTGGTATTAGATGCTGTTTTGTCAAAGCACAATGCCACAGCACAATCTGCCAGATATCACTCTTTCAAGCAACTGATGACTGCAGCTGGCTGGGCTTCCCGTTCCTCAAGACATGAAGACCTGAAGGCTTTCCCTGTTCCTGAAGCTTGGGTATTCCAAGTAACTGCTCCACTCCAACACTTGAGATAAGAACTGGGAGCCAATCAGTATGCTCCTGGGAAGTCAAGTCCTTCATGAGCTTACCCTCCCAATGACTGTCATTAGGACTGAAACAGAGAACTCTGACCTCTGCTTACTGGACAAGTTTTTATCAACGTTGTGCCCTAGAATATGAATCGAGTTCCTGTTGATGCTCAAGGAACTGGCATCATGTCAGACTGAACGCCTCCTTGCTGAGAACAAAGATGGCATTTCTGGATGAAATCTTAGGCTCTGTCCAGATCTGAAGCAAGTTCAGGTGAAACGATGCTAATTCCAACCCTTTTGGTTGTGACGAGCTGACCACACCACCGGTTTCCTTATCTTCATCAAACTCTTCTGCTTGTAAACGATAAATCAGGTTCAAGCTGTTCAAGCACAACCTTGCTTGCAGAGGATTCCATCTTTTCCTCTGAACTCTTCTGTCGTTCTACATCAGCCTCTAAGCACCCCTTGGCTCTCTGTTTACAAAGTGTGGATCATATCAACAAAGCCACCTGACCTATTTCCCTTCTGTCCCTGACAGAGAAGAAAAGCTCTGTCTTCAAGACTGGTTATAAACTTTAGGGTATAGTAAAAAACTGTGATATAACATAAACTGCAGTAATTAGTAAGTAAAATTTGTCAAAGTCAGTGTCACTGCTTTTTTGTTACTGGTATTCAGAACCATCATATGATAAACCTGATGAACTGAAACCCCAAGGAAAGCCTCTAAATATTTTGCAAACAAATAGATGTTTTGCATGTGTTTTTCCATAAATGAAACAAACTGAGGGGGTGAGAGGTTTAGATTTTCAACTTTATTTTTATGGGCCATCCTAGTCCTAGAAGGCATACCTGTCACCCCATTACCAATACTGATCTATTCATATTTATATATTCATCCAAAAGACAATCTTTGCAGTATCACTCACTGATGGAAAGTTAAGCCTTTGAGGAAGCCACCAGTTGAGTTGACAACCCTAAAGAAACAGCAAAACTTCCAAACATCAAGCTCTAAGTCGAGTTAATTAATGCTGCCAAATGGAAACTAAAATGATCAAGTATCAACAAAGACAAAGCTAATTTTAGGAAAAAATTATTCCCAACTAAATGTTTTATGTTAAAAATGATCAGCATGGATATGCTTTAAACAATATGTAAATTTAAACTTGATTAAACTTAAAAGAGTAAAATATTTAATTTTCTTATTTATTCAAAGAAAAATTGGGCATGAAGCATGGTGACATTCTAGATTCTGTTCAATTTTAAAAAGTCTGATGGTTTTTAGTGCAGTTCTGTCACTCTGTTATTTAAAATCTGTTCTTAAATAGCTTTATTAAAGTAAACAAGTCATTAATCGTGGTAATAAGCAAGACTCTTCACTTTGCACCAGTTGTTATAATATTATAAATAAACCTTTGCATAACTGAAATGAATGGCTACTTAGTTTTAATCGCAAGCTACAATTCAGATTAAATTAAGTTCGTCATCCAATATTCATAAGGCAAATGGTACAACATATAAGATAATCATCATTCAATGAAAATGTAAAGCCACAGTAAGAAAATACTCCAGAATATAAACTGCTTAAAGTTTTACACTGATTTTTAACTCTGTTGAGGGTCTTCCCAAAGGTCCTATATAAATGCCTGTAACATAAGATGAGACTGAAGACCTCACCCTCGGAAGATCTGGTTGCCCAGAGTAGACGTAGGCCGGCCAACATCTGCACCAATGATAGCACTGTTGCGACAGTTGTCATACTGAGCGAGAAGGGATTTTAAAATCCAGAAGTCGTTACCAATCTGTTCTGGTTTCAGCAGAGTCTGGTTTCGCCCATCACCATACCAGTCGGGTTCTGTAAAAACAATATGAAAACCAAGCCAACAAAGGAGCAACACTTTGAGAGCATTTTTATGGGAGCTACATAAGTATCCAGTTTTATTACATTACATCACCATCATCATTACTGCCGTAAACAATCACCACAACCACCATCACCACTGCCACCGTTCTAACAAATAGTAAAACCAAAGTAAGGTAACATGGTCAGATAATGGCAAATTAGCCAAGGAAATCTGGTGGCTTTTAGAAGACAATCCATGAATTTCACCATCACTCGCCTGGATCAACAGTGAACAGCCAGAAACATTACCACCTTGCAATGCAATGTCAATGTAATATAGAAACATCTATGAAACTATTACTGAACATCTGTTCATGTAAAAAAACAGAAGAGCAAAAGAGCCTTCAAAACAGAAAGCATTTCAGCAAAACTGATAAAACTAAAGAATAGCATACCACTGCTCAGTTATTGCAGAAAAGCCAATGAAACTAAAGAGCCTAACTACCATTGCCCAGTTCCCAGTCGATGTCTTCACAGAACTTCATTTCAGAGCAGAATTTCAGGAGCTCGATGGCATTCGACGGATCCCACTGAGGACCAAATCGAAGCTGAAGGTTCAGATCAAACACAAGTCGAGATCCAGTTGATCGTGTCAACTCAACCAAATTAACGACATCCAATTCTGATTGGTTTAAAAATAAACTTGTTAGAAATTCAATGCATTATCAATAACACTGTATCAACTTTTATAACAGTGCTGTGAAGCAAAAAATTAACTTTAACATTTTAGTTAATGACATATATTTTAAGTTTCCAAATAAAAAATTAAATTTTCAGTTACAGAAAATTTGAAAGTTTATTAGAAATTTTCCTACACCTCCTCAGAAATAAGAAAACTGAAAGACCAAAGGCTATTTCATGCAGCTACTAACAATTCATCAATTAACTGATTCTGTGTGTATTGTGATAACATGAATAGATGTAATGCAATACATCATTTATATACACATTACATTACAGGCATACATCTGTGTGCATTACAATAATGTAAGTCCTAAAAAGCTTGGTGCCACACCAGCTAACACTGCAACTTCATGTTGAAAACAGATGTATCCAGCTGTTTGAAAGGAAACGAGTGGAATGACAGAACAACAGACTGAAGGCTGGTCTCACTTTTCATGACGTTAGCCTTTGGTTTCAGCCGCAGAGAACTGATCACACTGAGTGGTCTGTCAAAGAACAGCCAATCGGAACTTGATCCTCCAACACGAAGCAGAGCCGGCGACAAGGACTTCATCAGTGTCAGCACCTTCAGCGATCTAAACCATTTAAACAGTCAACTGAATTGCTTTCTCCTCTGCCAGTACGCCCACATGGGCCCATACTCTCATATGGGACCCTTGTAGAGCCCATATGGGCATGATAGCACGCCAAGATAAACACAGTCAATCAGGCAGTCAATACAGAAATCAACGGCATGCAACTGGGTAATAATAAAAATTCAGTCAATCTGGAAATTATTATTATTATTAGCAATCAATCAAGTAATCAGTCAGGCAGTTGTACAAACAATGAAACTGGCAATCAGTCAGGTCATCAAAATATTCATCAACCAAACGAACAATCAAACAATCATAAATCAAATCATTACACTGTCTCAGCTAATCAGGCAGTTATACAAGCAATCAATTAGCACTCAGTAAAGCAACACTGTGACAATGACAAACAGCTAAAAAGCCAAACAGAGAAGATCAGAGAATGAAACAGAATGAAAATGAGCACAGCTGAGGCTGTGTATGTATGTACATATGTAAGTGTATGTGTGAACTGGATATATGCATATTAAGACTATGTATACATACATATATCCAAATCTGTATGTATGTATGCATGCATACATACAGCTCTGAATATAATGTAAATATGAATCTCCAAAATTTCTCAGTGCTATACAAATGCCGCATTATGGAAACCAGCTTATTCACTATTATTCCGGTGCTATATCAAATCAAGTCTGCAAGACCCAGGTTGCAAAGTGCCATTTAAGAATGTATCAAAGGTGCTGAACATGGTTGTCCAACAGACCCAAACAGAATCATTTCAAGATAAGCAAGAAACATACACATACAAGATTTAAGGTACAAGATTTCATGTTTCTTATATCAGTTACCATTGAAAATTACCAATTTGCATAAAGTTTCCCAACTTTCAACCAAAATTCTAAGACAGAATGAGTTTTATAAGCAAATAAATTTATTTTCTTACGTGAAATTGAATTTATACCAGTGAACATTGGGTTGGAAAACACTTGAATCAATAGTAAAACTGAGAAAGTCATCCTCGACGCAGTTGATGCTGCGATTTGTATCGACGGTCACAACAGCTATTTTGATGACGTCATTTGTAAGACGACAGCTAACTTGGCTTATCACATAGCTTATGATCAAGACAGCTATGAACATCCTGGGAATGACCTGAAAATCATTATTATTAATATTATTATCAACCCTGCCAATTCCTAACTGGCACTGCCAGAACATCTAAATTTTAAATTTGATGTGCTGTGAAACAGATTTAAAATGAATTCCATAATGCATTCAAATGACGTATTGTGATATCCATTTCTCATAAAAAAACAATTTGAAAGGCATTAATTATTCTTATATCATGTTCTTTTCTTAAGTTCTTTTACATGCTTTGTACTTACTTTAGGCAAAACCATGATAATTTAGTGATTTGCTAAGAAAAAGAAAAAGTACAATGAATATGGAACTTAAAAGTTTTGTGACTAGCCCCAATACATCAACATTTCTCCTCCACCCGCTGTTTCTCCTCCAACCTTTTTAACTCACAGCTAGCCAGTAAAACATTTATTTATCCAGTAAAACATCAAAAGTCTTTCTTTCTGTTGCAAACAGCAAATCCACCATCCTGGTGCACTTGTACCCATCCTGCCCTGAACCAGAGTCAAACTTTGCCTGAATGCCATTCTGTTGACTGACTGGTTTTTGGTTACTGGCTTTTGGAAACATTATGAGGAATTGCCGAGTTCCTGATCACCATGACACCGTCAGTTCAACAGGCAAAACCAACACAAATTGGACTATATGCCGTTTTCTGTCTCATAATTGTTTCAGTTTGCTTTTCTGGACATTTACCTGGTAACCAATAGAGTTCTTATAACAACCTCAATTGCAAGGGTCACTGTTGGTGATAGAGCTAAGTCTGCTCGTTGTTTAAAGACGCTCTTATTTCCCTTGGGTTCTCATGCTGGAAGCGCTTCTGAGTAGTTTGTTCTGTAAGAAGCGCTATATAAGTTATCAAATACAATAAAATACAACCTCCTGTTAGGTTTTTGACGATATATCAACATCTCTCCCGTTAAACTTAAATAGTTTTCCTGTCACCGAGAATTTATTATTTCCTATCTTTACGCTCAACATTACACGTCAGGTTCTAATTACCCAGTAGACCAACTTTAATAAGGTCCTAGCAAACAGACATCATCTAACAGCCATTGAAAACCCTACCAAACTATGGTACAAGTTCCAATTCATCAACTATGCGAGAGCTTATCACGGATCCTCCGCTTCGGACAGCGAGCGTAAACATATCTCCGCGCAGACGAACAAAGAGGCGGGGCCAAAGTTGGGCGGGGCTTCATATGCATAATACAACAATGACCAATCGTAGTTACTGAAACAATAGCCAATCCACTGCCGCGTTGCACTGCGATTAATCCAGGTACAGCTATGGACAGAGCCAAAGATGTTAATAAGGGACAGAACTTTCAATTATTATAGACTTTGGCCATGAGGTAGGGTTTAAACGTCTAACTAGTTCATACGAACTCACCAACACTTCACATCTTGTAATTTCTGCGCAGGTCTCTCACTCACTCAAAACTGCAAACACTCCTCTTCGACAAATCCTACCCTGATTCTTCCTCTTCCGGGTCTTCCCTTAATCTCACTTTCCATTTCAATTCCAAACACCACCCGCCACAGCCAACTGACTGTCTCCTGCCTGACTCTAGGACTTTGACCTGGACCAGAACCCATTGTTCCTATCGATTTTGTTTTTGACTGACCGCCTGTGAACAACTTAGCTTTCGCGACTTAGCTTTCGTTGGGCGCTGTAGAAGTCTCGAGATTACGATTCTTCATCACCGCTGCCCCGTTTGAAAGTTATGCCTTGAGTCATGCTCTGACAGCCACGTTCGTTGAGCTCACATTGAGTCCATATCTTGTCACCACTGACGGATTTTTCTTTGGTTTTCGGTATCTTTCGTTTTCCCTTAAGCTAGCCCCTAGAGGCAGCCATGGGTATGCACTTGTTAGCGACTTCTTATTTTTAGCCGTAGCATTTGAAGAGCGGGTGGCCAGTCCTTTTTCTCATTGTCTGATCTTCCTACCGGTCAACGTACTCGTTATAATCGAGTTGGGTAGGGCACACAAGTGGAGCAGAAATCTCACAACAGATTTTTAATGCCCTGACAGGGATTTGAACCCGCGACTTCTTAGTTGACAGTCAAGCACGCTAACCAATATATTAATGCACACCATTAACCCTCTTCCAATAATGACCCCATAGCTCATTATTATCATTGACCTTGCCTAGATGGTGAATGAGTTCCATATTCGCTCAGAGTGTGCTCCGAACAACTAAGGGACAAGAGGCGAGAGTTTACAATAACTAAGGTCGACCACGGAACCGTTGCTGACCCTCCTGCCTAAGGATTTCGTTTTGACTAAGCGCCTATGAATTGACTGGTTCCAATGACATAGCTTTCGTTTGGCACTGTAGAAATCATGAGTTTACGATTACGATTACTGTATATTGAACAAGAAAGTTAGAAGGACTTCTAGACTTCTTGACGCGGAATGCGCAGACGTACCCGAAACGGGCGCGCATTGAACACACTGTTCATAGCAGAAACTAGATGGAACACACCCGCGCCTCTGATTTATGTTTGGTACGGAACCAGCATTTGTTAAAATAACTAATGCATTTGTTAAAAGCATTTGTTAAAATGAAAAGGCACTTGACAGAGTCGACTGGAGAAGGCTAATTCAGGCACTCAGAAGACTGGGAGTAGATGGAGGGACAGAAGGCTTAGGTGAAATTTATACATGGGCTAGAAGATACTGATTAGAATAGATAAAGAATATTCAGAATCTGGAAAACTAGGCAGAGGAGTGACGCAAGGGTGTCACCACTACTCTTCAGCATCTACGTAGAAGAGCTTAACCGAGAGGTACTAAAAGAGATGGAAGAAGGAATAAAGGTCGAAGGCAGACTGGTGAAGGTTTTAAGATTCGCAGATGACCAAGGGATGGTGTTGGGTAGCCAAGAGGGTCTGAAAAGAATGACGGATCGTCTGCACACCATATCAGTCGAATATGATATAAAAATAAACATCAAAAAGACAAAGGTCAGGATTAGCAAAGGAGAAGAAACATTAGTAATAATAAACATCAATGGCAGGAAATAGAACAGGTAAAAAGAATTCTGCTACCTGTGAAGCGTTATCACGCAAGATGCCAAATGCCACACGGAAATTAGAAGAATATAGCATTTGACAAAGACGCATTCTCAAAAACAAAAAGAGTTACTGAGAGGAAAATCAACAAGAATTGGTGTGGTATGGATCCGAACCATGGACCAGAAGAAAGGAGAATTGGAAGCTTTCGAAATGTGGATCTGGCGGAGGATCGAAAAGGTTAGTTGGACGGAGCACAGAACAAACGAGGAGGTTTGAAAAGAGTTGGAGAAGAAAGATCTATGAAAGCTATAATAAGGCGACAGAGAAAATGGATTTGTCACATGTTGAGAGGGGACTCACTCTTGAGAACACTCACTGAGGGGAGGAAGACAAGAGGAAGACCCAGACAGATGCTGGTGGATTGGATGATGACGGACGGATACAGCAGGTTGAACGAAGCTCAGCACCGAGAGGAGTGGCGCCATCGGACGTTTGAATCTGTCCGAGAGGAGAGAACTAGAAGAAGAAGACTACGGAACCAGTACTTCCGTTTGTGTTAAGAAATGGGAAATTGTCAACAGTAACGGATGATTCATTTTCACATATTTATTTATTAATAGCTTAAATCTGACCTAAACGCTAGACAGACGCTTCTGTATTTCTCAGTATTTATTATAAACGTGCCGATATGAGCTTGATATCGAAGATGTTTGGAAAGAAGGGCGACAAGGCCCCTAGCCCTCAGGAAGCCATACAGAGACTGAGGGAAACCGAAGAGATGCTTCAGAAGAAATCGGACTTCCTGGAAAAGAAGATCGAGCAGGAAATAGCTATTGCCAGAAAGAACGGCACTAAAAACAAAAGAGGTCAGCAGTGACATAGTTCGGTTATCGAAAATTAAAACTGATTTTTATCTCATTGGCCTTTCTTGACGTTTATTATGTTCTTACTTCTTTGAAATAGCTGTTTTCCACATTTAGCTAGTTATCTTTGGTCATATGTAGTTCAGAATGACAAGATATAGGACTAAAAGGGTCACGTTCACAGAAGAATGTTGTTTTGAAGACCTCCGTCAAGTTGGTTTGATATTCACATTTGGATATTCGATATTGGCTTGGGTCAGGATTTGAGGACTGTCACCCAGTCTCATCAATTTTTACCTGATGATAGCTATAAACATGCCTACTTCTGTCTTCTGGAAACGATCCGGGAATTTCTGTTGATATGTTAAAATTTTATATGTTAAATTGTTTGTAATTTTGCTTATTTGAGGCCATCATTTGCACACTTGTGCACAGTATAACTAAAATTTGATAGTATCCCTTAGAATACTTAACTGTTTTAATTACAGTCAGTTAAATAATTGATTGCAGCGGCATTGCAAGCACTAAAAAGAAAGAAGCGGTACGAAAAGCAGCTGCAGCAGATTGATGGGACTTTGTCAACAATTGAATTCCAGAGAGAAGCGCTTGAGAATGCATCTACCAACACTGAAGTGCTGCGTGTCATGGGCGATGCTGCAAAGGCCCTCAAGTCGGCCCACAAAAACATGTTAGTATAGAAACCATGTTTAAAGCATTCTTTGTGCTTGTTGCAGCATTCTTTTTAGATAAAACTGTGAGTCTCTACTCTGGTGAGGCTCTACTCTTTTGACCATCCTGTTATTCTGTGTATGCTTTTAATTACAAGGTTGCATTTTTGTCCTTTACTCTTTCTATGACTAATTGTTATTCTGTCTTCTGCAGATTACATTTTACTGACTTCAGTTACGTCTTCTTATTTACAGTATGCCAACAGTTGAGTGGGTAATTAGAGTAGTTTTCCTGATTTTTTGACTGGGCAAGTTACCAACGCATCATCCTTCTCACTTAACTTTTGCCCATTATCTTATTATCTTCATGTCTTATTCACCAGGTCATTTGGGTCTATGATGTGAACTTTACCTTGATATCTACATAGTCACTGTTAAGTGGTATTAACTGATTTTTGTCATGTAGTGGCTCTATATCAATTTAAAAGGTACTACTTGCACCTTTTGTTAGTAATTTGCAATCTTTTTAGGCTGGGCCAAGAGTGTTTCTCATGGAGTGCTGTGTATGAGAGGTCTATTACAAGAAAAATAATTAATTACTGATTTTGGATCAAACTGATGATTTTTGATTTTGGTAGGAATGTTGATGATGTCCACAACCTGATGGATGATGTTGCTGAACAGCAGGAGATAGCCAACGAGATCTCAGATGCAATTTCAAATCCAGTTGGATTCGGCCAAGATGTGGATGAGGCAAGAATGCCGGCAATAAATATCTTTACTTGATGTATTTTTTTACTTTTTATACTTTATTGACATAACAGAAAGCATGACAGATAGTAACAGGACATCTTGAATTGAGCATGTGAAGACAGTATATTAAGCATCTGTTTATCATATGCCTCAATTCTGCACTATATGCCACTTGCTGTGTCTTAAGGGTGCTTCTACTCAGATGCACACATTCATATGCACCAGTGTTGACTATGGTAACGAAATCTATGTGGCATCTATATCTTTTTCACATTAGCCAACTTCAATTTGTTTTAAATGCTGCAGTTCAGTTAACTGGTGAGATTCCAAAGCTCGGTCATATTTTTAGTTATAAAAGACTGTTCCAAAGGGAAGGGCCAACGCAAAACACAGTGCCTTATGCATCATGATAATTGTGCTGTAAAAGTTTCCAGATTAACCTAGTTTAGATTTTTTGTTAGGACACTATACTGTGTTTGAGGTTTAATTTGGTTTTTAGAGAGTTTGAATGTCTTAAGATGAATTTGCATATTCTCTGACTCTTGTATTCCATTTAGGATGACTTGATGGCAGAATTGGAGGAACTAGAACAGGAGAATCTGGAAGAGGAGCTTGTCAACATCGGACCTCTTCCGTCTGTGCCTTCCGCCAGACCAGAAGCACCAGCTAAAAGTATTTCCTTAGGATTTTCTTTTCTAAAGTTTCCTATTGGATTTCTAAAGTTGGTTTCTGTGCACATAGTTGCAGTATTCGATAATGAGCAAGCAGTGTGAGGTACCTGGTGGCTCATTCACTGGTGCACTTGTCCTGTGATTCAATGCTTGTTGGTGTAAGTGTCCTGAACATACACTGTAACAACCGTGGGCAGATTTGTTTGCACTCAGTTGTCTGTCACCAGGCAGCTGAATTTGATGTTTGTATCATCTGCAAAGTACTGGTAAATCTTGCGTCTTGCAATGCACCATTACCGTGTGCAGGCTGTTGCAAGATGATTCTTTGTTTGTTACTCAAAGAGGTGAGCACCACCTTCATCTACAGCATATGGTAGACAACAGCATAAATTCTGTGGACTTTGGCTGCTAGGCTATAGTCTACCAATACTTTTGTGGCAAAGCTGCATAAAAATGCAAAGAAGCAGATGATTGTGTGCCAAATGTAATCCAATCAGATTCTTGCTTTTGGCCTGGGACTTGTGCTAGAAACTTCATTCCTGAGGGATGAAATTTCAAATTGGAAATTATCAAAGGTACCAGAAACTGGCACTGAGAATTTTCAGTGAAAAAGGACAGACATGCACGGTTAACCCGTGGTATTATTATTATAATTATTAATTAAAAGCTTCTAGAGCGCCGGTGTCTAATGCACAAGGCATCAACTGATGGCACTTCAGATTTAATCCGCATTCAGGTTGATATCCAGAAGATCAGTCCACTAAGATTTATAACTGTACCTATGGCTATACACGTCTAGGATTTAATAGAAAGCGTAATATGTAAAAAGTAACAGCTGACATAGACAGTGTCATTGTGTAAAAGCTGATGTAACCGATGTGACTGAGATTTACCTTGTTTGTTACAGACAAACCTGTTGCTGTAGCCGATGACGACGACATGAAGGAACTAGAGATGTGGGCTTCGTAACATGCCGTAATATGCCGCTGCAAAACAAGGGTCCTTTGTGGCTGGAGATTTTGTCAATATGTGATTGTTATTGGTGTTGTTCATTGTTGCCTCTGTCATCAAATCCCGGGAGTGGGTCAGACAGTTTTAAATGCAGAATGTCCCTTCCTGCTTAGTTAAATGAATACCTTGTGTCCTTGGTCGTGTTAAAGTTTGGATGTAATCCATTATCAAATCATTATTCATTAATTTAAGACAAAACCATCATGAGATTTTTTAATTCTGTTATATTCTTTAGTTTGTCGAGTTTCATGTATGATTCATTGGTTTTGGTAAGCAAATCAAACGTTAAGTTAAAGCAGTTGGTGGCTTTATCTCAGAAATCTTGTACTCCAAGATGGATTGTAAGATGCCTGTATGCCTCTCTGACGAAATGTTTCAAGAAATTTATCACCAAAATGGTCATGTAGGAAGAAACTTCTTTTATAAATTTTGAGAGTTAAAAAATTGAATCCTGTTTGTGAATACATGGCTGGACTGCCTCTTGTTTTGGATGTAATGTAAATTTCAGATGAGTGGACAGCCGTGGTAATGTGCAGGTTTGTTTTGTAAATAGTTAACTTAATTGTTGGATGATCACCACTGTTAATGATTGCAGCTGTTCTACACAAATTTCCTTAACGTAACTCAGTTACTGTTGATCAGCAATACTTCTTGGGAACATGGCTCTCTTAACATTGATTCAGAGATGGGAGTGTATATTTCAGTTTGAATTGTTGGCATTTTTGTAAAAAAAGTAGCTGTTTTATTTTCTGCTTGATTGTTAACACTGATGCAGAACTGGTTTTTAGTTGTTATGTCAAAGGGTATGTTCTTCAGACTGAATGTTAACATTGCATGGATAGCAAATGATACCTGTCCACTTTGAGTCATTGTGTCTTAACTTCAAAACTGTGTGAATCTAATCAGTTCTTCTTGTAGCATGAAACAATGATTATTTTACACATAGTGTATAGAACTTGATAATAAGAACTTAACGAATGTAAAATCAGAGCAATATTGCAAATTATTAGAGCGAGATTAGCCTACTTATCAGATAAATAATAAGATTTATTGACTTTTCTTTATTAGCAAGGGTCTACAGACAATAACGACAATGTTATTGGTAGTTCATCCATGAATAATAATCAGTTTAATCATGACACACCGGTATTTGAAGGTTGGAGGGAATGGTAGGTGTTTTGCAAACTGGTCACCATGCCACGACTGTCGGGTTGAAAACAAATGGCTCACTGTGGTTCAAATAAGTTTAATCTGAACACTACCTTCATATAAAAAAAGAACAGGAGAAATTTGTATATTATGTATAAATTATATCAGCTATGTACAAATATCAAAATATCGTAGCTTATGCTTATGGACATCAAAATAAAAGTATTTCTGTCCAACTGTTAAAGGAAGCAAACGCTGCAGAGATTCATCAGTAAATAAATTCCAACTTACTGTGCAAATCGTTTACCACGAAATACAGCCTGGGACTAGCGTGATCAATTCATGTTAACTGAGTTCTGCATGTAATGTCTGATCAGCTAAGCTAAGCATACCTGCTAGGAGTCATATGCTGTGCTGGATTTAAGGATGTACTCAAACATGTATTATGATGATGGCCACAGTGGTTTCATGCAGTTGATGATACAATCCGTCTAACCCAGGTGACAGAGGTGAAAGCCATGGCGTTAGCCACTTGGCCATATTTCACCTATCTGACGACATCTTAGCACTAATATGTCACTCTGCCACTATATTTGCCCAGATTCCGTTGACATCTGCTACAACAGATGGCAAACCTCTACTGCAGTCTACATAGATCAGTACATGTGATGCATATTTTTTTCCATTCTATGTTAAAGTATTTTCCCATGAACGCAAAGGTCATCGTCGATGTTGAGAGCTGGCAAGGTTATAAATGATGTCGACACTAAGCACTGAATGTCTCAGCCGCCATCAGTCCTTGTCAAGCATAGGCCCAAAGTGTTCACATTGGATGAACGGAGATAGATGCTGCATGCATATATGAAAATCAACATTTCGTTTTATGCAAATGTTCTGTACTGTATTTTCTTCTGTGGGACTGACAAATTTTTGTGTTACGTGATATACTTGTGTTATCAGTTTTGTGATAAAGGAACTAATTTATACTTAAAACCGTAAATGCTGGAATGGACTAAGCATCCTTTTCATCCTTAACCAATATTTCAAGTTAAACAGTTTCGTGTTAAATGTTTCCCACTCTATACTCCGCGTTGTGACATGGTAGCAACTTCTAGACCACCACCTTCTGAAAGCTGTAATCCTACAGTGAAGATAGAAATGCAGATGAAATAATATTTTCAGAATTATCATCCCTCCTTCAGTCAACAAAACATACAATAGGACCTCTGTATAAAGCTACCTTTGGCTGTCAAATCCAATACTTTGTTGTGACTAGATTGTGCTGCAATAAGGTTAAGTTCCACAGCTGACTATATCAGATTTACATTATAATGAAGAATGTTTTAAGGAGCCCAAGTGACAGCACCAGTTTCAAATATCAACAGTATCAGATGTCGGTGTACAATAAAAAATTGAACAAGATTAGATCAAATTTCCAAAACAAAGCAACACAGTGGAACAGCATCCAGCACCATCCAATGGGGAATTCAGATGATGTTGAGGACTTAGTTCCTTCCACAAGGTACTGTGTCTGAGGCAAAAAGTGGAATGGGAACTAACACATCCTAATTGGGATTCAGCAAATGGTTGGTTGAGGACTGTTCAAGTGAAGGTGTTTGCAGCATCAGTTCAGGAAAACTTGGTGGTGCTCAAGACATCAAGGCATGTTGAAGTTCATGGCGAAAAGCAACATGAAAAGCGGCAGATCTTTTGGTGACTAATTTAATTTACTCAAATTCCATTTCATTACTGAGAGGCGAGTAGTGCACATTGTATGCCTTACGTCTGCGCTTTCTTCGACAATTTATCCTTCTCAGACAGAAACTAGATCCAAATAACAGGGCAGTGCCCCCAACTGTTGACAACACAACCATGAAAACCTTTGATGGAGACATGGTAGACTTAGTCGTTTTTGCACTAGAGTTTCGCAACAGCACACTTGCATTTCTCATCCACAGATCGTTCAGAAACCCAACACTGCCACGACCATCATATCCCACTCCCCCAAATACATAAAGTGTCTGTTGATGCTGCCAGAATGTCATTTTTGCTCTGGCAGAAGGTAAGGACTTCCTAGAAAAATGCTGTGACTGTGGTAACTCTTCACTGCCTTCTTTCAATGGCAGTGTAATTTTGCTCAAGCACTTTGATGTCGAGTTCAAAATCAAGAGATCGGACGTCAGTTCAAGATTAGGAACTTCAAGGCCACAGTTTTGAAGGTTTTGTCCTCCAAAGAAGAATATGTTGTCTGAAGGAATTACCCATGCAGCTGAATGTTGAGGGACATTTAGATACCCTCCAACTCCAAAGTCTGTACTATTATTGAGGCAGTCTGGTCTGGATGCAGTGATCATCATTTTCCAGCTGCCTGTTTCCAAAGAAAACGCCCACATGTTGTGGAACATACTGGAATTGCCATGACAGTCATCTGAAATTAAAAGAAGCGTGTGGTTTATGTCAGTCCAGGTGGCAGGTCCAACCACTGGTGGTGGAAACAGTGTTTCCTGCTGACTCAGTATGTCCTTAGTCAATGAGAACTGTTCCACTTTGCTCCACGTGAGTGATTTAAGCGAGAAAGTCCACATATCGTCGAGTTTTGCATCTTGACCACGACCACCAAAGATGACCAACCGGTCACCTAGGCACCAGCTAGCCATATCATACCTGGCAGGTGGACTAACTGACAGTGAAACATTTTGGAGACGGTGATTTGCAGACAGTGGCAGCCATTTTGAGATCACAATGTCAAATAACCAAGTATCAGAAAGTGCGTTTCCTTCATCATCAATGCCTCCATAGATAACGAAGATCAAACCCGTGACACCACAGGCAGCTGACTGTCTTCGTTTCTTTGGTATCTTATGATCTTTGGTTGTTAACAGCAACTTATTTGCACCTTGAGTTTCCTCTTTGACTATTTTCCACGTCTGATCTGTATAGTTGAAGAGCCAAAGGTCATTGAGAAGCCGTGGCTCTTCGCTTGGTCGATCATCAAATCCAGTTCCCCCAAACATCCAGAGATTTCCGTGTACATCACACCAAGAGGCTGTTTCAGCTCTGGCACCAGGATAAGGTCTTCTGTTGTCGGTAGCACTCTCTAGGTTTTTGTCTGAAGCTGTGGTACAGTCGACACAGGTGACAGAATGCTGGTTGCTGACATCGGAACCTTGTGTCCACACAAACCCTGAGAACAGAAGGCTAATTTATGTCACATAATAAGCCACACTAGATGACAAACATCTGGTGTTTTGGATTCTTTTATTCAAGCCTCTGTTTTTTACTGTCTTGTTTTGGTTACTACTTGTTTACTGTAGCTACAGAAACAGTTCATGTGCAATGTGACCAGTTTATTGTCTCAACAATCCTTAACCTGGTATGTAAATTGAAGAAAGGTTCTTGAAAAGTGCAGCTTGCTTATGTTATATCATATCAGTATGGAAATTATGTACTATCCAGCCGCCAAAAAAGCCCCACTAAATCAGTGAATATCAGTTTTGTTTATCAGAGTTTGCTCTGTTCAATTGTTACATGAACTTATGTTTACTTCTTGCTGCCTTGTTTCGGGTAACACTCAAAACATGATAAAAAAGGTTCTGCTTTATGCATTTAGCCATCACGTGTCTTGTACACTGCAGGCTGTGCTGGCCAGTTGAAATACTTACAGATAGGCACCAATACTAAATACATTTTAAATGGGAAATTATACTAATCCTTAAGCATACAAAATATTTGATCTATCAACATAACTTTAACAGGGAACCATCCTAAACAGGCCTCTCATAATTTTAATCTTGGGTTAGCGCGGTCTGTATGTGGGTAAACGTAAATGTACGCAGTTTTATTATAGCAACCGTGTGGCCCTGTTCATTTTTGCAACTGATTGATTGGATTAGATCCTACACCACCGCTGCCCGTTTGAACTGTAATAATGCTCAAGGCATCAGTTGATGGTCCCTTCTAAGCAAAATTGTTTGTCCAAGCCAAATTCCATGCCGAGTCTGGTCGAAAAGCCAAGGGGGGATCCAGAAGACATAGAGACAGCCTATGGAGGAAATAAGTCTAGGAAGATGCAAGTTTTTAGTCAAGATCTGAAGGCCAAAACAGACTTTGCCGAGCGAACATTTGCCAGAAGAAAGTTCCAGCGTCTAGGGCCAGCGACGGAGAAGGCATGCTTGCGAAGAGCCGTTCTTGTCCACAGAATAGTCAGATTTAGACAGCCATAAGACCTGGTCGAGTAGAGACAAGTCTTGGGAGTCAGTATAGAGTGAAGACAGTGAAGTTGGCTGAAATGTAGACTCCTGTATACAATTAGTCCAGTCTTGAATATTATGCACTTTTCTATGGGCTACCAATGCAATGATTTTAGGACTGGTGATATATGTTCATATTTTGAAGTTTTAGTGGTAGCAGAGAAGGGAACGTAGCACCCAATCCTACAGATATCACGAATGTGGTAGTGGGCTGACCTACATATATAATTATTGTGTTCACCGAGTGACAGGTTGGAGTAAAACACAACACCCAAACTGTGGGATGAACAGCTGTGTTGTACAACAGAGATGCCTAGACGGACGGAATTCAAACAGTTAAATTTATTCAGTTGCTGTGCAGTTCCAAAAAGCAGAAACTAAGTTTTGGATGGGATTAAGAGCAATCCATTTTCTGCTATCCAAGACTGAACTTGGTTAAAGATGCCAGATAACAGAGTGAGAGAGCTGGAAGAGGAATTATCAAAGGAAATGTAGAGTTGAGAATCATCAGTGTAAAGGTGGTGCTTCAGACCACTTTGACTCAGTAAAACACTTAGTGGAGGGGTGTACAAGGAGAAAAGAAAGGGCCGAGAACAGAGCCTTGAGGGAAACTGCAGGCGAGTGGTATCTGTTCCAACATTGCTCCACTGATGTAGACAGATTGAGTATGGTTTTAACCATTTTAGGGCCAGACATGATATACCAAACCAATGCTCAAGGTGAAAGAGCAAGATAGCATGGTCAACAGTGTCGAAGGTGGCAGACAGGTCAAAAAGAGCAAGTTGAATTACTTTGCCACTGTCCAAGAAGCAGATAATGTCATTGTGGACAGAGAGAAGAGCTGACTCACTGGAGTGGAATTTGCATAATACTGACTGGAAAGGGAGAAGTAAGGAGTTGGAAGACAGCTGTTCCTCCAGTCAACTTTTAATAACATGTTCAAGAAGTTCAGAAAAAATTCAAGTTTGAGATTGATCGGTAGTTTGACATAGTTTCAGCATCCAAAGATGGTTTCTTCAGCAAAAGGATGGACAATTGCATGAGAGAAACATGATGGGAAGGAGCTGTCGGCAAGCGGCCGATTGATTAATGTCAAGATGGTACTACCAAGCACATAAAAGCAGCTTTTGAAAAGGTGAGTATGAATTGCATCTACAAGGCACTGTTTGTCGGGAGATGAGAAAACAAGCGAACAGATTTCACCCAAGGTTGCTAAAGTAAGAGAATCAAAAGTAGGCAAGGGGTGATCAGGAGATGAAAAGCCATTTGATAGTGGAATATGGAAAATTTGAACCTGCTATTGGATATTTTGTCACCAAAGAATGAAAGCATCAGCCAGTGCAGATGGCAAGGAGGTTTTGGGTAGTGTGCATGGTGTTTTCCTGTGGAGTAACTTATTCACGACCTGCCAAAGCGACCTCAGGCAAGATGAATTTTCTGAGATAGGAGGCTTTGGAAAGTAGTTTATGAACAATTTTAAGCCGCTCTTTAAAACACACACAAGCAGCGCCGAGCACATTCAAGTTTCCTACAAAGAAGTCGAGTTTCAGGAATTCTAGAGTTTAACCAAGAACACGAACCTTCTTGGACTTAAGAGGAATGTGCTTATCAACGAGTCCGGTTAGAACATATTGGAGTTGGTGATAGAGGGCATCTGCTGATAGATTTGAGCCAGAAGAAGGACGTGAGGAGCAGATGTCATTTTTGAAAGTCTAGATATCTAGTCGCTGCCAAGGTCTTAAAGTAATAACAGCGTAGGTCGGTAGTGGTTTATTTGGAAGAGATGGAAGGTCCCCGTGTACTACCTTAAATGGCGTTACAGGCAGCGGTGGCGAAAAACTTCACCCAATAAATTCATTGAAATATAAGCAGGGTCAAGCACATATGATCGTTATAGAAAACCGTGTATATTTACATTTGACATCAGCTGTGGTTAATTAGCGTTAGCGTTCTCCTTGTAAAATTTTGGCAAATGTTACAAAAATCAAATGCTTTACCAAGATCGTCATCCAAAATTCTGTCAGCCGAATTAGAAGAAAAGCTATACATGCATTTTATTATCGTTAGCATAAAACACCGATAAAAAATTGAACAAAATATTTCCATGTCCGCCGTACGTACGGCTTCGTAGGGCTCAAACAGTAGGTAAGTGAGTATTCAATTTGCAACCTGATACATTGAGCTTACAACTGTGGCATATGAAATAAGATGAATTCATTGCTTTCGAATGTAGCTGCTGAAGAGATTCCCTTTTGATTCTGATGCTAACCAACTTTACTCGCCAACTTTGTCTGAACTGTCATGACTTCATAGATCTTTTAATTGCGTCAACTTTTGTCCATCTGTCATCAGTAGAAGGTCATTGTTCGCCTTGTCCATACCTGCATAATCGCACAGCAAAGGTCCAGCTAATGCTAATGCCTGACGGCATGGAAAAGTCAAAATGTTGCAGTCAATTGCAGTCATGATAAAAGATCCTAGTCGTAATTTATGGATTTCTTCAATGTCTGAGTAGCTGACTTTTGAGAACCAACTTCTTGACATGATATAATTTATAAAACCCAAACAAAGTGCAGAGTTCCTGGTTAGTGACAATCATTTTGTTATAAAATTCACTAAGCTAGGCACAATTAGAAAACCCGTTCAAATTATCATTAAATATTGCAATAATCTGATGCGATGCGACAAGCACATTCAAGTTTCCTACAAAGAAGTCGAGTTTCAACAATTCTCGAGTTTAACCAAGGCTTCGGGTCAACCCGCTCCTCTTCTGCCCTAACACTTCGCCCTTCCGTCACCTCATCCTTAAAATTTGGTAATCGCTCCATAGCCACAGTGCCCCACCACTCTGGAAACTCCCCCCAGAATTGCGACAGTTTTCTGACTCATCATTCAAACTCATCGATGCTCCACCGCTTGCAATTTCTGCTTCGGCCTTTCATCCAAAACTAAAAAATTCCTCTGTCACAGATCGTACCCTGGCACCTCTTCTTTCTCTTATCTCCCTCTTCGCTCCAATCCCAAACATCACCCGCCGTAGCTGCCATGCTGTCTCTCTGCCTGACTTTTGGATCTTGATCTTGCCTATCGATTTTGTTTTGACTGAGCGTCTGTGAATAAGCTGGTCCCCGCGGCGCGGCTTTCGTTGGGCGCTGTAGAAATCTCGGAATTACTATTACGACACGACGCGCTGCATTTCGTTAGGTGATTATACAATGCGACATTTAGTTCAAACCGAAGAATTGAATTGTGGGAGGTTTGGTGGAAGAAGAAGTTGACGATGGCGTCGGGCGACAAGAAGTTGGTGAAGTCGAAGAGTGGTTTGCGGATGGTCACTGTTAAAGATGAATTTAAAAGTCCTTTTCTGATAAGCGAGCCGCTTTGGGTCGTTGACAGTGAGGTAGCTTTATTCTGATGTTTCATGTGCCATCATGGGTATCGGGGCAATTACTTTATTTACTGGAAAAGTTTTGGCCAACAACAAGTTTAAAGGCCTCGATACACCCCTTTGATTTGCTCGTCGGGAAACTCTGCAGCAGAAACAGATACAAAGCCGCGAAACACGAAAAGATATCTGGCAGGCTTAAAATATCTACTTTCAACAAACTTAAAATGTTAAACCTAGGTCAGAAATATGCTTTGAAATAAGATGAATTGAACTAATGTAATGACGTGTAAAGTTTCAAACGAATTATTTGACATACATTTTTTAAACGGAGAAACATATGCTTCGACACGTCGGAAGCTTACCGAAGCTTGAGTGATAATAAAACAGTCGCTTGATGGAGGCATATTGCATTCGTAATGAAAGATAATGATCTAGGCATGAACGTTCTCAAATACGAAACAGCTCAAGTAAAATTATTGTATTTTGTTAATGAATGAAAGTGATGTATGCTGGGTGCAGAGCTATACAGCATCCTTTGTTCACTACGAAGGAGCGGGTTCAGCTGCATGATAAATTTTAGCTAGGAATGTAGTTTCTAAAATAAAGAAATATGTTAAAATTGTTGAATCCACTAGTTCCTATACATGCTATTACTTTTCTGTTGAACTATGTATAAAGTTAAACTTTGTGCTGTTAGTTCTCTCATGAAATACATATAAAGTAAGAGTTGTAAACTGTTATAATATAATACTATCGCTGATTAGTTTGTGCGGACATTTTCCCACCCTCATGTATCTGTTTTTGATTTTCTGACCCTTGTATTGCTGAGGTGAACGCCAAAAGTCTAGTGATTAACGTGCTCAAATGTCAATTAAAGTTTGTGGCTTCAAATTCCTGCCAGGGGAGAATTCTTTTTTGAGATTTCAGCTCCACTTACACCTGCAGCTTAAGGGACTGCTCTTGCTGTGTTCCTGAATTTCTGAACTTTGTCATTATGTTTATGATTTTCTGACCTTCAAGACAGCTGATTTGGTTGTTTCAGGTCACTTGAAAGTCCAAGGCTGCAATCCCATCTATGCAACTATAAATATAAACAGATATTGCAAAAGGCACATCCATGTTTGTTATGAAGTGTGAGCTACAGTTTTGCTCAAAGACCTAATATGTTAATGCTTGTTAATAGCAAACGCTAATGCAGGTTTCAATTGTCTATAACAACTGTGCCTTTTTCTATGATGTTTTCAGTGCCAGAGTTGCATGTCATGCAAAGTCAACTTTGACTTTTTTCAGCGGCGGGTAGGTTTTGTTGTTTAACGTATTTCCGATGTTGTGGATGATAGTTCACTAGCCCAAGCCCATTATGTTTACGGCAGATTGTAATGATTGCACATCAGAAACTTATTTTAATGCTATCTTTGGAAACCATAACAAGAGCCACCTTGTAATGAGACCATGTTATAATAAGGTTATTTTCTGTCTGAATTTCTGGATTCACATCCTTACCATGTTGTATCGGAATTTGTGCTATGATGAAGCATGTTAGAATGAGTCTCTGGTGTATTGGTAAAATGCATGTCTTACTTATATCAGTTCCAGCACCTTTGAAAGGTCTTTATAGGTGCTATACAGATATTCAAATTCATACGTATGTATGTACTAACACGTACACCACTCATGCACATGCACACAAGCAGAGACACTTTGATCATTTGATTATGTTTTAACAGATTTATCGGTGTGTGTAAACTGTGAAATAAAAGAAAGAGTAAAGAAAATCAAGAGAAAGCTGTTAGCAGAAGATGGTATATAAGATGGATCTGTGCCACATGTTATGTTTCTTTTTTAAATGGCGTTACTGAGTGGAAAACATGGCAGTGCTGTATTCACAATTGTAATCACACATTTATAAAGTGTCTTTTATAGAGAAACTTGTCAGAGGTTTGTCAAGACTAAAATAGACTGCAGCCTTTTTATGATGCAAACTCATGCTGTTAATGGCTGCAGAAGGCAGCGTTTTAAGGAAGCAAATGTGGGGATAATCTTCTGTGTTGTTATTGGGTCCAACACCAAAACTGACCCAACAGTCTTGCTCTTGCAAACTTGGTTTGACATAGTGCCAGTGAATAAGGTGGTCTTCCTGGTGCAGCTTTTGTGTCGTGCTGAGAAATTTAAGAAATTTAGATGACACTACGTTACATTACAGCATCATTGTCGTCGTTGTGGCAAGTGTTTCTGCCACAGCTGTTGTTCGGAGAAGGTGCCTCTTCCACGAATGTGCTTTGTTGACCCAGTTCTCCACTGCACTGGTTGCATTTCTGTCACAAAGAAGGAAAACGACTTTTTTGACAACCAAATCAAAATACTCCTCCAAGGTTAGTTAATTCCATTGAACTATCAAAATAGCCTTAGATATTTGTGGTGTACCCGTTAGCTAAAGTGAGGTAGGTAATGACTGTTTAGTAACATGTCTCTTTCAGTACTAGTCTTTAGAGATAAAGTCTTCGAAGTCTTCAGGCAAATGATGACCTTAGTTGATCTTTTGACTGAAATGGAATCCAGCAACTGTGCAACCTTTCCTAGCATGAGACTATAACTTTGACTTCCCAGTTTCATGCAGAGCACTGAGGTTCAAACCCTAGATGTGACAGTCTGACGCGTTAACAATATGCAAGCTTTAAGGAAACAACGGGTAGGTAGAGTTCGAAAGAGTTTGTGTTATAAGTATGGCAAAGGGGTTAACTAGCACAGAGTGGCTGCAGGTTCAAGCCTTCCTCTGAGCTGGTCATTGTGTAGCATTCTTGAGGAGGTCCTTAAGGCACAGCTGGTTAGCACCACTGATTGATGCCTTGGCTTATTGGGAGGAGTGCTAAAGATGAATGAATTAATAAAATATAAGTACATGTACACATGTAGTGTGACTACCGTTGTATCTTGAGTTTGTGAATTCTATCTTCTGTTGGGCAGGTGCACATATGAAGATGAATTCATCAACATTCGACGGGGAACGTTCGGGAATCATATCGGTTGCCATCCTGTGCAAACTTTCCTCTGACCACAGGTATGGTCCTCTAGCCCCTTCCCCTGTGGGCCATCATTTGAGTCAGGTTCATGAAATGCTCTCAGCTGATGAGAGATCATGCACCTTAACTGATGGTGCATTGTCTCTGTAAACAAAACAATTCCTGGTAGGACTCATCTGACACAGTGCAACTCAGAACTCAACTTGGTGCAGAGTTAGGTTGATTGGCTGTCAGGCCCCAGTAAAAAACAATTTAGAAAAGTAAACATAGTTATGTGTACCAGCAGATCCTGTTTTTCCACTCTCGTGTCTCTCTGATTCCTGTCTTTCCTTCTGTTTCTGTTTGTCTGCCTGTATCTCTTACATTGTATCATGTGAATTTGACAGCTGTTACACCCTCTGAAAGCCCTCTGGGTGTTACTGGGGTGTTACTGTGCTTGTAATTCAACAAAAAGATAACGTTGAATTCCAGGAGCTTGCCTCTAAGGTTTATTGTTGGTTAAAAGATGCAGCATACTAAGTTTCAGCCAGGTTTCAAAACAGATGCACCGTTTTCATAGACTTAAAACAACTTGGCTGAGCCACATATATGAATGTAATATTTCTAATGTTGAGTTTGTGTGCATGTGTATCAGAAATTTTCATGATGTCATACCGATGAGTCATTGGGTTGTTGGCTGATTTGCATATGCTCTGATCCTGGTATGATCATGTGCTTGAGCTTATTTGGTATGCCTGGCTGCCATGCATTGAACGTATGCTAGGGAGTTAGTGTGATGTTGGCTGGTGGGTTTCACGTGCTAAGGCACAAATTTTATGTGATGTAATGTCGATGAGTTATTTGGTTGTTGACTTGTTTGTGGTTTATCGACTTTCATGCAGATTTTAAATATTTGCTTCTTATTGGTCAGCATTTGTGTGCAATGTCTGATCATTGACTTGGCGGGAAAGTACCCATAAAACGGACACAGATGCGTTGTTGAGAAGAACATGAAAAAGATTTTTGTAGCAGTGGTCTCTCATGTGCTGAGTTAAAATTTAAGCTACAAATGTTGTTGAAAGATTCATATGTTTAGCAACTGTAGGTTGACGTTCAAGTTCTGCTGTCATTGAACTGTTGAGTTGAATATTCAATTATATATATATATATATATATATATGTATATGAATCAAAGACTGTGTCTTTTCTCAAATTAGTGCTGTGCTACAAATCTGGCATGTCTACAGTTCGGCCCAACTGATTGACACTTTAACACATTGTTGGCCCTTCAAATGTTTTGCTGCTGGACATTTAATTAACACCTTTTAAGAACCTGTCTTAGCCATATCTATGATGGCTTTGATGTATAAAAACACTTTTTACAGTACTCTAGGGATGCTAAATAAATGCCAGGATATATACTCTAGTTTAACTGATAGGGTTCTGATTCTTTTGTCAGGCTTTGTCTTTTGGTGAACTGTTAGGAATCTGTTGTTTGAACTTCTGGAGCCAAATCCGTTCATATCACTGGAACCAGTAGATATCAAAAAGGTCAAGGCTACAAAGTTCATGACTTCTCCGAACATGTTCACTGGTAAACGAAGTTTTCCTAGTGGCTAAGCATTTATTTGTAAAAAATGCGACATTATGTTGCATCCACTTGCTCCTATGATCACATATCCATGCACTAGACAAATTCAGATGAGTAGCTTGCCATGGACTGCAAAATGTAAAGAAATGCCTTGAAGAATTGCGCATAGTTTACTTTGTCTGTGATCAGCAGTGCATGTGTTTTATGTGAAATTGACAGTTTGTTGTGGAACTCTGCAGTTGTTTAGCACAGTATTTCTTGCTGTTGTCCTTCAGCTGAGAGATTCTTCAAATGCTAAGACCTACTCTTGAGTGCAGTTTTCATTAGAAGCAAAATATTGTTATTATTATGATTATTTTATAGGACTTTTAGTTTCATGGCCCTTACAGCCTGGGCAGTCATAGACTCATTCATGTGGATATGCTTCAGGAAACATTGTTGTTTTCAGTCCTGTTCTGAATCAATTGATTGCTGGCGGTAATGGATGCCAGGTGGTAGGCTATTCCAGACAGATGATCCAGCAACTCAAAGCTCTATAGCCAAGTTAATTTGAGTAAGCTATTTTAGTATATTACACTACACAGTAAGTCTAGCCAATATAGAAGTTATTGGAGGTTAGGATGAAGAGGACAACTAATCGCAGAGAAGTGATACCAACACCTGGTTTGCATCAGCGGCCCCGGTCAGCGAGTAGTCAGTAGGGCGTCTGATTTATTACTTTGTCCAGAGAGGTAGAGGAAATCTTAGATTTCGTACAACTGACTCACCAGCCCAATCAGAGAGCTGTGCAGATACAGGCAAGAATACATAAGGCCAAACCTGTACAGATACAGACGCAGGTAGAAACGGAGTCAAGCCAGAGGACACGCCGAATCAACAGAGCAACACGGAACCAGTCTGAGAGAAGTACGCAGACAAACCAAGCTGTAGATTTCAGACAAAGAGAATCCTAACGTCCAATCAAATAGACTATCCGGAATAACTCCATAACTATTAACCAATGGGAGTCCGACACATATCGCCGGACGAGAGAACCTCAGACAGGATCTATACTAAGGGAGTCTGGTTTGAGATACCATAGAGATCAGTCGATTAGCTCTGAGATTCTACCCTCGGAGATAGAACGCAGTTAGAAATGTAGTCGGAGTAGTGTCTAGTGTCTTATCGACACTACCAGGTAAAATAGAATAAGGTTTGTCGTAAGGTCGCTTGCTCCTCATCGAACTAGAATCTCGTTCGCGTTATGTCAAACAAACATTCGAAGAACATTCAAGTGCTGAATGACATTTAGAGAATAAACGATGAAACTGTACAATGCGAACTGGACGAGAATCCTCATCATAATCGGTAGAAATGAACTCTACCACAGTTGGTGGCAGAACCTGGTTCGTTCCCCTTTGTCCTCTCGCAGCGAGCAAACGCCTACACTGATATAGGCCACGTTCCCTACGTCAACGCGAGAAGAAATCGATGGAGCCCCAAAGCCGACATTAAAGCCCGACGAAACTCTTCATCTTTTACCTATAGCCGATGCATTCAACTGAAGTTCTGGGAAGACCGACATCATCATAACCACCACGTCTTCTGTTCTACTTTCGCCGTGAATGTCCACCTTCGCCAGACGAACGCCATTCCGTCAACCTTCATCCGTACTAGCCAGACCACCGTCAAGATGTCTGGACGCGTCGTTCCGACTCCGGACTCATCGACTCAACCAATTCTTTCATTCTTCCATTCAAGGAGCAGACACCGCCTGCACGACGTCGAGGGCCCACGATCATCTTGCAGTCAAGTCGTCTATTCAAAGAGTCGTCGCCGAGTCTTCTACGGCATAATAAGGCGACATATAATCATTCATAAAAATCATATTCATTCATGACTTCATCCGCTACCATAAAGCTTAGCGCTAAGTAAGCATACGTTGTCTTATTCGCTTTTCATCAACTTCATGTTAATTTCGGTAACAACCTTTCGAACGTAACTAAGTTTCGAACAATTTTGTAACGTAACAATGTCCATCAAGCAAGGTTTAATCACAAAAGAGAATACTTACGATAGAGTCAAGTCTTGTTGTCAGTCAGTCTTTGTACATATAGTAGTAGTCTTTAACGCAGTGCTTCTTACATTGAGTTTTTAACATTAGGCCTATAATCGGCGTAGTTTATATTTTAATCTCTTGTGCTTATTATGTGTGAACGCTAAGCTTATCATATTTCGCATTAGCTTTCAGCAGAGGATTTTATACACTGTTAGAAAGCAGTACGCATGTGCACTTAGTAGAAATCTCATTTCACTTCAGAGCCAGATCACTTAACGCTGACTTTTAATATAACGACACAGTTCAGCATTCATCAGATTGGACAATTATAATCATACGCTGCAATTAAGAACTGTAAAATCTTGATTGCGACCGAATTTTAACGCAATATGAGCGATAGGCCTACATTGTGCATTATAATCTTATAAGCAGACTATAGATCTGTATGCTGAAAGTAAAGCCTAACTGTGCAATGTCGATTTTGATCACGATATATTTGCAAATGTCATACGTCTGATTGAACACGAAGTCTGTATCAGTTTAACATGAGTAACGCCAGATTTATATAGCGCAATCGCAGGACGTGTAAATTCCCTCGTTGCAGAGATACGAAGAATAAAGTTGAGTTCGCGCATAGACGCACAAGCAGAGTCAAGTTAAGCCCGTGCCTACACGCACCCTGAGCTTATAGAGATTAAGTGTTATTAAGAGTTTATGTGAATTATTATTTTATGTTATTTATGAGTCACTCATGTAGAATTGCAGCAAATGTTACGTCGGAAAGTTCGTGATAAGAGTAAAAGATCGTGCCAGATCTAAAATTCACATAGTATGCATCAGCAAGTTTACGCTAAGATCAGATTATTATAGGCCTCAGTTGCACAAGCCAAGTAATGTAATCAAGTAAGGAAGATCAACTGCAGTCGCATTTCAGCAAATTCCAGTAATGTAAGCAGCTTAAGAATTTTTCTGCAATTCATCCAGTCAGCCCAATACGAGATTTGAATCTTCATTTAAGATTGTGATCAAGTGCAAGGATCATTCAGCATTTCAGCTATAGCATTCTATTATAATTTTTGCTTTCGCTATGTGTTTAGCTTTCACGTTCGATTATAATTATATTCCTGTTAGTGCATGCAACTATATTTGTGTATATTTTTCTGCTATATTTCATGTAACGTTATGATGAAATGATCGAACAAGCTGAGAGAACAAGGCATTTCAACTGTCTTTGCCTTCGACGCTGTCATGTTACACAAGCACAGCATTATTATCTCAGCCATGGGTCACGTCGGATCAGACCCTTTGTCAAGGACACATTCAGAACTCTGATCAAAGAACAATGTCGTCCTCAAAACTTATTTCATCTGATCCTTCCATCCTATCTTATTTGTGTTTCATGTGTATAACTGTTCTTAGATCTTAGGACTCGCATAACGTAATGAGACTGATTGCGCAAAGCTTCAGCGAAAGTTTAGGACAATCTAGATGCCTTTTCATTCTCATTTCATCCATGACTATTATCGCACATTCTCATTTGCATATCACCATGTCCCATTAGCTTTATTGCATACTTCTAAAGCGCTCTTGCTGTCGAACGAGACGTTCGAATTTTTCAGAGCAGGAGGGGGTATAGCCAAGTTAATTTGAGTAAGCTATTTTAGTATATTACACTACACAGTAAGTCTAGCCAATATAGAAGTTATTGGAGGTTAGGATGAAGAGGACAACTAATCGCAGAGAAGTGATACCAACACCTGGTTTGCATCAGCGGCCCCGGTCAGCGAGTAGTCAGTAGGGCGTCTGATTTATTACTTTGTCCAGAGAGGTAGAGGAAATCTTAGATTTCGTACAACTGACTCACCAGCCCAATCAGAGAGCTGTGCAGATACAGGCAAGAATACATAAGGCCAAACCTGTACAGATACAGACGCAGGTAGAAACGGAGTCAAGCCAGAGGACACGCCGAATCAACAGAGCAACACGGAACCAGTCTGAGAGAAGTACGCAGACAAACCAAGCTGTAGATTTCAGACAAAGAGAATCCTAACGTCCAATCAAATAGACTATCCGGAATAACTCCATAACTATTAACCAATGGGAGTCCGACACATATCGCCGGACGAGAGAACCTCAGACAGGATCTATACTAAGGGAGTCTGGTTTGAGATACCATAGAGATCAGTCGATTAGCTCTGAGATTCTACCCTCGGAGATAGAACGCAGTTAGAAATGTAGTCGGAGTAGTGTCTAGTGTCTTATCGACACTACCAGGTAAAATAGAATAAGGTTTGTCGTAAGGGTGGTAGGCTATTCCAGACAGATGATCCAGCAACTCAAAGCTCCATGAACCATATTGTCTGGGAACAACTATTGCCTCACCATATTGCATATCTCACCATATTTGCCTCACCACACCCCATATTCCATTATTCCAAATGGTTTGCCATGTGCACAAAAGAATCTCAGGTGTGCCACTAAATTTATTTATTTTTAGCCTGTTTAAAGCAAAATTTAGTGCCTGCATGTTAAACTTTATAATAAACTGAATTTTGGGCTACTGTGTAATGTTCTTTTGCGCGTCACGGTGGTATTTCCGGACCATACTAGGCTCATTCCCGAATGCAGTCAAGACCCACCAGGAACTGAAGAAGATGGCATACCATATTTGGGTAAATATGGTGGTGCCATTCCATGTAGGCTCTTGTAGACCAATGTCATGACATCGAGGGCGATTTGCAGCAGCCAGTGAAATCGCAAAGTACAGGGGTTATATGGTCACACTTCTGCACCTGTGTGACACATTAGCTTCTTGAGCAGCCCCTCACTCAAGCCATACAGGAAGCCGTTACAATAGTCCAGTTAACTACTTATGAGATCTTGAGTGAGACTCTTTCTGGAGTCAAAATACAGCAATGACCAAATTTGACATTTGTTTAAGCTGGCACAACCATGAACTAGCATTTTCAAAAAAGACATGTTTAATCTCAGCTCAGGGTCAATAATGATTCCTAGGTAAGTCGTGAATGAAACAGTTGAAGATTTCAACTGGAGCTTGCAGATCGTAACCATGTCCATTTGGTGTTTCATTCTGATCCAAATTAGTTGTGTCTTGTCTGTGTTCATCTTCAAATGATTACTACCCATCCAGTCCTTGATGCAATCGACACACTGCAACGTTTGATTGTGATAGAGCATCCATTGCCAGGACACTGAGATAGATCTGGTGTCATCTACATAGAAATGTGCAGTTAATCCTTCACGCTCAGTGACATCAAGGATCTCTGCCATTTATAGGAGGAAAAGCAGTGGGCCAAGAGCAGATCCCTGGGTCATGCTGCTGTCTAGATGGGCAGTTGGTGACAAAACTCACTGGAAGTAGACCTGCATCAGGAAGGAAACGACCCACTGTAACACAGTCCCATTATTACCTAATTGCTCCTGAAACCGATGCAGCAGAACATTGTGGTCTACCATGTTGAAAGCTTGTGTTGGTTCTCATTTATTAATCCTGGAAGCATGGAGGGCTGAGTTCTCCCAGATTGCCTGGTGTTTTGTGGGTGACTTCACAGTGCTTGCAATCCAGCAGCCCATGTGCAATGTGCAGTAAAGACTTCAAATGTCTACATTTGTAAGTCCTAAACCTGAAATTTCCTTGGAGCCAAACAACCATCCGCCTTTACCTATTTGATTGTGGTAAGTTGTTATTGTTACACCATCCTTAGGTACATCTGTTGTTCTGTGCATTGTAGGTAGCAATGCCATAACTGGTGTGCAATTACAGTTTGTTGATTCACTTCTGCAAACACAAATGATCGAGATGAGTCTGACGGAGAAAGGCACACAGAAACAGGCGCTTGATTGGCTCAGTGCACTCCAAAAGGTAACTGAGCTAAACCACACTTTCTAAAGGGGTTTTTCTGAAAAGGGCACTGCATAAATGACCAGATTCACACAGATGTACGTAGTGGGGTACATACACTATGTGTGCATGCATCTGCAATTTGTATCTTCTACAGACTGACTGATGTAATTTTCTGGATGTGTCTTTAGCTTTGCTGTACAGAATATTAATCATTTGTAAATAGCAGCTGCCTGATTGCTATGCTTTATCCATTCTCTTGTATGTCACAGGTTTAAGTCTTGGTGCATCATGTAAAACTGTTAAATAATTGTTGAGCCATGTCACCTGTAAATGAAAGTTGTCTTTCACGATAAATTGACCTCATACACTGAAGTGATCACCTAAAGTGAACTGACCTCATTAACGGTACTGACCTCATCAACTGAATTAGTCTCATTAACCATGGCCATCATTCTGTAGTTACTGTACTATGGGTACGCTATTCTTAAGACTACCAGTGCTGTTTATAGAGGTTTATAACGCCTTCAACTGCCTTTCCTAACTGAGGCTTTGTGTAAAATGTTATATTATGTGTTTCTAATGACTCTATTGCACTGTTGTCATAATGCACAAGGCACCTATTGATGGTCGCTTCGAGACCGTAGTGGTTGAACATAAAGGACGTCCACAAAAAATGATCTATTTTGGACCCTTCCCCTTGTCTGCATTTGGCTTACCCTCCCCCTTTCTCTCTTTAGGTGTTTAGATGCTGCAACGCCAACAACTGCTGAAGCTCAGTAGCCACCGACACACATGTAATTATGCAAAGCATAGTACAGCGAAGGCCACTTATGATCCATCTTAGTACACATTGTCTGCTGTCTGACTGAAGTTGGTGTTTAAGGCACAGGCTGTGTGCTAATATAACTATTATGTACCATCTTTAGATGCAGACATCCGCATTTGCCCCTTGTCTGCATATGTCCACATTTGGATCAACCCTGCCTCCCATCTGTTTGCAAATGTCCTTTATGGATGACCCCATAGTAGCAAATTGAAATCTGTTGGAAAAGTTCACTTTAAATCCATAAGTTCAGGGAAACCAGAAGTCAGGCTGTGGTGGTGGGTATGACACTTGTTTGTCAAGAAGTGCAGTTTTCTCTGATTGTTTTAGGCATTCAAGCTGGTAAATCTGGATAAGAAGGACATTTCATTCTCTGTGCTCGAGTAACTGCAAAAACCAGCAAGCTTTACAATCCGACCTGAGCAAAGTGGCCTTACTACAAATATTCGTCTGCATTCTGTAATTTGCGTAATGTATATATGCTTACTTACGCATTTGCATGTGAAATATAAATTACACAAGCTTGTATAATGGAAATATAATGTATATCTGTTGAGATATTTTTTTATTCTAGTATTAAATGGTTAGCAAATGTTAACACTGACAACCGGTATTGTTGGTTTGAGTGAAAGGGTGACTGTATTTCTTGTGCATTTAGTAATTGTGACGGGTCAAATTAACCAACAGGAAAATACTTGGGCTTCAGTTTGCATTGTTCAACCTCTCAACTTTGTCTGCACTTTCATGGTTAGTTCGTAATGTGATGCCCTTCACTGCTGTGTCTGTTGGGAGCTTAAATCTCAAGTAAATTGAGTAGTTCATTGGATATCCCTGCAACCTGTGGATTGTCTTGGTGGACTGCAGTTGTCTTAGCTGAGAAATTTGCCAACCTCTGAACCCATGGACTTCTGTCAGTGGTTGCATTTGACTCCATGGACTTCTGTCATTGGTTGCACTTTGACTCTGTGGACTTCTGTCATTGGTTGCATTTGACTCTATGGACTTCTGTCATTGGTTGCATTTGACTCCATGGACTTCTGTCATTGGTTGCACTTTGAATCCGTGGACTTCTGTCATTGGTTGCACTTTGACTCCGTGGACTTCTGTCATTGGTTGCACTTTGACTCCGTGGACTTCTGTCAGTGGTTGCATTTGACTCCATGGACTTCTGTCATTGGTTGCACTTTGACTCTGTGGACTTCTGTCATTGGTTGCATTTGACTCTATGGACTTCTGTCATTGGTTGCATTTGACTCTATGGACTTCTGTCATTGGTTGCATTTGACTCCATGGACTTCTGTCATTGGTTGCACTTTGAATCCGTGGACTTCTGTCATTGGTTGCACTTTGACTCCGTGGACTTCTGTCATTGGTTGCACTTTGACTCCGTGGACTTCTGTCAGTGGTTGCATTTGACTCCATGGACTTCTGTCATTGGTTGCACTTTGACTCCGTGGACTTCTGTCATTGGTTGCACTTCGACTCCATGGACTTTTATAAAGCAAAGACATTCAGAATAGTAGTGCCTAATAACGAGCACAGGTCTTTTATGCACTGTATAATTCTGTTTGCTACATGTCATTTGGTTTTACGTGTTCCTGTGCAGCAAACTTGGAAATGCAGGTAAACTAGGTTGATGTTTATAACAATAAAATAATAAAAAAAATTAAACTAGGTTGATGTTTTGGTCTGTTGTCAATAGCAGATTTAATAACAGAATGTTTTGTTTTGGTATGTTGCATTCTACTACAAAGAACTTCACAAGTAAATCAACCCAGATTTGCTAATATGAGTTGCCACTATTTACCACTGATCTAAAAGTTGGCTCAAGTGACAGGTTTTGTCAAGCAGTTTTGATGTGGGCTGTAGCAACAAATGAGTAATTTGGAAACTTTCTCCAGGATTCAAACTGCTGCAGATCAAGAATCTTTTGTAAAAATTTAGTGGTTATTAAACTCACATTGAAGGACTTCAAAAAACTTGTTAAAACAGGCTTATTACTAAAAGTGTAAATCCCTAAATTGGGATTATGGAAATGCTTTTGGCCTTCCTGAATTCCACATGTTTAGACCTTTCAGAGAGCCATGTTTCAGTGCCTTTGAGAAATCCATGAAAAGCACTATATAAATGCATGCTTATATTGGATCCAGTTTCAGATATGGTTATAGCCTTTTTATAAGTCTCTAAACAGTTTGATAGTTGCATTGTGACAGATGTTTTCTCCGAGGAGTAAAGAGGAGTTGTATTAGGCAACGTGGTAGCAAAAGATTTTTGGATATTGTTAGAAGTAGATGTGACCTTTATACTGCAAGAATTGTGTAGTGAAGTACTGTCCTTAATTATAATTAAGTCTGCTGGAACTGCAATTTTTTGAGTATAATGCACGCTCATTTTGCTTCACTGTAAAAAAGCTTAGGACGATTTCTGCACTATAGTTTTACATTGTTGAAAATTATGGTGCAGTTAGTCACTGTATTTGTTCGTACCTGCACGTGTTATGCTCGACGATGATGTTTATAACAATGATGTTTATAACTGGACATTTTGTGCTCGTATGTAGAGATACGCGTTTCGTATGTAACTGAGTAATGAAGCAATGAAATGGAAAGTATGAAGTAGAATAACATAGGGGTAAAGCTGAAAACATCGGTCCTGACCACCCTGAAACATACTAAGGTGCTACTGCTTTAGAAACAACAGACTCCTATTGTCTAAGACGAAATTCACATGTCCATTGTTTTGACTTCAGAACATGGTTGATACCCATCATCTTAGATATGAGTGCAACACTGAAAATACCATTATCTTCAATTTGCTTTGTTTGAAGCAAAAGAGGACAGTAGGGCCGGGAAGTATAGTGTCACCTCGTTATCAATACAGTGCCTTTAAGGCTAATGAAAGGCACTGTAGTAGTAGTAGTTCCAGTGTTTAACAACATCTTATGGAATCAAAGGCCGTTGACGTCGCCCTCCTCATTTGTCCAGGCTTGGGACTGGCACTACCGGGTATGGCAGTGGCAGAGTTTATATAAATGTTCATATACTTAATACATATACACTTGCCTATGATGTTGATGTGGATGCATGTAACAGTCGCAAGAGTGCCTTCAGAGACAGAGAGACAGAGGCAGACAGAGAGAGAGAGAGAGATTTATGAAGGATGATTAATTTGTAGTAGTGTATTACAAGAGATATTATCTAGTTCTGATTACTATTACACAAGTAGTGAATTTACTTTGTGCATTTTGTATGTTTCTATTTGTTGATTTTGCTGATCTGGTCTGTCCTGTTATGGCACTGTTTTTGTTGCCTTTTTCTTAGAATCAATGAAACCAAAGCCGATCATTTGTATTTACGTGGATCATGCTTTTTATTGTAACATGTGATGATGATAATCCAAGCTGATGAAACTGATCCAAGGTTGTTGTAGTTCTGTTTTTACCAAAAATGACAGTCAGTTGCAGTTCTGTTGGAGGCTTAATTTAAATCTGCATGTTTTGTTCAGAACCAGTATTTTTGTTCTGTAAGCAGAGGAGCTGTCACCTATTTGTAATGGATTTTTGTCTGTTTAGTTTTTAACTAATGCAAGTACTATCACTTGTGACTAAACAGAAACTTGTACAAACAAATTAACTTCTAAAGTGAAAATCCAGAGATCTGCTGTAGTGAAATGGGAAAGAAACTTGCATCTGCAATAGTCGGGGTGTGATTTGTGATCGGCAGCAGTGAGGGGAAGAACCTATTGGTGGAAGTTAAATGAGGAGAAAATGCATCTCAGTGAGACGGATGTTTTGCTTTTTCTACTTAAAAGTAGTTTAATTTACTGTTATGCAGTCTTCATTCACCAAATAGCTTCCAGTCCTTTTTGGATGCTTATGCCTTACTTTTTCATGGTCTTTGTGTATCTAAACCATCTTATGTAGTTGTCAGATTTAAATTTATGTTTTTCTGAGTTTTACTGCTGTTTGGTTCTTGTTGTTTTAACCTTTGTTGCTTTATGTGGTGATTGAATTTTGCAAAAACACACTAACCTCGGCAGTACGGCTGCAGAAATTTACATGATTTTTGCTGTGTAAGTGGCCATCACGGCATGTGAATGGTAGTGTAATGTAATGCACTTATTACTGTTCTTAAGTTCCGAGTCAGTGTAGAGAGGTCAATTCCATAAAAGGCTCCATAGGGCCAATTCTGCCTTGGTCTCTGTCTCAGTTTGGGGCCAGGCCATTGTTTTGACCTCTGAACTGGTTGGGTGCATACTAAACAAAGCTGATGAAAAAACTGGAAAACGAAATAAAGGTCATGAGAAACATAGGATATAAAAAACAACAAACTTCAAAAAGGTCATAAAAATCTTGGAAACTAAAAAGGGTCACCAAAAATCTGGAGGTTGTTAAAAAGCCTGGGAACTAGAGAATGTCATAAAACCTGGAAATTTGAAATAGGATTTTCAAAATTGAAATTTTGGCTGCGCTTAAATTCGGTGAAGTTAAATGAGGCATACTTTACTTTGCACTGGAGGACTTGCTGCTAACTTAACGGCACCATGAAATACTGTACAGACATAGCAAAGGCGATTGAATAAGAGCTGCCACAACATGGAGTTGTTTAGACATAGAGCGCAGGCGCGTGCGCTCCGCACGTACGCGAGTCAAATCAACGTGATATCGTTATGGTCTGTGATATGTACTGTACATTCGTGTGCTTGTATTCATAGTGTATTCAATTCAAAGCCAGTACTCGCGGGAGGTTACGAAATATAATCGGCAAAACTCTCAGAACAGGTCGTCCTCTCTCGCCTGACTGACCCGCTGTCGTACCTCTAATTACCTTCTAAATACCCACCAATCCGCCTACCTGTAACACCACTCCACTGAAAGTGTCCTCTGCTCTCTGTAGAGCAAGCTTGTTATGGCGAGAGATGGTCAATATGTCTCTTGCCTCTTGCTTACACATCTCCGATACCAGACCTATTGGAATTCGACCTGACTTCTAGAACGAATTATGATTTTGATTGCGATTTTCACTTGAAGCGACCATCGACTGATGCCTTGGGCATTATTATAACGGCGCTATAGAAGTCCTTAGATTAGACCAAGAAATCCTTATCAAACGCCCTCCTCTGTATTCGAAATCTCCAATACTGACCTATCTTGGATCAAGTCATACCTTTCTTCTCGTTCTTTCGCTCTGAACTCACTGCTGCTGCTGCTGGACACTCGTCTAACCCTCGCACTCGTACCTATGTGGTTCTTTTAAGATTCTGTTCTGAGTCTTCGTCCGTTCATTCTTTGCACCTGTCCCCTCACAAAACTCTTCCTCATCCTCTGTTTTGATCAATGCTTCTGAGCTGACGGCACAAAACCTGTTATGTCTTTCTCATCTCGCCAATGGCGGCTCCAATATTGCTTGTGTGGGGGGGGCGAAAGCATTTCCAGAGTGCCGCTGCTTTCTGACAGTCCACCATGCACGGGTCTGGTCTGAGGGGCACGGGACGAACCCCCACGCCTATAGCTAAATCGGTCACTACCCCTCACGACTTTTCAGATGCACTAGATCCCGCATGCACGCCTGTATTTAATCGGCCACTGCCTCTCACGCCTTTTCAGGTGTCCTAGGTCATCTGCCAAACACCATTACCAAGTTACCGCCAACCTTCTAGGCCTCAACCCTGAGAAACAGAATTTCTCATGATTGGCCCCGTGAACAACTTGAGAAACTAACCTATAATACTCCTGATCTGTCTTCAAAGGATCTCACTTCACCTGCGCCTTACTCTTCTCTATAGTCCTCAATCTTGGAATCATCTTCTACAAGATCCCACTCTTTGCCGATCACTTCACTCAGTTATCTCGCGCTTCCTACATGCATATCGTTTTCCTAATAGTGATCGTAATCCCGAGATTTCTACAGCGCCCAACGGAAGCTACGTCACGTGATCAGCTTATTCACACGCTCTTAGTCAAAATAAAATCAATAGGCAAAAGTGTTTGGTTCCAGGTCAAGACCCAAGAGTCAGGCAGAGAGACAACGGTGGCAGCTACGGTGGGTGATGTTTAGGATTGGAGCGGAAAGAGGGATAAGAGGCAGCAGGGGAGTCAGAATAGGGTCTGTGAAAGAGGAATGTTTTGAGTTTTGAATGAAATGCCAATGAAGAAATTGCAAGTTTAGATCGTTGGAACCAGGATTTGGGTGGATGTCCCCGGAGATTAGGATTAATATGTTGAAGAGAATATGCCGGGTGGGGTATTGCGGTGGTCGTCGGAGGGAGGAGGTAAGGAAGAACGGTAAAGGAATGTAGAATTGGTGTCCATATTTTTGCTTGGTGGCAGTGCCAAATATGGCGGAGTTGGAATGTTTGGCTGCTGAAATTACGTAGGTCAAGCTGGGTTGAGTGCGTTGGTGCCTGATATGGAGAGCAGTCATACAGCGCAGGTTGAGGATGAGAAGAATGATTGACAGATACATTATGTAAGAAGTTTAAGATGGGAAGTGCTTTGGATGGAGCGTGCATGACGGAAGGCAGATACTGAAGAAGAAGAAATGGTACATGATGGCGGCGAATATTAGGCGATTGAACAGTTTGAATTTGCAAAACAGAATCTGATATGGAATAGTCCATTCCGGCAGAGAATAATAGTCCATGAGGAGAGATGAATTAATCGTGTCAAAGGAGACGTCGAAAAGTTAGAAAATATAGGTGAAGAAATCTGAGCGTGCTTCGCAACCGCTGGGCCCCGCTGTGGACCCAAATACAGCGCAGGTTGAGGATGAGTGACCTCCACCGACTTCGCCCTATACTTGAATTATAAAACTACCTGCACAATAGCCACAACTGCTCACTCCAAACTTGACTACTGTAACTCCCTCTTCTATAACATCCACTCATGCCAAATAAAACGTCAGCAAACAATCCTGAATGCTCTTGCCCTTGTAGTCACAAAACCCTCAAGCATCATCACGTAACCCCAGTGCTCAAATCACTTCACTGGCTTATGATCCCTCAGCGCGTCCACTTTGAAATTGATTCTCTTATCCACAGTGCCCTTCAAACTTCTCATCCATGTTAGGCCCACATTCGCCAGCAGTTAACTATACAACCGCCCAGATCTACTCGCCTTTCTCTATCTCGGCATCCAGTCTCCTCCCCTCAAATTCTGCAACCCCTCCTTAATCTACGCTGCGCGGCCTGCGCCAGCTCTTTGGAACGAACTCCCAATTGGTCTCCGCCAGTTTGCACATTCCCTTTGTTCGTCAGTCAATACTTCTTCGTCTGCCTTCTCTCCAGCAGCTTTTTAGTCCTACATAGGACTGAAAACCGAACTTTTCAAGCCCTCTTATCCTGCGTTTGCTTCGGCATCATCTCACGACCACCATCAGCAACAGTTTCCACTGTAGCACTATGCTGCCACAAAATGTTGACACAAAATGCGCCATCTGAGACCTCATGTGGTGGGCGAGAAACTTATATGGCTGGCGTGAATGTAGGATGGGCTGTTGTGCACAGTGCACGAGAAGGAGAACGACTGTGTAGAGGTCAAGTCAGTTGTTGAGTTGGGTCGGTCCCTGGGTGACAGAGCGAGCTGAAGAAGAATTTTGGGAATTCGAAGGTGGTTTCGGTCGGACGGAATGGAGAACCGAGGCCGTGACTGAAGAGACGGGAGCCTGAGAAACAGAGAAACGCTTAATTTCTCCTATAGTTGTAGCTCCCCCGGCGGATGGATTGGAGATGAAGAGTAACTTTCGGAATGGTTGCCGAGTGACGCGGAACCATTGCCGATTTGTCTTCGCTTGTGGTGGTGACGGATAGAATCCTAACCCATTGACGTCCTTGTGGAGTGTTTTATTCCGCTGGCAAAGAAGACAAACGGAACTGAGCCAACGCCGTAGGCCCGAGTTATCTGCTGCGTCCGTAGGACTGTGTTTTCGTGAGGGTTTATTTTGGTGTCTTTTCTGTGTATGACTGTTGTTGGTCTATATCGAAAGAAGGGACATTGCAAATATCAAGCTGTAAATTGACGTTTTAAGTAGAACTAATAAAAAATATAATTGGGTTCCTTGGCTTGGCCCCACGGATTCTGACTTGGCACCGAAACTGACAAAACCTGACTCCCGGGAATTTGATTTGATATAGCGCCACTGTTTAAGCTGGTCTCTCTGACGCAGCTTTTGTATGGCGCTGAGATATTTCGTAGCATCACGTTTATATTACTTTACATCTCGTTTGCTTACTTGCTTGTCGAAGCATAAAGCAAGTGTCTGAAGAAAAGAAAGAATAGGGAGAAAGAATGAAGGGCTTTTTGCGAGTCAGGCAGTCGCGTTGTGAATAATAAATTTATATATTTTGGGATCGTTTAGAAGACGTAATTCATCAAAAGTCTCGATTACGAGTACATTTTTCAAGAAAATTGTAGTAAATTATTGTTAAAAACTTGGCTAAAACCAAACAGAGGATAAAAGTCGGGCTTGTTCGCGTAAAGGTTGTCACAACTATAGATACATATACACAGCTGTTGTTTGCGTTCGGTATTCGACATTCGTCGTCATTTGCTTCGGCCAAGAGTTGGCCAGCCTGTATGTGTTAATATTTTTTTTTTCAGTTTTAAAAGTTGGTGCGGGTTCTTGAAGAGATAGACATTTCGTTGGAGCAGTTTAAGCCGGAACCGCGGAATGGCCGACGTGGATCCGGAGACTTTGTTAGAATGGCTGCAGATTGGGCAAGGGGACGAACGGGACATGCAGCTGATTGCCCTCGAACAGCTTTGCATGCTCCTGCTGATGTCGGACAACGTCGATCGGTGTTTCGAAAGGTGATTTTTTAAGCAATTACTGCCTCGAATACGTTAGGTTTAGTGCTATGAGAACTAGTACTGTAAGAACACTATTTAATGCCATACTAGAGCCGTCTTGGAAATGGTCCTAGATCAAGGAAAAGGGGTTTTAGATGACAGAAAGAGGTGCTGGGACATCTTAACCATCCGTGGAAATTCATTTTAAAGATAACATTGGGAAATTTTATGACCTTTCAGATTTTTTCTGGAAAGACAATTTTTCAGCATAATCAGCATTTCATCATTCTTCATCGAAGTTTTGTATATTATAATTGTTAACAATTCATTATTTAAAACACATTATGTCACCTGAAATATACACAACTAAAGCCTAATTTCTGCTGCTCTTCAGTAAAGTGGCAGAAGCACAACTGAAGAATTGAGATGTTATTGGTAGTCATTTGTTTCTGACTATCATGACTGTTCTGTGCCTTTACTAAATTTAAGCATTTGGCAATTATGTAGTCTGAAATTATTGCTTTGAAATTGCCTGACTGATTGTCCTTTTGTGTTCTGGTATATTATAAGCAGTTCACTTATTTGGCGTTTGAAGGTAAAGCTAAGTAATCGCACATTTAATGTCTTGTTTAATATTTCGCATGAATCAGATGGTCAACAGCACTTCAGTAACCCTATTACTCCTTTCAGTATAATTATTTTTGTAAGCAATATTGTGATTTACATTTTATGGATTTAGGATTGCTTTTCTTATAATTTAGAGTAATTCTGTGTGACAGATTCTTTTGACTTTCTTTGTGGATAGTTGTCCTCCGAGAACCTTTCTTCCAGCACTTTGTCAGATCTTTCTGGATGAAACTGCACCCGACAATGTCCTTGAGGTGACTGCTCGTGCCATCACGTACTACCTTGATGTTTCGGCAGAATGTACGCGTCGAATTGTGGCTGTAGAGGGCGCTGTGAAGGCGCTTTGCAACAGATTGGCTGTTGCTGTCATGGAAACACGGACTAGCAAAGATCTGGCAGAGCAGTGCATCAAGGTCTTGTAGATTGAAATGTTTTATGTGTGTTTTCTAATCTAATCTGATTCTCTTACTGTTAGGACAGATACATCATAGCATTCCTAGTGACCAGGAATATTTTACTTAATATTGGTCATCAGGAAAGGTCAAAGGTCACTGTCTAGCTGTTAGTAAAAGCACTTCTGATACTAGCTGTAAATGACTTAGAATTCAGGAAAATCTTGAGTTTATTCTTTTTAACCAATGATTGTTAACTGTTGATGTTGTTGTGCTTGGAAATGTGGTCTATGGGAGCATTTGGCTTTAATAATGTTCAGGTGGTTTGAAAATGTTTAACTCAAGACCGCTGAGCAGGCAGTGTAAGCTACACCAGGGTGCTGACAAACAAGCAGTAGCAGTCACTGGGCAGGTATTATTATCTCGACAGCTGTTGGCGTATTGTAGACATTTATAGATTTAAAACTACATCATTAGGAAAATATAAGATAATTATGCTTAAAAAGATGTGGAAGATATTTTTAGAGTTGGGACAAAAACAAAAATCAGCCAATCAGATCGGACATTTAAATCACGTATTTTAATGAACCAAGATGATGAGGCATGGTCTTTTTGACCACGAAATTCAGCGAGTACTTGAGGAACTAATGTCTGATGATCGCAGTTTCGGTACATCTGACAATGAAAACCTGTCTAGTGGATCAAGTTATGAAAGTAAAGTGTTTTTGGCTGAAGAACTCTATTGATTTATTTTGTATTTGAGTGTTCCTGAACTTGGAAATGTTTTAATCTACTTTGGTTGTTTTCAGGTTCTGGAATTTATTTGCACAAGAGAATCTGGGGCTGTTTTCGAAGCTGGTGGTCTGAGCTCAGTTTTGACATTCATCCGAGAGCATGGCTCGCAGGTTCACAAGGACACACTGCACTCTGCAATGTCGGTCGTCTCAAGACTTTGTGGAAAGATGGAGCCACAGGACGCATCACTCCAGTCGTGTGTGGAATCACTGTCAACACTTCTAAAACATGATGATCAGTTTGTAAGCGATGCTTCTCAGTCTGTTTTAGGTTACTGCTCGGTGCTTACATGTACTAAAATTACAAGGATGTGGAGAAGATTAGCATGGCCCCTGCACACAGATTACATACTAATTCATGTAGCATTCCATGTTTTAATGTCTTTGACTTACAAACACTTGGATGTCGAACTGCATCACCTTGTGGCAGCTGAGTAGCCACACTTCATATTCATATTGCTTTGAGACTTCATGGGCATTGCAGATTTTTGTAATAAACAAACATTAAACTGCACTAGTAATAATAAACTCGAATCTTTTGAGCTGCTGCTGTCATGTGAATGTTTATTTTGAGAGTGGAGCATTTTAAAATCAGGAAGATCCTTAGTGATGCTTAAATCATGCTGCTTGGTGCGCAGAGAATATTTGCAGTTTTTGTGAAGATCAAGAAAGGAATGCTTCCAAAAATAAAGTCTGTCTCCAGTATCACAATAGATCAGTTAGATATCCACCCATATATCACTTTTAAGAGGTTCTTAAAAGATGTTATATTAAGTATTCTGATACATGCATGCATACTTACACCCATTTCCACTTACATAACATGCATTATTTTATAGCACAAATATATATGCATTGTAATTGCATGAATTCTTATGAATGTCAAGATTTTTGTCGGATGTGTTTCAGGTTGCAGATGGTGCTCTGCGCTGTTTTGCTTCCTTGGCTGATCGATTTATCCGGCGTGGAATGGATCCAGTGGCTCTGTCAAAGAACGGTCTCACAGATGAGCTGCTGCGGAGGCTGGCATTGGCTGGAGCATCTGCCACAGGCAGTGCCCTCTCAAGCACGGCTGGAAATCTGGCTGTGACACCAGAGTCCAAGAGCATTTCGAGCATATCAACTGTAATTAGTCTATTATCAACACTCTGTCGTGGTTCGCCTGGCATAACGCATGACCTGCTTCGATCGGAGCTGCCAGATTCAATTGAGAAAGCGCTACAAGGAGATGAGAGGTCAGTGTGGTCCAGATAACAGGTTGTCTATCTAGTTAATGGAAATGATGATGCTGACTTTTTGTTGTTATGTATATTGTCGAGTGGTATCTTTTGCCGACTACGGTCAGTTTTGTTATATCATTTGAATTGATCTAGCACTTGCTTGTGTCTCCTATTCTCTGCACACTATAATCACTGCATCACAATTCATATTGCCATCATTATGCTGTCATCGTTGTCATCATTGATCATTGTGTTGTCATCATCGTTATCATACCACATCTTTATCCTTGTCTTCATCATCAACATGATTTCTGATGTAATTATTTGTTGGTCCAGGCTGTAATTTGTTGTTGGCTGAAGTTGTGAGAAAGGACCTGCTGACGGGATCAAAATGTATGGGAAACTTCACTGAGAAATAGCCTAAACTATTGGGATTGGGTGGAAATGTTTACCCTTCCCCTTGGTCTGCTTATTCTTGATGAGGAAAATTGTGTTAATATTTTACCTGAGCATGCATTCATCATCATCTTCAGTGTACAAATACTTGCTGTGTAATGATGATCTTTGCTGTGCCTAGGTGTGTTCTGGATACGATGAGACTGGTGGACCTGCTGCTTATCCTTCTCTTTGAGGGCCGTAAGGCGCTTCCTAAGACTGGGCTGACTGGTGCCGCATCACATGTTGCTGGTCTGCGACGCCTGGACAGTGCAGGTGAACGATCACATCGTCAGCTGATTGACTGCATCCGAAGCAAAGACACTGATGCGCTGATTGATGCCATAGACAATGGAAGTAAGTGCTGATCATTTGCCATCACTGTATATAAGTATATATGTTTTGCAAATGTTATTTTGCTGTAAGCCTTGCACTAACTCAGCCTTATTGTACAGGCTGTGAGGTATAAATTTTTGTGAGGCAAGGGTGTTTTATATATATATATTTATATAGCACCATTATCTTATGGGAAATGATAATTTGATGGTGCTAAGCAACTACTTGAAGGAATTGCTCATGGTCCTTATCCTGTAACTATCTAGGATGAGGCCCAAACACATTCTCCACATTAGTAATATCTGCTCAAACAGTAGACCACCATATCATGCCAGGGTGGTTCATGCATACATGGTAAAAGGAAGTTACATTTTTTAAATACAGAAAGGTGCCAAAGAGTCCATTATACAAAATAATAGGTTGAGTGCAATTTGATGGAGATTGGAGAATATTTAGAGGTTGCACAGGTCCTTCAAAGTGTAAACTGGTATGTCATTTGCCATCCTTCAGTCATCTGTGTTTATTTCTTCTTGGCAAATGTAAACTCTAATGTAGGTATGGGTCACATAAATGTTGAATTTCTATTGACTAAATGTTCTAGGTAAATTTATCAGATATTGTGCCACTTTGGCACAGAAAATGGAACTGAAAACCAGTAAGACAAAGTGTGAAGAAGCACGCTGTGAAGGATAAAAAAGATATGGAAGTTCTAACCAGCACTTTAGAATTGGAGTTAAGCAGTAAAGTTTAGGATGCAGGTGGTGAGAAGAGTGACCCAGAGTAAGGTAGTGTATCAAAGAGAATGAGAAAATCAGACATTTAGTAAAAAGCTCAGTAAGAAATCTTTCACTACTTTTTAACAGCATTCAGAGTCCAGTATTAAGCGAACTTTAATCGGTCATCCTCAGCCAGGATAATACATTTAAAGATCTTTTCTTTTTATCCACCTTTTCAGCAGTGCAGATTATATACCTGGGTAGACCAAAACTTGAAAAATTCATGCTTAAGTCACCTCTTTCAGTAAATATGCATCTGCAGAAGTGAGTTAAAGAACCACAACTTATAATCCAGAAAATACAGTACTTTTGGCTGAAAGATGCAGAGTTAAATATTTGTAAATGCATGATTACCATGAGATCATGCTATTGATGTTTATGTGTGTGCACTGGTTACTATAGATGTGGAGGTAAACTATACAGATGATGTTGGTCAGACTCTACTCAACTGGGCATCTGCATTTGGAACGCAGGAAATGGTAGGCCGCTTGACTCGGTCTTAGTCTCGAGAAGTATTATTTATTTGAATTTGATTTGAAAACTTTATTGATTCCAGAGAACATATACCTGTTAATCATTGAAACTACATGTATTTCAGTCACTCTGTTACAAGGAGAGTGGTTGACCAGTCAGCCATTGTGATGATTATACCATAGCTATAGATTATTGATCATAGCAAAACAGTTGTGTATCTATTTAAGACACTCGAAGAAGAAAAAGAGCAGTTCTAAAAGACGATCATAAGTATAAAGTGTATACAACTTCATTTTTCTTAGCCTTGGCTTATGAGGGCATGTGGCGAGCACATGTGGCTGATCTTGCCTTCGACATTGTGCAGTCAGTGTACTTATTTTATAGCCGAGTTTGCTTGTGGAAGAGAAATTTTGAAATATTGTTCTGTCCTGACCTCTGTGTTAACGGTCCTGCATGCTAACCACTGAATTATGATGACACTTGAGTACTAGATAATTCAAAATCATTTGGTGACTGCGTAGTTTAAATTCCTTAAGACAGGTGATTGCAAGGTAATTTTAACAAATCATTAAGTAACTTCACAGCTTGAGCCATCTTTGAATTACTGAATGAGACCTTCTCATTCTGAATGGACCCCCTTCAACAGATTTGAGCTGAGGTTCCATGCAGATGCTGGCCCTGTAGGACCCTGGTTATGTCACTGAAGAAGGGCTGCGTTAGGCCTGGTGATTAAGGTAGATTGTTGTTGTAACTGCAGGTGGAGTTTCTCTGTGAAAGAGGAGCCGACGTGAACCGTGGACTACGATCCTCTTCTCTTCACTATGCTGCATGCTTTGGTCGACCACAGATAGTTAAGGTATTGTATCCATTGATGTATGTGTGTATGTATATTTGTATTGTTTGTATCCATTGATGTATGTGTGTATGTATATGTGTATTGTATTTATGTGTGCATACATGTGGGTACATATGTTTGTATGTACGTGATGGTATGTGCAAGTCTGTGTACATTTGGATATTTATAATAGTACCTTTCAAAATGTCACAAAAGGTGCTGAAGAATGACTTGCTGACAGATCTACAGAGGTGCAACTGAAGATGCATTTTCAAATATCATCTTACATTTTTTATTTTAAAATTTAGTTCTCAAAACTGTTAATAAAACAAGTGAAGATTTCTTATCTGCTTACACCTGCAGGCGAGGATGATTCTTTCACTGGCTAAGATCCTGTGATAGGGTCTCGTGTGTATATGTATTTTTATCTATCACTTTTGTAGGAAGTTTTTGAGAGACCATTGCACCTGGGATTAAAGGTTTAGGTGTTACATGCAGTGTTTTAAATGATTTCGGTAATCCCTTGGTTCTTAATAGAACCAAGGGATGCTGTAAAGTGTCCTTCAGTTAGAATTGCAATTATTGGCTGGATGCTGAAGTCCGTCTAGAGCAAAGTGTTGTGCCTTTCAGATGCTTCTTAGATATGGTGCAAACCCCGACCTGAGGGATGAGGATGGGAAGACACCCCTGGACAAAGCAAGAGAGAGAGGAGACGAGGGTCATCGTGAGGTCATTCAGATACTTCAGTCTCCAGGTGAGTCTTTTAGTAAGTATGTTATGAATTTCAGTTTTTTCTCCTTGTATTATGCCACTGTTTACTTACAAGGCAGAATTCTATGGTGCTGAATGATTGTGCCATAAGGCTGTCTTGCTCAAGGTCAATGCTCTTGTGTAATTTTTTCTTTGTCAGTTCAGAATGACACATGGGAATTCATACTTTGAGACAGTTGAGACAGTAGCTTTTATAAGATTACCAGTACTTGTAGGGTATCCGTTTATGCCTCAAAGGTAGATCCTGGCAACAGTGTAAAAAATAAACATTTAGGTAAGGTAAACTAACCAGTGATTTATATTCTAACAATAGATTCACAATGTCTTTCAGTTCGTTTGCTTCTAGACATTTACGTAGCACCTGTGGAGGACCTCGGAAAGGTATTGCATGTTTATCTCTGTATGTTGTTGTCAGGTGAGTGGATGGTACCAGTCAACCAGGAGAACCTTGCTCGTTCAGAGGCTCTGTCCAGCCAGGAGCCTGATCGAAAGGAAGAGATATTGGATGAACGCCTGGATTCCTCGGAGCCAAAGGGAGACCCAGAGATGGCGCCAGTCTTCCTAAGACATTTGCTGCCAGTTTTTGCCCAGGTGTTTCAGAGTGCCATGCTCCAGTCAGTCAGGTAAGTGTTGGCAGTTTGAAAAATTTTTTGTGTCGACCGTGTTATTAGACCGCACTCAAATCTGCCTTTAGTAACAATGGACCATGCTTCTTAAGAGCTGCTACAAAAGCATTTAAGAAGTGTGTTACATTTATCTTTTTACCCTAAGATAAGAATTCATGGTATAATGAAACAGTGAGCACATACTGATGCATTTGCAGAAACAAATACCTTCAAAGAACAGTTATCTGGCATTAGATAGGACATTTCTTTACTTTAAATTGTACAAGTTTCCACTAGATTTGTTTTGTGATTGATGTTGGTGAGGAGGATGATGATGATGATGATGATGATGATGATGATGATGATGATGATGATGATGATGATGATGATGATGATGATGATACAGGAAAGCGAGCCTGGCTCTGATTCGGAAGATGGTGCGTTACATTCAACCTGATCTACTCGAGGAACTCTGTTCTCCTGATTCCTCTACTGTCAGCTTTGGCACTCAGCTTGTTGAAGTCCTATCATTTGTACTGGATATGGAGGTAACATTCAGATCTTCTTGAGTGTTTCTGGACTTAGCAGAGACCTTAGCCAATGGGGAACTTTATAAATGTTGATACAAGTAGTGGTCCTGGTATACTCTGCCAGCTAAGTTTAAGTGAAGCATTATGATAAGGATGATGGAAATAAATTACTATTGTAAAAGTTGTATACTTTGTAAAACTTAAATGTATAAAATATAATCTGTTAGTTTGCAATACAGGATTGTTGTTGTATTGATACTTGGCATTGTAAAGTTAAGCAGTTAGCATTAAGATTGTAATGACTGGCTAAGTCTGTAATAACTTTAGAGCTGTTATCTAGCATATACCTGTAAACTTGTATAATATGCTTTTCTGATAAGTATGCGTGATGCAATGTGTGCTTGAGAGGATCTTTAAGGGCAATTTACAAATTCATATGCCATGCAAATTCAGATATTAGCCAGTTCAGATGCTATGCAAATTCAGATGCAGTACTTACTTTTCTTACCTTTTTCAAATTGCTTGTCTGCCATAGTCTGCCTATCTGTCTTAGTTGACTGATTTTCTAGGTGCTGACCTGATTACGATTTGGTTTTGGTGCAGTATGTTGATGCCTTGTGCATTGGAAGCTGGCACAATAGAAGTTGCTAATTAGTAATAATAATAAAATGCAGATTCAGATCCTATGGAAAGTCAGATACTATGCAACTTCAGATACAATTTAATTAGGATAGCTAGTTTTGCTTGAGAGAATGAACGATGTGAGGTTTGTTTTGATTGGATTTTCCAGGAGGATGAGGACAGTCACCACACCGCCCTTCAGATCATAAAGGATTTGATGAAGAAGTCGCCCGATTGCTTCTTAGATAATTTCGCTCAGCTCGGCATCTTCAGTAAAGTTATGAATCTCGGTGGACCACCTTCGGACAGTGAGGAAGAAAAGACAGCTGTGAAACCAGAAAAGGTATCATTAGTTTCTGTTGTAATTAGCTACATTGTTTCGGCATTTTCTAATGGTATTTGTAAATGCTTGATTGTAGGTTAATTTAAAACAGAGTGTACAATTTGTAGAAAACAGTTTTTGAAGGCTCATGTTTGAAGGTGTTAATTTTATAGAAATAAATTTGGGATCCATGCTAGCAGCTGTATTATATAAGAATTGCCTGATATTTATGTTCAGGGTGCAAGTTGTAGAGCATAATTTCCACCTCATTGATTCCTGCTGGCTCCTATTGATCTGTTTCCTCCATTCGTTTCACTGCTGCGTTTTCTTTATTTATTTATTTCACTGAGCACTTCCAACCTCTGATTGCATCATGGTTTAGTCGTTGATGTAGTAGCTTTGTTTTGGTATTTTTAGCAGACGGATGAAGTTGGGAGCCAGGAGGATGCGAAGGAGATCCTCCAAGGCCGACCATACAACTGGAAGGACTGGTGTGTCGTTCGGGGTCGCGACTGCCTCTACCTGTGGAGCGACGTGGCAGCCCTTGAGTTGTCAAATGGCAGCAACGGGTGGTTCCGATTCATCCTTGATGGAAAACTGGCGACCATGTACTCCAGCGGAAGCCCAGAAGGCGGATCGGATAGTTCGGGTCGGCTTTTCCATTTTATCAGATCTTGCCAGTTAGAACAAAGTTCACTTAAGTGACAAAGCATACATTTTATGTATATGTACTTTATATATAAACTTTTTCAGTTTCATAGAGATCACGATGATGATGCACTTTCTTAGTTTCTCTTTAGTTAAGTTTTACTTAAGACTTTCTTTTTAGTGAAGTTGTACCTAATATTTGTTAAACAGTTTGTCGCCACATGCATCGTTTTGTAGTATGCGGCTCTATTTTAGCAGGACTTAGGTCTCTTTTGGGTCTACCATTTGTTTCCCAATAATCCATACACTGGTCAGTGTATTTATTCTTTTGGAATCAATAAAGTTTTCATTCATTCATATATTTACATACCGAGTATGTATGTTTTATGATGTTTTTATTAGAGCATTTATATAGCTCCTTTTAACAACCTCCCAGGCTTGCCCATCTAACTAATCTAGACAAGGGTGGCTCGGCTGAAAATGTGATTTTGTAATTCTTTTCGAGTAATAGTCTAAGATAGATAGCAGGTAAGTAATAATTAGCAATGTCTTTAGTGCTGATATGTAACGCACAAGGCATCAACTGATGGCACAGACATATCCTAATAGTTCAATATCATGCAAACTGATTGCTGGCCTGCAAAACGTTTTTAGTAAGCCTTGGCTGAATTGTTTTCTTAATCAGGTGCTTATCTAGCCCTAGTAAGCACTCAGTAGATGTAGCAAGTGTGTGAGAGTGCAAAACGCTGATCTGGCCATGGCTGCACTTTGCACTCAATTTGAGTCATGTTGCTTATTGGCAGCATACATACCTTACCACGTTTCCTTTGCTCACTGTTTATGTTAAGCATGACATTGGTAATTTTGTGACAGAAAATCGAGGGGAATTCATGGAGAAGCTGCAAAGAGTTCGAAGCCAAGTGAAATCAGGAACTCCGAGTCAACCGATTCTGTCTACTGTTGGTTCGGCACGTATTGTGGTTGGCAACTGGTCGCTCACCTGTAAGAAGGAGGGAGAGCTACACATCCAGAATTCAGATGGACAACAGGTAACTAACGCACTTGGCATCTACCTGTCGCTGCTGCTGCTGCTGCTGCTGCTGAGGATGATGACAACGATCATGATTGTGTTCAGGCTCTGATGATAAAGATGACTGTTGCTGCTGCTGCTTATGATGATGGCAGCAATGGTAGTGACAATGTTAAGGCTTTGATGAAAGGCTGCTGCTGCTATTGATGATGATGAGGGTGGCTTTGATGATGACAGATGAGGCTCTGCTACTGACCATGATGCTACTGATGAGTTTACTTTTGTATATATGTAAGTAAATGTATATTCGAACATGGTGTAGCACCTTTTAAGAAACTCACAAAGGCGCTGAAGAATGGTTTTGTAACAGATCTAACAAGGTGCATCTTAAGATAAGCTGAAAATGTTTCTTCAGCTATTTTTTGCAGTTAAGTTCTAATTTTAAGCAGAAGAATGTTCCATAAGGCTGGTTTAAATCTAGAGAAAGAATGATATGTCTAAATTGCTGTAAGGGAGCATGAAACCAGTAGGCCTCCATGTACTGCAGAACGCAGTGTTCGTTGAGTTAGCTGGCTCAAATCAGGAACACAGCTCCCTGACGAATTCTGGGGCCAAACTGACCATCAGTGTTCAGCTGAAGAGGAGGATCTTGAATGTAATTCTATCCTGAGTCAGGATTTAGTGCAGTGCAACCGAAAGCAGAACACTTATTGGGGGTTAATAAACTGAGCCTAAATACTCATTTTTCTGGTTCTACAATACTAGTTAATCGGATATACTAAGCTAATTTCATATCAATGTTTTGATACCTTACCCTCTAAAGATGAGAATCAAACCGATACTAATTGAAGATGTTTTGTTATCAGTTTAACTTAGAGCTGTGTGGAATTAGTGGGTGTAGACTTTGCTGAACGTCGACTGCTAGACATTCAGATAGTCTATTCCTTCAAATAGCAATTAAGTTACTGTTACAGGGTGTTAGAAATTTAATTAAATTACCTTACACAGGGTGTTACAGATTTTGGATGATTCTTGAAATTCACGAATAGCCAACTTGTGTTAGAAAATTTGGTGAAACCGGAATGTAGTTTTTGAGATATAAGTATTGTGTGATTCATAGCAGGCAACAGTTCTGAGGGAAGACCTTCCTGGATTTATTTTTGAGTCCAACCGTGGAACGAAGCATTCCTTCACTGCTGAAACTACGATGGGTGCAGAGTTTGTTGCTGGCTGGAGTGGACAACGCAACAAGAAGTTCCGCTCAAAGATGGAGGAAACACGGCAAAAGGTATGCAGAGAAACAGTTGACAGCTACAGTTAGGAGCCGTTATATCTTTAAAAAGTGTCCTTTTGTTGGATTACTGTGGCTGAAAGATCCTTCAGCTCCAAGACCATGCTTCCAGGGTGTTTCTACAGAGTTCTACTAACACATTTGTTATCTCCATTAATTAAAAATTGCTTAAATTCTTGGTGAAGTATTTTGTTCTGGCATTAATGTTTTACTGTTTTTGTTGCTTTTATGGTAACAGTGCATGCTGTATTCAGTGAAGTAAGTATAGTGATAATTTATGTTACGATTCTTCAGTCAGCTTTTTGCCAGTTAAATGTTGGATTTGAAACTATGCAGTAGTCATTAAGTTTGGCCATTAGTAATGCAGTGCTGTGAATAATAACTGATAGTCTTGTTGAATAATTTCTTATATATGTTTTCTGAAGGTGAGGGTTCTGGCTCAGGAGATCTATGACCAGTACTTCAGAGCTGCCCAGTCTGTTCCTCGGGGAGTGGTTGCCAAGCTGTCTAACATTGTCGCTCGTCTAGAGTCAGCCTGTGAAAAACACTGTCTGCAGGTAACTACTGACAGAAGTCTGCTGCATGGTATTATATTCTAACAGAACATATGTGTAGCACTTTTAAGAACCTCTCAGAGCCATGCTAGACATCTTTATCTGCTTAGGTGACTTCACTCGTGTAAGGTTTAGCATCCTGAAACTCCATTTCTTGTGTATACACAATTATATATTTTTGCATACGCACATGTATCTTTATTAGAACTTTTGTCAATTAATTTTAATGAGCCTTTCAAAAGCAAATTGTTACAAGTTTGGCATTTTTAGACAGCTATGCGTGCAGTGTATTAGTGATAGTGAAGTGCATTATTAGCAATAAAGCTCACTACTAAACTGCATACAGTAACATAGTGCCATCTACATGACTTCTAGAGATGGGACCTTAAAATTGGACTTATTCAGAAATGCTTTGAATGTTGAATAGGTGTTGAAGGATTGTGTTTTTGGATGATCTCAGGTGGATGACAGCTGGAAAGGAGAGATGATGACTGCATTGGATGAGCTGCTGTTGCTGCTTAAAGATGAGCGCACTGTATCCGCCTATGAACTGCACAGCAGTGGCTTAGTGCAAGCTCTCTTTAACACACTTAACGTGAGTATAATGCAATGGTTTTGGCTCCATTATTTCCTTAATAGGCTAATAGCACCGTATCTAGGTTCAGGTTCAGCAAGGCATGTTGATCCACCATTTACATCACAGTCGGTTGATAAAATAAGGTAAGGTAAGGCTCTGTTATTCGATGCATCTTGCTGTGGCAGTCCTCAGAAGTGTGATTCTGAGGTTTCCTTATGGCAGGCTCCAGAGGTGTGATTGTGGGGTTGAAGAAAAGTTTGGCAGAAGCACAAACAGCTACAGCAGTCCAGAAACACTTGTTGACAGTTGTGTGCCTGAATAAAGTAAAATTAAGGCTGCTGTATCCATGCTGGAACATGGGGAGGCTCTTCGGCTCTTAAGCTGGAGGAGCATAAATCAAAAGGTCCCGGCCACTGGACCAGTGCATCCGAGGACTTGCTGTTTGATTCCTAGCTTACAGCAGTACCAAATTATACTGCTTGGTGACAGAGGCATGTGTGCAAACAGCTGACCTATGGTCATTTCAGGGAATCCACACAAAGTTTCTATCTTTCGATTTTGATTTCCCATTGCACTAACTAAATAGCACTTGTTGATAGTTGTTTGTCCAAGAACTGCATAGAATCCAATACGAACACAAAAAATATTCCACATGTTGATTAAGTAAGAAAGAAGTAGTGAAATACACAAAACAATCACAGCATGATCCTAGCTTTCACAAGCTATATGCTTTCTCTGTATCAAATGTGCAGAGTCTTTAAATTGCTTTCAGTGCATCCTGGCGAAGTCTTCAGAGGCGTTTGGTTAGAATCTGATTTTGTTTTTGTTCTTTTGCAGCCAAGCGATGAGCGTAGCTGCAAACTCAGTAGGAAACATGCGTTGGAGCGGATTCGTCTCTTTCGTGAGGCTTTTAGAGATCGAGAGGATGGGTAATTTGGTGCTCTGAGCATTTTAAGTCTTTTTTAATATGCTGGACTATCAAGCCATAGAAGAAAGATATCCCAAAGTTTCTGTTCCACTAGTGTTCTCTAGCAGACTTGGCTATATGGATGACTATATTTCCAGTTGTGACTCTTTCAGTTATTTGAGTATTATTTCCCTAAAAGTGATTGATTTTTGTAATGAACTGTTTAACATCATTAAGACAAGTTAGTTGCACCTTTGACAGTTGTCAGTATCTTCATAGTCATTGCTATTGACTTTTTTCACTTTCTTTATTCCTTTTGACCTGAGCTAGAAACGATCTTACACAACTGGTAAAATTACAGTAGGAGCAAATGAAGTGTCATTCCTCACCTCCTACAGAGAAATATTAGTGAAATTTGAATACTAATAATACTACTAATAATAACAACAACAACGGTAACATTAATAATAATAGTAATAATAATGATAACAATTATATTATTTTTTACCAAAAATAGAAACGATATTTTAGGATTTAAAAATTGAGCAGAGTAGGAGTAATAATTGTTATTATTATACAGAATGTTGTTTTGTTGTTAGGTCTACACCACCTGCTGCTGCTCTTGTTAGAAAACTTGTGTCCGTTCTGGAATCCATTGAGAAATTACCTGTTTACACCTATGACTCACCTGGCACGGGTTATGGTTTACAGGTAAATCATATTGAGAAATTACCTCTTGACACTTGTGACTCATCTGGCACCAGCTATTGATTACAGGAACATCACACTGAGAAATTACCTGTTTAGAACTTTGACTGTGGCTGAGAGCATTCAAATACAGATGTGTTAACCATGTTTTAGCAGTTTGAGAAATTCTTGGAAGGCGTTATATAATAATCAGATGCATCCAAGGCTTTAGAGCTTGGTACTGCACTTCAGTGAATTTGATGAGTTGCTGGTGTTAATTTTTTGTGTTTAGATTCTGAGTCGTCGTTTGCGTTTTCGTCTGGAGCGAGCCCCTGCAGAGAACACTTTGATCGATAGGACGGGATGCAGCCTGAAGATGGAGCCACTAGCAACTGTGGCAGCCCTGGAACGTTATCTACTGAAGATGGTCAGCAGCCTTTCCTCTGCTCTTTCCTTCTGGCTTGAATGAATCCCTCCTGGGAGAGGGGTCAGCCACACAGATCCTTCTTTTCCATGTTTTTATCTCCAGTATCTTCTTTCTTCAGTTTAAGGAGCTTTTCCTCTGCACTGTCTATCATGTAGTGTATTGTAAAAAATTATATAGTTTGTTTATGGCCCAGCATTTGTGGTCCTTCATATTGTAAGCATCATGTAGCTTTAGTATTGCTAGTAGCATCCAATATTTGATGAAATCATATGGATGAACTTGACCTTACCTTACATCATTTATGTTCTTTCTGTTGTGCCTGCATCATGGAGGTGCTCTGAGGCTTTGCTAATCAGCTTAAATGGATAGTAACTTTTTCATATTAATTTTTCAGCATCATTTTATGGTAAATTGTAGCAGTGACCAACACTCGTCAATGAAACGACTATCATTTGATGCCTTGGGCATTTGATAATTGTGGTATAGAAGTCCTTAGATTAGATGTTGGTCAGTTCTGTGAAGACCTGTTGTCGTATACTTAGTTTTGGTACTTGATTAGATATTTAGAATGCGCTGCTGTGTTGGCTGATATGTTGAGATGTATTTACAGCTGATTTTCTTTCTTCGGTTGCTATTAGGTGGCAAAGCAGTGGTATGATTATGAGCGTACTAGTTTCACGTTTGTCAAGAAGCTGTCTGAACCGAACTGCAAAGGCATAACCTTTGTACATCAGCGTGATTTCGATGAGAATGGACTGATGTTCTGGATTGGAACCAATGCCAGGTTGGTGAATCGTCCTGTGTGCTTAAATAATTTTCTTGGGTACATTATTATTTAGAATATGTGGAAATGGGAGTCACAAGAAAAGATGTGACATAAAAGGAGCCTTTAAGCCACAGGTGCAATGCCAGTGCTTCTATCATTTACTTATTCAGCAACTCTTGACAAATTCTCTGAATTTGGTTTTCAAGCCATTTCCTATAGGTTAAGTCTTATTACCCGATGCTCTAAGATACCTGATGACCAATACTTATTGGAATGGTACCTAATACTTGTGTCATGCGGGTATGTTAAGGTATTAAGTTTATCTGCTTAAATTAATTGAGGCTGGCGTTTGAGTGGTACATCTTTTAAAATCATCAGAGTCCTAATGTAGGAATATGACCTACAAAGTTCTATAGTAAATATCTAGATAACGAAGAGGAGCCTAACATTGAGGTCTTGCGGTTTTAGGATGTGCCCGGAATGGGTCAATCCGGCGCAGTATGGCCTGGTGGTTGTAACGTCGTCAGAGGGTCGTAACCTGCCCTACGGAAAACTGGAAGACATTCTTAGTCGGGATGCCTCTGCTCTCAACTGCCACACCAACGATGACAAGTGAGTCTCTGTGACTGTGATGAAGCTCATCAGCAGTTCAGTTAGTTTTAGTCTGTAGTTAAGCAATTTAAGTAACAACTTTCAGACTTATATTATGGTAGACTAATTGACTTACACTAAGAAGAACTATATAGAATTGGATATACATGTCCTGTTTCAAGGACTCCAGGCCCGACAATGATGCTAGGATGTGCATGTACTGTTTTACTGATACTAGACACCCAGAGGTCCAAGCATCCCCCAAAGGGTGGTACCCAGGCCCTGAATGCATATACCCTTGAAAACCAGCCACAGAAGCATAATTTCTTAAGCAGATTGCTCTGTTAGTTCCTGGGTTCATAGCTTAATAATACATAGTTGTTTGATGCCTTTGAAGCAATGGGGTGGGAGGTATTGGGTTGCAATCAAGAGTTGTCAGTCAGTGAAGCATTCATAATAACAAATTTCTTAGCCATTTTCGTGAGTCATTAGGAGTCGATAGAAATTGGTATCATATTGATGGGCTTAAAGATATCATGGCTTTGTGGATAAGGTGACTGCTTAAATAACTTAGAATTAGACTTAAGCACATACAATGACTTGCATGCAGCCTGTTGGACAAATGATGTATTATTGGGTACCTGCTCAGAATGGATTTGTGTACCCAGGCTTACTTTCCCAAAATTCTGATAGCTCTGCTAATAAAGTGTCATTATGCTGGGAGTCACCTGGTGTTACATAGTACATGCAGCCATGTATTTCTTAAGCGCCAGTTAAAGTGCAAATGACTAATGACAAAAATATCAGCACTGGTAATCGACAGTATTTGTGGTAATAAATTAGGTGAATGGGTGATTTTGTTGTTTTAGGAAGGCATGGTTTGCCATTGACCTTGGCGTCTGGATTATACCCAGTTGCTACACCATCCGCCATGCACGTGGCTATGGCCGATCAGCTCTCCGTAACTGGCAGCTACAGGTTTCCAAAGATGGCCAAAACTGGACAACATTGTACAATCATGTTGAAGACACCTCACTCAATGAACCTGGGTGAGTTCTCTTCCACTTCACTCAGTGAACCTGGGTGAGTTCTCTTCCACTTCACTCAGTGAACCTGGGTGAGTTCTCTTCCATTTCACTGAGTGAACCTGGGTAAGTTCTCTTCCACTTCACTGAGTGAACCTGGGTGAGTTCACGTCCACTTCACTCAGTGAACCTGAGTGAGTTCTCTTCCACTTCACTCAGTGAACCTGAGTGAGTTTTCCACTTCATTGAGTGAACCTGGGTGAATTCTCTCCACATGGCCATGGGACTTTTCTGAAATTACAGATTGTTTTTCCAATGCCTGAGTCAGAGCTCAGCAGTTACAGCTTTGCCATGGACAGATGTTGTGACAGCAGACAGTTGCCTTGTTTCTGGTTTGGGTAATAACAGCTGTTACAGCTGTTGCCATGATAACAGACATAACAGCTATGGCAGTATTCATTAGGATGTGATGGCAAATGTAATGGCCAAATGTTGCTTGGTTTCAGATCAACGGCATCATGGCCTTTGGAGCCTTCGAAAGATGAGAAGCAGGGCTGGCGATACATCCGAATTCAGCAGAATGGAAAGAATGCCAGTGGCCAGACACATTACCTGTCACTTTCTGGTTTTGAGATATATGGAACAGTCACTGGAGTCTGCATTGACTTAGGTTGGCTTTCTTTCATCTTCAGTTAATCCGTGTGTTTTCGTATACAAGCAGATCTCACTTTTCAGTGATCTTTATTCAAAGTCTAATCTAACCAGACCTAATGACATCTGTAGTGCTGATATCATGATGCACAAGACATCAATCAGTGGTTTTTCCAGTTGAAACTGGAGCCAAAACTTGTAATCTATAGGAGAAGCCTGGTCTAAATCTAGGAGGTCTAGAAAATCAAATCAGGCTGTGGTGAGCAATCAAGTTGAAATGGATAAGTGTTTAGTTTTGTCATGAATGGCATTAGAGATCTGACTGAAGACACAGAACACCAGAGCACCTTTCCAAATGACCTGGAGAAATGAGGTGTGTTCTGATTTTCCAAAGGTGTTTTATCCCAATAATTTACTGTTTTTCAATCTTGAAAAGCAATTTCTGTGTTAGGTAACAGTTATTTGAAGTAGAAATGTGGTTTTTTATATATGTTTGGAACATTTCAGGAAAAGCAGTAAAAGAAGCCGAGGCGAACTTGCGTCGTCAGCGCCGTCATGTGCGGATGCATGTGCTAAAGCAGATGGTTCAGGGAGCACGAGTTGTGCGTGGAATGGACTGGAAGTGGAGAGATCAGGATGGTACTCCACCTGGCGAGGGCACAGTCAATGGAGAGCTCCACAATGGTAAGCGGCATCATCTTCTAAAGTGCTTGAAACAAGATCGATGAACCAGTTGTGTTGTTGAAAGTACACTGGAAACTCCTTATGGCACAAATCTTACAGAGAAAATTCTGGTAAAACATGGTTGTGAACTTAAATCCCAAATTTGGTGCAGCTTTAGAATGCAACTCTGTTCTTTGGTGACTTCCTGTTAATGCGATGCTTCAATGGTTCGCAAAGGTAGTATACAAGCAGGTTCTGGCATTTAATTTTAAAGTAAACGTGATGCTATGAGAGTTTGCACTGTTAATTTGCGCCTTGTTACCTGGTAAAACTGCTAGTAAATTTGCTGTTAGTTGCCTGCTAAAATTACTGCTTACTGTACATTGTGATGAAGTTGCTGTTAGTTACCTGCTAAGGTTGCTAGTTATTATGCAGTGAAGTTGCTAATAGTTAACTGCTAAAGTTGCTAGTTATTTCATGTATTTGTGAAGTTGCTAGTAGTTAACTGATAAAATTATTAGTTATAATGTGGTGAAGTTGCTTTTTGGAGTCTGCTAAAAGTGCTAGTTATTATTTGGTGACTTTGCTGTTAGGATGGATCGATGTGACATGGGATGCTGGTGGCTCAAACTCATACCGAATGGGAGCTGAGGGCAAGTACGACCTGATGCTTGCTCCTTCACATGACCCTGACAAGATCCGAAGGGACTCTGCCTCTAGTTCAGCTGAGGCTGCCACTTCCACCGCCAGGGTCAAGGTCATGGCTTTAGCAGATACAAAGGCTAAGGTAAGCATGTGAATGACGAGCATGGAAGCAGTGCTAAATGCCAGCAGCTTTATGGAAGATATTACTGTTTATTTTTTTGCATTTGTATTTTTCCACTATCTGGTGACAAATCACCTTTCCGGGCTAGGCTCTTTTGAGCACCCACGAGTGTTTTTTATGTAAGAAGAACTATCTAAATTTACCAGTAGAATACAATCAACTGATGATGTAAAGTAGTTCTGTTTGAAGGACTCATCCAAGGTTCCTGCTTACTGACTGACTGATTGCATGTGCTATGCAGCACAGCCATTTGCTGTAATTGATCCATTTAATTCAAGTGCATAGGATCACTGGACATTTATTGTATGTATCCAGGCATTTGTATAGCATGTTTTAAGATACTAACAAAGGCGCTGCAGAGTGGCTATCGAAGATTACCGAAAAGATGCGTCTTAAGACGAGCCAAGAATGTTTCCTGAGATGCTGAGGCGGCGAGAGATCGAATTTTTGGGGGCAGACTGTTCCAAAGAAGCGGTCCCACACAGGAAAAAGCACGATTTGCCCGTGTCGTCGTGCAGGAGCGCGGAACTGTGAGCTGGCCACGAGCAGCAGAGCGCAGCCTTTGACGACCCGGTTGGCTCGCAACAGATATGAGAAGCTCTCTGATTATTTAGAGCCTTTCTTCTCCAAAGCAATGAAGAGGTCTTATTAGGCATTTTTTACAATGCTCTCTCATTTACACTTACTTCTGTGGTGTCATGTTTTGGATAATCACTCTTGTACAGACTGATGAAAATCCAGAACAGTCCAGCCTAAATCTGACAGAACTGTGGTGCTTAAGATGAAGTCCAGAACAGTCCAGCTTGAATGTTACAAATGTACGTTTTCAACTGTACGTTTCAGACTGGTACATTGCAGTCGAGTTGCCTTGTTAGTCGGAAGAGCAGTTCAACTCCTAGTCTGAGTGATGTCACTGAGTCGAGGCAGTCTGTTGCTTCCACAGACCAAGTTGCTTCTGCAGAAAACCTGACGACTGAGGCTTCTGCTGTGGTAACATTTCAGCAGCACTACATTCTCTTTCATTCTGCTGCCTTGATCTTATTTTGTTTAATTAATCTCACGTGGTTACAATGTTTTATTCTGCTTTCATGATTGTGTTCTGTTATCTTGACCAGCTCCTGGTGCTTTTGGGAGGTGCTTGAAGAGTGCTATATAAATTCTTTGTTACATTACAGGACATTCTGCTACCTTGACCTTTTACTGCTGTGTTGCTCTGTTATCATGGTTTTGTTCTGCTACCTTGCCACTAACTGCTGTCTCGACTTGTTCCTTTCCTGAATTGATCTCATGAAAATTGATTTGCTTTTTTGGTCTTAGTTTGGCTATGTGCATAGTCAGTGTAGTGAACTACTTCTTACTTGCTGGCCTGGGTAAAAAAATTTCGGGCGCTAAGTTTTACACTTTTGACTTATTTCCGTCCTGTTGACTTATGGTACCATTCATTTCTTGTCAAAGGTGTTGCGTATTCAGTTTATAGCACTAGTTGATAGATCTGTATATAGCCAAACATTGGTGGCCCTTGGGATGTATATACTGGATGTGGTGCTGGCTGAATCCTCTTTTGAAGTCAATCCTTTTCAGATCTGTCATATTTCAGAATGCCTGTGAACCTAAAATGTGTTATGTAAATTCTCATCTACATTCACATATATAGCCTGGAGCTTCATTGTAATGCTTATCAGTATAACATGAATCCTGACTTTATGCAGTCAGAGACTAGGAGCCAAAATTTGATTCAGCTTTAGAATTAAGAATGATGTAATGGGTCCTCTTATAATACATGTTGGTTGATATGGCTCTCAAATGTAGCAGTACACATGTCCCATATGAGTCATGATGAGGTAGGAGACAGTAATATGGCTAACTGGTGAATCTGAGCCTGATTAATGATATTAATAACGATAATAATAATGAAGATAAGAATAATGATAATGAGATTAACGTGCTGGACTTCAAACCTCTTGAGATACTTTGTGTGTGATAACACGCACAGTGCAGTAAAGACTCGTTGACTTATTGCAGTTTTCTTTGCAACAGAATGCTGCCGAGGAAGCCGAGAGACCAGATGCTGACGTCTTGGTTACAGTTGACCTGGCAGATGACATGGCACCAATCTCCACACCTTCTTTGTGCCAGGAGTCAGGCAAGTTTAGAACAACAGTAATAGTTCACACCTCTACCCATGCCACCGACCAGCAGGGCTCGGCTCCAGGTTCCACGACCCCAGTGTCTGAAACCAGTGGCTCTGGTGCAGGTGAAGGGGGGCAGCCACCGACTGAGCCTGCAACCTCAACTGGCGATGAACAAGGCGCAGTTGGCACAGCACAACTGTCAATCGGCACCTCCAATATCCGGCACAGCAATGAGATGGCGCATCACCCAATGGGGTCTGTCTTCCGCCGTCTGGGGAAGTCGTCAGAGGCTCGGAAGCATCCTCCAGATGTTCAGCGTGTAGCGTCATCAAACTCGATGAGTGTCAGCGTGCCAAACCTGACAACCTCCATGGAACAGACGGTCAGTCTGCTTGAGTCATTTTCTGCTGTCGTCCGCCGTAACCTTGGCAACAACACTAACAACATGGTTGTCGGTAGCAACAACCCATGCAGTAGCCTTGTTCGACTGGCACTGTCATCTAACTCTACAGGTAAGAGAATCATGTGATTCTGATCATCTACTATTATTCCATTCAGTGTCATTGAATGTAGCTGTAGTTTATGTACCTCCTCTGTAAGATCTGCTCACAGTTACATGATTAAGAAAAGATTTGCTGTGACTAACTTAGCTGTTTTGCATACATTGAACAACATGACGAATAAGTCGACAATCCAATTCTGCAATTCTGTATGTGAGAAAATACAGTAATTTTGGTCTTGAATTTCAACCATAAAACCACAAAATTTTAATATATTGATTCATTGGTGGTAATTTTGTTTGTCCAGCTTCATTTGCAGGCAGTCTGTTGAGCGCTGCTCAGAGCTTTCCAAATCTTACAACCGGTAGCAGTTCCACAACTTCGACGACTCTGACGGCCGCTCATGCCATGGGTAATGTGACTTCTCTGAGTCAAGCACTGACAATGAGCCTGACATCGACTTCAAGCGAGAGTGACAATGACTTCCTGGAGATGTGTCGAGCTTCTACTCTGCTGGCTGAACTGGAGGATGATGATGAACTGCCGGAGGCAGAGGATGAGACTGACGACAATGAAGATGACAACAAAGAGGAAGAGGAGTATGATGATGTCATGGCAAGTGTTCTCCTTTATTATGCACTACATCAGTTTTAATTATAGTTGTAATCATAAATTTGTAGAACGTAAATGATGTTGAAGTTGTTTTCAGCTGTTATTGGTTATTCTGAAGTAAGACTTGCAGAGATCACAAACTAAATTCTGCTTGAGAACACAACATCGTCCCAGTGCCACCTTGTCATAATGCAGCAAGTGATACTGGTTTCAACGGCAGCATTATATGTAGTGTCATGTATTTATGTACTGGCATGTATGTTGTGTGTATAGTTTATGTGCACAAAGTTCAAAATGGATGGGTTGAATGGTGGCACCACTGTGTCCCAGTTCAAATTCTGGTGCATGTTAAATTGACAATTTGCTCGTGATTCTTGAAATCTGTCATGAAATATTTTCTGATTGCTGGATTGTTGTTGTCATGTTTGTGCTTGAACTGAAAGGTCCCTCAATCTCTGATGTCTAACGCTGATAGAGGAGTGTTATAAAGAACAGTTACATCATTTTACTGTACAAGAACCTGGAGTACTTCAGTCACATTGCCTAGTGCCATTTGTAAATCATTTTCTCCTGCATTTTACAGCCTACAGTTGTATATGTGGTATGCCTGAAATTGCTTGACCTCATAGACTTCTCAAAGAAGCTGAAAGTGGCTTAAGCCTAATGGTATTCTTGCAATAGCTTGAACTTTATGGCTTTTTAATAGGTTAATCTTGTGAGGTCATTTGCCTATGGTAATCTTTCTTTTCCAGGAGGAAGATGACTATGAGAACAAAGGTTCAAAGCGTCGTGCTTGGGATGAGGAGTTTGTGCTGAAGCGCCAGTTCTCTGCTCTCATTCCGGCCTTTGACCCTCGACCTGGCCGGACGAACGTCAATCAGACACAAGACTTTGACATCCCTGCTCCTGGTTCAGTCGAGGCAGTTCCCGAGGAGTCGACCGCGACTATCAGTCAGCCTAAGCTGGCTCTCTTTCTCAAAGGCCCGAGCCTTTCAGGGGTAAATTTCTTTCGTGATCCTATGTAAAGAACTGACGTTAGGTGTATTGTTTCATGTTTGGTTCTGAAAATTGTAACTCTTCTGCCAGAAACAGCCCAAGAAACAAGAAACATTTTTGGCTTATCTTGAGCCTTATGTAAGGCAGTGTGTGTGTGTGTGTGTATTGTTACACTTATTACAGTGCATTGCAAGTACCTCACTGAAGCACTGCACACATGGCTAGCTCACTGATTTAAACAAGTGCATTTTAAGGCAGTTTTTAAATGTTTGCTGAACAGAGTCAAATGCAGCAGAGTTTATGTGCAGCAGGAGGCTGCACATATGTACCTTTCAGATCTGACAGATGTTCATGTTTCAGTGTCTTTGAAAGGTTCTTTATATTTTCTTAAGTTTCTGATCTGGAGATTCGGTTCTTTGTGTTTTCTTAGGTATCTGATTTGAAGATTCCTTTTTTGTGTTTTCTTAGGTTTCTGATTTTAAGATTCCGTTTTTTGTGTTTTCTTAGGTTTCTGATTTGGAGATTCCATTGGACAATACGTCAGCAACCATTTTCAAGTACATCCAACAACTGGTGAGCGAATCAACCGCATCTGGAAAGGCAGAACGCTTCAAACGTGTCTGGGAACCCACCTACACGTAAGCTCAGCTTACTTATATACTTATTCATTAATTAATTTATTTGTGATTGTCACTTCCAGTATGACTCTGGTTAGCATCCTGTTGCTACACCTCACAAGTGCATCTCAGAACTATTCTAAGGAAGTGGCTAGTGATATGAAATTTTTTTTTACCAGTAAAAAACCTGCTTTATATATTTATGGTAAAAATGTTTATTTGCTTCAGGTTGTCTTTCTTTACACTTAATATTTTTCAGACTGATTATTGTTATTGTCAGTAACCCCTCCACCTTTCTTCTGATCTTCAAATCAGCAACTCTCTCAAATTAACAATGTCACTGTGTGCTCTGGACCTGAGTCCAGCTGCTATTCTTATGCATTGATGTTTTGGACCATGTCATTTTTTCTGTTTTCGGCCTCTCCCTTGCTGAAGGTTACTTTCTTTGTCGCTATGCCCACGCTTTAGTCCAGGGGTGTCCAACCTTTTTGGAGGAAAGGGGTCATTTTTCCAGGATTTTGGGGTTCGAGGAAACAATTTTGTCTGTGTTAAGATCATGATAAAAACTGAATGTGTACCTTCAAATACTAATATAATAATCATAGTAATTACAGTAATAATAATTCACCTACTTTAGGATAAATTACTAGACTACATATTCAAATCCTCACTGGATACTGAAGATGGTAAGGAGATAATTGTCATTGTTGTTGGTAACAAAAGTAATCTACTTTATTTAACAGCTGATGTAGCTATTCATAGCGTTTCAGTTTATGTCTAGCGACAATCTGAGCCAGCAAATCTCATTATAAAACTATGAAAACATATCAAACCAGTAGCCCAATGCTTTTCGTAAAATATTTTACCAGCTGTATCAGAGGTTGGTGAAAATCCTAGTCTACCCGAAGTAGCGTCACCCAACATCACTGCATCGTTTGAAAAGTTGGATAAATTCATTATTATGAATGCCACTTATGGTGCTGCTACCAGTAATTGCATGAAATCCTTCAAAATTCGCTCTTGTCCAACTCCGAATTACTGAAAATCAAATTTTGTCTCCATTCACCATCGCAGTCGTAAACAGGAATGTAAAACGAAACATCACTGACTTTTCAGGTTGAAGTTCTTTGCAACCGTCTCATGTGTAAAAATAGATAACGGGAAAAGTGTGACTTATTTGTTGCCTTAATTAATGGTGAACATATTTACATAGGACTGGTCCCTAACTTCTACTGCTTTGGTAAGCACACCTATGTTGCTGCAATTTTGCGCCTGTGGCGGGCACAGAAAGTTTTCTTATGTCACAGTTTGCACCTATGTCAGGCACCTGTGTCAATAGCAGCTGATCTTGTAACTCTGAACATGGTGTTTGTTAGCTATTACTTTAGATGGGAATCAGTAGGTTGGGCTTTACATGTGGAAGCCTGCCGCAGGTCACTTTTCTAGCTGTCTCAGCATTATTTTGCTCATTGTTGTTAGTGAACTTCAGACATGATTTAGACTAGTGACTGAAGTTCCTTTGATTAGTTTCTCGTGAAGCAGCATTATACAAATTTTGATTACAGTAGCAATTACAGTTGTTACCCATTGCAGTTTGCCTGCCTTCTGGTCTTCAGGGTGTCTTAGATCTTGACTTGCTCTGTATAATTTGGTTATGATTGCTGACTGTGGCTTGACTTTGAAGCAGCCATCAACTGATTATTGTTAATCAGATACTTATATCTTGCTAATTTATGAATTCACCTTTAAAGCTCGGGTAGATGGGAAAAATATGTCTTATAAAGATAAACTGATGTTCTGTGTATCATGATTACTATTGTACTGGTGCTGGTAAAGTCTTAAGGTTAGATTAATTGAAGACCTTGACCATTTTATAGACATTCAAAGTTCCGCTAAAAAGTGATTGATTGGTTGATGCATTGTTCTTCTTTATTTATTTGACAGATGACAGAACTTCATTAAACTTAGTAATAACATTCTGATGTTTTTGTTACTAGAATTATTTACAAGGAGGCAAAGTCTGAAGAAGAAATGGAAGGTTACCAGTCAGTGGTAGGGAACGAGCTTGCTTCTTTTAAGCTGCACTTTTTACCGAGTGTGTGTCTGTTTCTCAGTTTCGATACTTGTCTGTTCATGCTATGTTTTCATTCTTGGTGTGGCTTTTCATGAATTTATTTTTAACTAACACCTTCTGATATTGTAGTTTCAGTTCATATGATGAAATTAGAAGGATATTTGAGAATGCACTCTGTTTATTTGCTTTCCATTTTACTTAGTTTAATGTAGTTTCTAGTTATTCTGCAGTTACTTGGTTAGGCAGCACAAGTCTCCTCTGTATTTTCTAGAATGCTATGGAAAGTGGCAGATGTCTCAAAAAACATTCACATTCACCATTAAGCACCTTCTTGTCATAATGTCTTGGACTGTGTTTCAACCCCTCGAAGGATCTAGTCTGAATAACATCTAGGGGCAAATCCACAATTTGAAGTTAGAAGGATGAAAAGATACTGGGGTGCAGGATACTGTTATAGTAAAATTATCAGGCAAAGTGTTAGTATGCCAAGTTGTGTGATGCAAATTCATTAAGCGCCTCAGATTCTGCCACTGAATGCTGCGCAGTTGTGACCTGTTAGGGTGAACTTTGCATCTTCAAAATTTGTTCCTGATGTTTTTGATCAATCAGATTTTAGTCTTTAAATTCAAGACTTAAGTTGCCAATGTTATGGGCAGGAAATACAAAATCAAACTACAAAAATTTTTCAAGAACTTAAGTAGGCTAAATTCGTTTCTTAATTTTACATTAAATGTGGTCTTGATTTAACATCTTACAACCAAACTTAATGAAGGCTTCACTCATATTTTTATAATTATAATAATCAATTAATTCTGCTTGTCTAGTAACTGTTGTTACTGTTACTATATTTAACAAAAGGCCAACTGCTCAGTCTTGGGCTGGGTCTAGAGAAACGTCTGTGATCAGACTGTTTTAAAGGTGAACTTGTTATACTTGGCATCGGAAGGCACCTGTGCGCGTGTGTGCACGCGCGTATGTGTGACAGAGAGAGATAAAGAGATGTATAGTCATAGCATAAGGGGATGTGGTCTCTTGGCTGATGTACAGCTGTAGCTGAAACTGATCAAGCAGATTTGATGAAATGAAATGAAGCCAAATGAAATCTTTACAAGCGCATGCAACAGTCCACCACGCTACATAGTTCTATAACTCAGATGCATTGGTTAAGGGATAGACATGGTTTCTGCTGAAGTTCCATTAAATTAAAACCTTGTATGTGTGGGCTGGTTGAAGTCGAGGAGTATCTTAGATCAATGACTGGGTTTCTTGTACACGTGAAGTCACCTTAATCTGTTTGCAAGTCATCCCCTCTGGATTTTTCTTGCATGTTGTTAACCATCAAGATTGTTGATTGGCTCATCCGTTGTAATAAGCTAATTTGCTTTAATTTAATCTAACCTAATTTAAACCTATAACTTCTCTGGAGTTGTTGCCTAATTTGCATGACCTGCAAGCCATGAACCTATTGTATTTAGCCACTGCACATCAAGCTAACCGGTCTTCTTAACTTACTGTAAATAGATTTTTGTACTCATTTAGAATATGAGTGAAAACCATATTGTCAAAGTTGCCAGTTTTACCAAAAGACTGATAAATGGGTAAAAAACCTTTTCTGTTATGGCTAAAATTGATGTTGAGATTGATTTCAGTTGAAGTTTAAAAAATAAGATCAAAGGAGACAGAGAAATTCAAAACCTGTAGGGGCTTCAAACAATATAAAATGAATAACCATCAATTTTTTTATTTTGAATATTTTCAGTTCATTGACTACATCTGGTCATAGGTGGAAAATAATTGTCACCCTGTTAATTTTATTTTGAGACCTTTTAGTCTGCAGAACGGTTGAATTAACATCAGATATTAATTTCACTGCTAGACCGAGTACATCATATGCAACTAACAGTGATAATGTTATCAGTTATGTTCAGTGATGATATGCAATCTTACTAATAACAAGTGGAAATGTTCAGCTATGTATCAAATCTCAGTATTATATAAGAAATTGCTTTGCCTGAAATTCTAAAATACAGTATACTAACTGGTTTGACTGCTGTTGACCTGCATCTCTTCCTTCAGATTAACTTATGACTTACTTATTTGAATGCAAAATTCCACTTTCTGTAGTACTATATTGCTGCAGTGTTAACGATATAAAATGCCCGATTGGCTTTCAAACAGCATTAGGAGTGATCCTGCACAGTCACAAGATGTTTGCTGTGGATGTGATGCTTTAAAAGTCTTGGTAATAGTTTGGTCTTTCTCCCTTGTACAATTACAAATTTGAGATGATTAGATTAAGTCCTATCCAGGCTTGCTGTTTCCAACATAATTGCTTAAATTGTTGGACTGATACATTTCTTAGAAATGAGCTTTGGTTTCTCTGACAGTTGTGTTACGCATTTTGAGTCGTGTCCTGTCATAATCAGACGTGTGCAATTCTATTAACAGCTATGAGTTTACGTGTGTGAGTGTGTGTAGTTTGGTGTAGTTCCTAACTGGTGGTCGTCTCGATTTGACTACTGTAGGCGTGCTGGCCAGTGCCTTATGTGGAGCGCCACCTGGGCACAGAGGCGCTTCCCAAGAGCCAGATGATTGGGTTTCTGCGGGCCAATGCCGATGACGTCTTCCTCCATCGCTGGAAGCTCATCGGTGCTGACAAAAATATTAAAAAGAGCAACAACTGTCTGCAGCTGACCGCTGCTTACAAGGTCAGACAGTCCGCTCGGTCATCTTCACCCTCCTTCTCATCTGAGTCCAGGGTGCGATTTGTGGTTGGCAGGAGGTGAGGGGAAGACCTAGAGGCTTGAGCAACATGGATAGGGTAAATGAGTCTTCGGTGGGAGATAGTCTGAACCAGTGGGGAAGATCTGTCGGGTAGAGTAAAATGTGTGGGATAAGTGCATCTTCAGTGGGTGCCACTGGGTAGCAGTTCCCCCTACAAATCGCGCCCTGCATCTGACACTTGTCGGTGTTATGGACTGAAATGTATTTACTGTTGGAAGTGAATTTGGTAGACGCATGCTAGACTTGTTATGAAAAAGCTGCGGTTAAACCAGTGAAATTATGATAATGGCATCAGTTGTGACATATGGGTAGGAAGAAGTACTGATAAAATCGGCATGACACCGCAATTCCCAGTTTCTGTTTGATTGAGCATTTGACTGAATTGTGTACTAACTCTTTCTGTTGCAATAACACTTCCAAACATGACTTTTTTGGTTTTTTGTGTGGGTAATATGACTTAAATAAATGACTTGAATGCCTTGATATATATTCTAAGGAGATCCACAGATATTGATATGTCTCTTTATATATATGGGTGGCATAAGAATAACGCTAGACGGAAATAAATGTGGTTTTCATAGATGGCCTAACTAACTGGTTAAATTTGACCTGAGATTGAATGCTTCTTTGACTGTACTTAGGTTTCTAGAGCTTCCAGCTAAGTTGGTTAAATAGCTCTGGTAACTGATAAATGTGGGCAATATTGCTGCTGGACCTGGTTTTAAATTACTCTATGAGTATTTTTAGTCTGTTATCTCTGTAGTTTTTCATTTCTTCTGACTGTAGAAGCAAGCTTTTTTGTAACTCTGCTTCTGTGTTTGGATGTCTTCTTTGCACCAAAATTGAAGAGCTGATTTCCAAAACCTGCTAAGTACAAAACTACTTTTCAGTTAAAACAACTTTTTTCAGAAATCTACTTTACAAAAGGCAAAATCTTTGCTATAGTACAGTGTGATTAGGACTTTAAATATATGCTATTTTACAAGCATTTCACAAATCCTGGGGAAAAGTTATAATGGAAATTATTTAGTAATTTGTACTTAGCAGGTGTTTTGGCACAATATTTTGTACTTGGCATGTTTTGGAACAAACCAAAAATTTGAACATTAAGAAAAAAGTATACAAATCACCATACTATTAATACTATATCAAATGAAGACTAAAGCTTTGTGTGCCCTTAATCTTTATATTACCACATGTTAAAAAGCATTACTACAAACAAAATAATAGTTGATTTACAATATTCTACATCTAACAATGTAATGTATTATGTAGATTATAATACTTCACTGTCAGCAGTCAGTGTCATCGTCATCTTCTTTATAATTGCTGTTGTGCATATTATTTTTATCATTTCTAGAAATTTCCAGCAAAGGGCCATAAATTTTTAAGACTTCGGAGTCATCTACTCTTACACTCATTTTATGTATGTTTATATACATCTCAAGCTTTTACAGGCTTGACAAAGCATTGTAAGGACAACTGACTTAGCTGAAGATTCTGAATTTTGCACCCACGTTTAGTAACTGTGTGCACAAATTTTTCCATGAAATATAGTTTTTAGCATCTACTACATCAGGACTGTAGCACACGAAGTTTTGTTATATGAAATGGGATTTATCTTTGCAAATTTTTTCAAATGCTGACTTGTAATTAAAAACACGTCAGTCTGATCAAGTATTATATTGGTAGCATGCTCTGCCACAACTGTTATATTCCTTGAGCAAGAGTACTTTTTCATGTTTTCTAAAAGTTTTCGATATGCCCAAACTCTCCCTGGTTGCTTGTATGAATGACTTCTGACAAGAGAGTAATTTTTTTTGATGAGACTGGGCCTGTAGACTTCTACAAAGTGCGACTGTTTCAAAGTGCGACTGTTTCAAAGTGCGACTGTTTCAAAGTGCGACTGCTTCAAAGTGCGACTGCTTCAAAGTGCTGCAGTGTTGTTATAGGGTTGATGTTCTTGCTTTGTGCAACACAACTTTGAAAAAAGCTGAATCAACTGATTGTTCTTAGGCTCTTCTTTCTGTAGAAAGTCAAGTATGGCTCTTGTACATTCACTGTGCTTTAATGACTTCTTTGAATCTCTTTGCTTCTCCACAGTAATATGATTTAATATGAGGGCACCTTGGCTGCTTTTACCTAATTATTAGTGTAGAAACTATTATAGAAATACCACACATCATCAAGGGTCAGTGCGCTGACGTCGCATACAGTGGCGCAATGTTTGGTAAATGGCCCATGTTAACAAGCAACATTTGACACCTTTAACTCACAACTGTATCATTTTTCTTTTGTATTTTTTCACTTATTACAATTCTAGTTCATACTTGAGGCTTTGCTGATGTTAGAATCACTTCACAATATTCGTTGTTTTTGTCGTCAGGCATTTCATGGAGGTCGTTTGTGATTTGTCATTGTGCTTAGCTGGTTTTGGAACTGAATAGGCTGCATACTTAACAGATTTTGGAACTACAGTCAAATTTTGTTGTTCAAAATAATAGGTATTGATAGGTTTTGGCAAGACATCTTCAGTTTAGCCAATAGGCATCTAAATGGACAGACAACTTATTTCCACACTTAACTAAATTGTTAAAAATTTCTGTCTAGGAAGTTTTGGAACTCGCCTCTTCAGTTTATGCTATTACACAAAGTTTAGCGCTCTCTCTCTCTCTCTCTCACGCACACTCATTGTATCTTGTTATATTTCTGTATGGTTTCTCAATGAGTGGCACTGTTAAAGTGTGAGATTTAATTGCGTTGCACAAACATCTCATGAATGCATGTGTGTATACATATGAATGTATGTATGAGGATATTTTTACAATACAATACACTATCAATTGGAATTTGATAATGCCCTTCTTACAAAGTTCAGACGTGCATGCCTAAGCTGGGGAACAGGAGACATTAAGAACTATAAACAGACTGAAAGATGTAAGTTTTGAGTTTTAGAATGGAAGATGGTCTTAGTAAGAGAGTTATGAACATGAGGAGGTAGAGAGTTCCAGATGGAAGGACCAGCAGCTGTGAATGAATGCCCTAGCCAAAGGCAAGACATACCAGGAACAGCATAGTTTCCAGAAGATGCTGCCTGAAGAGAGGATCGGCCTGGGAAAACTAGTTGTTGGCTATTCTTATTATTTATATCCTAAGGATAGTCACATTTTTTCTTGTATGTATTTTAAACATTTATGTAGCTAGCATCTTTAAGAATTCCTCAGAGTTGCTGGGATGGTATGGTAGGGTATCAGTTGGCATGCCTTTGTATTGCTTATATGTGGTCCAAGGGTTGAAGACCTCTTTACTGAGGTGCAGACAGCAACAGTCCAAGAGTCGGCTATTATTGTTGGTCAGTGGCCATCAGTTTGTCTCTTAACACCTAGTGAAAGATCGTCATTATCTGCTTCTGGAATTCTATCTGTGCAGCGGATTTAATTCCGTATTGTTATCATTTATGTTCTGATACGAGTACATGTTGGTGCCTTATCAGTGCGTTGATTAAGTGCCTTTGTTATAAGTAATGAACATAAGTAATGTCTTGTAAGTGTTGTTAATTGTTTACCAACCCATATTTATTTATTTCATTTTGAAATTACTATCAGCCAATGCCTTGTTTGTTTTTAGATGTCAAATTATGGCATATGTATGTATATTTGCTTATCTGTGTATCAGACAATTATATGGTGTGTGTTTAACAAACCAGTCCAAAGCACTGCCCCCATTTATGTCTAACTGATCTGAGCAAATGTGACTTAATAATGAGTCTTTGAATGAAGTTTGCCTTTTGAATGCTTCTTACCACTGATGCTGTTGTCTTGTAGGATTTCGTCAAAGTCAATCGACTTCGTGACACTCCTGTGGTCTCTTCAGCAGCTGCTGTGACAGGCGGTGTTAAGAAGCAGCGTTCGGTGCCAGGAGACCAAGATGCTGTGACGGCAATGAGTTCTGCAGTCTGCTCCTTAGAAGATGTTCTTCAGTTACTGCAGCTGCTGTATGCTCTGTCAGTCGACACTCGCATGGAGGGCTCCGATTTTGGTCAGTCTTCGTCTTTCCTTTGTTATGTCTTTGTAATATACCAGTAACTGGGACATTTATATGGAGCCTTTTAAATTCTTGTGAAATTGTGTGTGCTGAGCATCTGGTTGAGTCTTTGCCTGATCATTCATAATAATTCAGCAGAACCTTGTTCTAGAAAGTGGATTCTGGTAGTTACAGGGGTCCCAGGTTTACTTCTGCTTCAGAATAGGACCTCATAAAGCAGCCTTGTTACAACATGGTAGTCGGTATGAATGACAAAGATAGTGTTATAAGGAGGAGCAGTGTAACAGCCTTTAAGGAAGAGGATCTGTTGTTTGTTGAGATAAATGATAAATGCAGGCAGGGAAGAGCTGAGGAGTTATTTTATTTGATTCACTGGCACCATTTCCTATTCAGAAAACACTACATTGGTATTACTATAGTTTTTTTATGCAGCTGGTAGATTTTTTATGATGACTTTTGAATGAATAAATCTTTATGCTTTATATCTTTATGCTTTATAAATCTTTATGCATCTTTATGTTGTCCAATATCCACGATGTATACATCTTGTATCAAATGTTTTCTTTATCACAGGTGTCGAATCAAGTCTCTTGAATGTTGCTGTGGATGAGTTCTACAGCAAAAAGATAACAAACAAACTAATGCAACAGATACAGGTCCATTGTCTTCGCTACTCATTATGCTTATACACACAGAAATACAAAAAACTATGAATATATCGAAACTATGCAGAGATAAGTAATATATATTTATATATGTATATTTTAGAAATGGCATTTTGGTTCTTTTTATTTTACCCAGTACTCCTTTTTTATTTATGTGTGGTGGATAATTCTCAATGTAAATTGTGTAGATAGGTGTAATTTGCAATTGTAATTAAAGATTTATATAGTGCCTCTCCAAGTGTGACTTCCTGAGGTGCTGAATGTGGATGACAGATGGATGCAGATGGTAACTGGAAGCGAATGAGAGATGGAAGAGGAGGAAAAGTTGAAAACTGATGGTAGATCACTGATTGAACTGTTGTCTGTGTTTAGGATGCTCTGGTACTGGCCAGCAATGCCACCCCAGATTGGTGTGAGCAGTTGACAATGTGGTGTCCGATGTTGTGTCCGTTTGAGACTCGCCTGCTCTACTTCACCTGCACTGCTTTCGGTGCTTCGAGGTAGGCTGTGTTGCTGCCTTATTGGAATGCATTGCCTTTAACATCTGCAACCTTGGTTTGAATTCCTCCCCCTCCCCAGTGTGGCATCGAGTTGATTCTGAGTGGCAGCATTTGATGTTTGTTTCAGGTCAATTGTTTGGCTTCAAAACAAGCGTGATGCTACTCTGGATCGCAATCGTGGTCCGTCTCCGCGAAGGGAGGATGCTCACGAGTATCGCATCGGACGACTCAAGCATGAGCGTGTGTCGGTCCCAAGAGACGACACTCTGCTTGAGTGGGCAATACAAGTGATGAAATACCATGCTGAGAGAAAAGCTGTCTTAGAGGCAAGTCTCAACTAACTAATCTAAGGCACATAAGATTTTATCAGAGGCAAATAAGTCTGTTCTGTTAAAGATGTACTGTACACTAATCTAGGAAAATTGTGAGGTACTTGTATCCACTCTTACTAAAACAAACTGTCAGGCTAGTTTTCACTAATCTAAGGTTGACTTGGAGTCAAGTTTCCATTAATACAAGATTATTATTATTGTTATTATTATTATTATTATTATAGGAAGATTTCTAAAGGATAAGTTCATATAACTAAATACACCGCAAATGAGCTAACAGTGCATATGAAGCATGTTTCCCTCTTTTCTAAGATAAAGTTAAAGGTAAGTTTCCAGTGCTCTTAGACAACTTTAATGCAGTTCTCCACTTTTTAAAATGATTTTCCTGGTTGTGTACAGATTGAGTTCCGTAGTGAGGAGGGTACAGGACTTGGTCCGACACTGGAATTCTATGCCCTGGTGGCTGCTGAACTCCAGCGGAAGTCTCTTGGACTCTGGCTTAGTGATGATGAGTTTCCTAACGACTCTGAGCGAGAGGTAAGACAGTGTTACTGTAACTCAATGCTTAAAAGTTGCAAGTTTATTGTGTTTAACAACCAGTGGGCCACAGAAGGACCTTGAATGTGTTTGTGGTGGCCCACAAGAGCTTTCAACAAATTACAAGTTTTGTAAAGTTGTGCATTGACATCAAATACTGTACTGTAGAGATGGCTGATCTCTTAGTTTGAACAATTTCTAATATTATCATTGATATAAATCTCTTTCTAGAACTGGTTTTTCCGATCTTTTTCAAAAAATTTTATGTGTGGGTGAGTTTATTAGCAATTAACATAAACATTGTGAATTATCTTAGGTAAATTGTGCCTTCATAGGATGCCATTGCACCGTGGAATGCATTTTTGGTTTTAGGTTGATATTGGTCGTGGAGTCAAGCCACCTGGCTACTATGTGCAACGCAGCTGTGGTCTGTTTCCAGCCCCTCTTCCTCAGAACTTCTCCGACATGCCGCGAGTGGAGAAGCTTTTCCAGTTTATGGGCATGTTCTTTGCCAAGTGCATCCAGGACAGTCGTATTGTGGACCTTCCTCTCTCACGGCCACTGCTGAAGATGCTGTGCATGGGTGACGTAGCCGACCACATTTCGCACAACTACCGTGACCTTCTGACCTGGCACGACTCTGAATCTGGGTCGGTCAAGTCGCCGGCCGACGACGACCTGACTCCTACGACGGAGACAACAAACAAGGACCCAGTGCTTGACCTGCCCAAGATCAAGCCAAGCCTTTCAATGCCTACGCTCGTGGGCGGCCCATGGTACGCTGGGCTACTGACGCATGACGACTTTGAGTTGGTGGATCCACATAGAGCCCGATTCCTGGATAAGCTACGTGCTCTGTCAGCACGGAAACAAGACATCTTGACGAATTTGTCACTTGATGAGAAACAGAAGATGGAGAGACTGGAGAAACTGACTCTAGATAATCCACCGGTCAAGCTAGAAGATCTAAGGTTAACCAGCTAAAGAAATTAGACTCATTCAAATAAAATTTGCATCTATGCCGCTGTTGCACTCTACCATGGTCATTCAAACACAAACTCTGATGTAATGCAGTTCCTAGCATGGATCCCAAATGTTATTCAGTTGTGTAGTGCATTTTCGCTACAGTGTAATGTCAGTATAATGTAATACATAACAGGGAGCAAAATTTCATTGAGCAGTATGATTACAATCCAGCCTTGCTATGGTGTGGTACATTACTGGTAGAGTAATAAAGCGAGTAAGATGTTTTCGTGCATATAGAACTAGAGGTGCAAAACTTTGGTAAAATGTGGCCCGGGTACTCGAGTCCATCCTGAGGGGGTACTCTACCCATTGCTGTGTCACTGCGTAATAAAACAATTGTCGGGTTGGCATCATGTCCGTCATTTATGCACCTAGGTGTCATTCAAAGTCGGTTAAGCAGTCATCTTAACTATGAGATCATGATATTTTTCAGCCCTCTAAGCTATACAACAGTACAGTATTTCGTATTGACTCCTAAAGACTTAAGGAATTAAGTACTCTATATATGCTTCACTGATTGGTAACTGTCACCTGCACGAAACCTCCCACCTCGTGGGCCACAGCTTCACAGGCAAGAGACATTTGCACAATTATTAAACTGTGAGTTTGTGACTAACATTGCAATCTGCTTAATTCTTTATGCTTCCTTGGACGGGTATTGGATATTGCATTCACCCAGTTCCACCTTTTGGGTGGACACTGGCCTATGTCGAACAGAAATTTGTAAAAATAATTAACCACTGTGTTTATCGTTTATTATATAAATTTTAGTTGTTGATAATTGACTGGTTAGAAAAAGGTTATCTGTAGACACCTCTGCATTCTTAAATGATTTGTATTTGCCATTTGAATTGCAGTTTAACATTTGCATTCAATCCGTCATCAAGAGTGTACGGCTATGATGTAGTGGAACTGAAACCTGGCGGTGAAAATGAGGTTTGTCACGAAACTTTCGTTTTTTGCCTTTGTTTTAGTCTTGATGAAAGAATGTTCTGCTGTTGCTGCTGCTGTTTTTTTGCATCAGTTGATGGAATGGAAAATTAGTGCGAGAGAGAGAGGGAGGTACGAGATAGAGAGAGAGAGTGAGAAGGAGGAGGTGGAACAAAGGAAGAAATTGTGGAATGAGATGATGGCCTTTGATTTACTTCTAAACATTGAAACATTGGCCTACTAACTGGCACTTTTGCTTTTGGTTTACTCCTTTCTTGCAACAGGTGGTAACGCTAGACAATGTCGATGAGTACATAGAATTAACCACAGACTTCTGTCTAAACGTTGGAATTCGGCGCCAAATGGAAGCGCTCAGAGGTCAGTAAAATTGCTTTCTAGTCAGTTCTAACGTGGGGAGAAAAAGGAAAATGGAACTGTTTTCTTGTGGAATGGTTTCTCTTAAATTTTATCTTTTTATTTATTTAAAGCGTCGTTATGCATGCAGTATCAGTAAATCTGAATTTAAAGTGTTAGTGAATATTTGCTAGGGGCCAAAAAGAAGTTGTGCAAAAGCAAGAGTGATTTAACAAGCTATTTAAATGTATACACTGGTTTGTGAGTTGGCAAGTTAGGTCTTTTGTGGTAGACAAGGAGAACAGCAAATGAAAGCACATAATCCCAGAATTTGTCATGAACCTAAGCTCCTGCAGTGAGCCAGTATCTGAAGACCACGACAGTCTAAGAGAGTGATCTGGGGAATTTGACCATCTCACAAACTTAAAACAGGGTGGGCTCGAACCCTGTCATATCAGAGGCGGCAGCCTGGAACCAACAGTGATTGTTTGGTTTTGACTTGGAAGTGCACTGATTAGCATTTTGCCTGGAAGTCTTCTTGTCCCAATATATGTTTTGTATCTTGCCCCAAGTACGGGCCTTGACTTATGTACGCCAAGTCACCATCTCATGAATGTACTGCATATATCACTGACCACGCATTACAAAGTTATCTTGACTCGTGTACATGCAGTGCGCATGTACCACCGCTCCCTGCATCTAAAGCATTGTGTGGTGTATCAGCCCTTATTCAAGTGCTCTATCTATTTCTGTATCTTTAATGCATCTCGGATGATGCTTATTATCTTCCGTGCTATCTAATAGGTATGTGATTGCTATCCTGTGAAAGACTGCATCCCATGGCCTTGCATGCTTATAGAAACCAATTACATTGGCATCAGATTGCACTAAGGGTTCCCTAAACTTAGGCTATTACTGGCCTGAAATGACTGCCAGTGCCACTTTGATCGAGCATCGGCAATTATTGAACAGCAGGTAGGGGTTACAGTGAAACAAGGACTTAAGTGTTAAAATGAATTAATAAAACAAATAAGTAAAATATTACAAGAAAGCTAAAGCTAACCAGACAACTTAAATATCATTACTATTTACTCAATAAGGGTATTATTTACAGAAAATTAGTGTTATTTATAAATCTTAGCCAAGACAAGCTTTGTGGCCGAACTACCACATTATTTATCCTCATATGCAGAGGGATCATCCACTAAGGATGTCCGCAAAGTAGGATGGGATGATCACCCAAATGCAGACAGGGGGAGGAAGATTATACTCAAGGTGGTCATCCACATGTAAATTTGGTATCTAGTTATTTCACTATAGCCTGTGCATTAAACACCAACAACGGTCAGAATAGCACAATCTGTATGGCATCAGATCTAAATCGAGTCCCTTGGCTGTAGGTGGCAGTATCAAATAACCTCACCCTGTAAGACAGTTATCCCCGCAAGGTAAGGGTAGCTTTATCTAGGTCTTAGTACTTCACTGGAGTATGGACGTTTACAAAGAGGAGGGAGGATAATGCCACATGCGGAAAATGTGGACAAGGGAGAGGTCCAGAGTAGGTAATTTTTGCAGATTTCCTTAATGGGCAACTCAAAGAATGCCCTGACGTACTGCTGTTATCAAAGGAGCTGTCTGTGTGCATTCATGTTAGACGGCATTTGATCTGTTTTTCAAAATAGTTGATATCTTAGATGTTGTTTGAATCGTTTGGTGCATGCAGTTGAAAGTGTAAAGCAGCTTCCTATAAGTAGCCTGATATTTGCAATGCTTTTCAAGAAGTTGTGTTGACTGCATTTGTAGCTGGATTCAACCGAGTGTTTGTGATGGAGAAGCTGTTCCTGTTCAGTCCAAGTGAGCTGCAGATGATCCTCTGTGGAGACCAGACGCCTCAGTGGACACACGAAGACATAATCAACTACACGGAACCCAAGCTAGGATATACAAAGGACAGGTAGGTCTCTCGTTTTCTATCATTCGATGAATATATGCTTCAAAAATCATATTGAAAACCACATCAAAATATAGAACAATTTATACTCGGGAGGCTAATGCTGTAATAATTCATGTCATTGTTATTATTATTATTATGACAATTACTAAGTTACTGTTTTTGTGCAGCCCGGGTTTCCTACGACTTGTAAACGTCTTGGTTGGCATGAACAGCGATGAGCGGAAGGCGTTCCTACAGTTCACGACGGGTTGTTCATCATTGCCGCCAGGGGGCCTCGCTAATCTCCAGCCTCGCTTGACCATCGTTCGCAAGGTCGACAACAACAATGACGGCAGCTATCCATCGGTCAACACGTGCGCCCACTACCTCAAGCTGCCTGAATATTCTTCCGAGGAAATACTGCGTGCTCGCTTGCTGGCAGCCACAAAGGAGAAAGGGTTTTATCTCAACTGATGAACGGACGAACCATTTTTCTGTTTGTGAAAACTTTGCCTTTTTCAATTTGATTCAGATGAAGCATGGTGATGACATCTAACTTCTATTATGCAACACCACGTTTCTCCCAAATCCCTATCCAACTAGATGATTAAACACTGACATACCAGCAAACCCTCTCAGTTTCTGTCACTCTCCCGTTCTAGCTGTCTGCAATTTGTCTAGTGTGTTTGCAGTTGTCGTTGCGTGCGTTATTAGATGTTGCCTCTTGTACTGTAGGCACAGATAATTATTATCATGCTTAAATGGCCAACGTGCCCTTCGGTGGCTGCTGGGTATGAGGGGCGGCGATGACGGTTATAGTGAGACTGACTGACCGACCAACTGATGGTAGGGTACCTGACAGTCTGTTATTTCTATGGAGGGATTGCATTCAAAATGAAAAACGTTTTTGTTGCTGGTTTGTCTGAAGACACGAAAACAAGGAAAAGCTGCTTCATTGATAAGCATCCTATTATTTGCCCTATTATTTTTCATTTTCTGTGTTCACAGAACAGGGAAGAGTGTGTACTTCTAAATTTGATGCAGAAAAAAGAAGCATTGTTCAGAGCTACGTACATCTTGAGGTGCATTTTCTCGTTATCTTTTACTAGAATCCTTTCCACGGAGCTAAATAAATTGCAGTTAATATTAAGATGAACCTACGTGACGTACTGACGGAAAAACAGAACACGGACCATGAAGACTGAATAAGGCGTGGGTTGTGAACCCTGGCCTTTGGTTGTGTTCGTGCTGTCTGCCAGTGCCCTCTCCAGCTGTTCAAACATTGGTTTTGTGCAGATAGGTCATTTGGGGTCGCCCATTTAAGAACGTCGGCAAAAAGTGAGGGAGGGTCGCCCAGATTTAAGGTCCTCGTGTGCGGACACCAAGAAGAGTTATTCCCAGTGCTGACGTTCGCATCTGTTTGGTGCGTAGTTATTTCAGTGCAGCCCGTGGTTTAAACGCTGACCTCAGTTAGAGCAGTCTGCTGCAGTGGACCTAATTAGGGGTCGTCCATAAAGGACGCCCCAACAGTGACGTACTTTTGACCCATCCCTCCCCTTGTCCGCAGTTGACATTACCCTCCCCTCCCTTTTATGGAGTCCTAAGGCATAGATTTGTCTGCCATTTGAATGAAGCGCTTTCATACATGGGCTCTAGTGAAATAGCTGTGGGCCTATTATCAAATTTGGATGCGGACGTCAGCGTTGGGCATAACGCCCTAAATGTTTGTCCGCATTTGGATGACCCCTCCTTCCCTTCCTCTTTGCGAATGTCCTTTATGGACGACCCATTAGAGTAGCGAGGAACGCCTTCGAGAGGTTTTTGTAGTGGGTGCTGTTGAATTGTTTGTGTGCGGATGTCTGCCTACGTTATGCACATTCGTACTTAAGCTGGCCAATGCTTTAACACACGTTTACTTTCATAATTACGTAAGTACATTCATACGTGCAGGTCGTTGGGAGCCGAACGACTAGGTCACAGTCGGCCATCTCAGTTGTGATCGAGTTTATGCTGGCGGGAGTCAGTTTTAACATCCTGATAGCATCCGAATAGTTACCGCATTAATTACTGCGACGAGTCCAAATTTCAATTGAATTTTCAAGTGATACCCACTCAGTCGTTGACTGCCGTGGCTTCGCCAAGGACCCGCGGAAATTACGATGCCCATTGACCAGAACACTGGCTCTTACCGCCCAATCGCTGTTTCCCGCCCTTGAACCTTCCAAAATGTTGATCCCTTGGCCAAAAGTTAAAAAATTCATCCATAACTGTTGCTGACGTAGGCGTTTTATAAATTAGTCCTTGTAGGCTATCTACCTGAATAATCCTTATCGCTATTTACATTAACTTGTGCGCCATTTCGTCCGTTTTCTTTGGCCACAGAATGTGTGATTCTGCGTGAATATTCCCGGTCCTCTAACTCCATTTAAGGCGTCATAAGTGTCCGTATTGTGTCTCGGGCTGATAGTCTGTGCACATGAATAGTGGCGTAGCAATGGCATCCATTCAGAGGGCAGTGCGGATCTCGGTAGCGGGCGATTTTTGGCTGGAGCAGGATGGAAGATCTGTTGGTAGAGTAGAGGGACTAAGAAAGCATATCCCATTCTGAATATGACAGTTGGAGAGAAAAGGAATCCTCTACATCCCCTGAAAATCGTGCACTGGAATTTATAGAGCGTCCTGAAAGCAAAACCAGCAGGTTTATTCTGCTGCGTTCGACCAGGTTTAAGGTGGAAGGTTGTGAAAAACTCGGGGAAGGACACGCCCTCACTACTGCTTGTCGAATTCAAGCGGCGGGAAGACATAACGGAAAGATATAGCGGGTCAGCGTTCCGAGGTGAAGACTAAGAGAGTCCACCCCCAAACTTGACCAGATAAGAGAGATTAACTCAGACCAAGAGAATAACCGATAAGGGAGACCCGTGTAATTTGAACCCCTTAAGAAAACCGGCTTATTAAACCCGTCATATAGCAAACAAAGTCAAGCATTGAATTATTGCATGCAGCTAGTGAAAGTCTACAAAATAACGCATGAAATTACTGCTTAATTTTATTTAACGTAGAAAGAAACGAAAAAGAAATGTTTTTTAAATTGGTCCAAATTACACACTGCCTTGTGTAATTTGGACCGGGTGGTTCTAATTACACTACGTTTACTTTGCATACCGTCAGGAAACAATGTCTGTACTTTGTAGGCCTAAATTTCAACAGTGTTGGTAAGCCATCGAGTAAGACACTTCATATATCGAGCACGGTCCATACAGTTAGTTCTTCAACTTCCGGCACTTGCTGTGCATTATAACATTACAATTATCACATTACTTTGAATGTGACAGATCTGCACACGCTTCATGTGCCCACAGCTTACATTTTTCGCATTGAATCCATGCCTCTTCATATGTTTCACCACATACCAAACAATGATATGCGGTATTGTCATCTCTGCACTGCTGTTGAGCGGTTTTTCTTGCCTCTGTCTCATAAGCTTTTGATTTGTTAAGGCCACGGTTTGATTTCCTGATGCCGGGCTTGCCGGCCACTCTTGCCTTCGTAATTCCTGATCCAGCGGTCTTGAAGCATAATTGTTTCTTCCCATTACCAGCAGTCTTTTTGTCACCCTTGTTCTGTTTTGCCTGCTTAGCTTTGAGACGTTCTTCAACTATAAGTTTGTAGCCTCCATTGTGTTGCCTCGTCTTTTCTTTGTTTCACTGGTGCGATGTGGCAGCGGACTTATTTCTTGAACAGATATCCACTTACGTGGAGCTTTGCCGTGACTTGAACTTGGCGCCTGGTTGACAACGCTAGCCAACAACGATGCGATATGATCACTGTGCTGCGTTCCAGTAAGCTTAACTGTGCCATCATTGTTGTCTTCAAGCAATGGGTTGTCGCTGGATACGCTCGTCTCGGTCAATTTCGAATGAGTGGTTTCTACTGGCGAGATAGCAATTTCCTCAGCTGCTGTATGATTGGCTCTCACTGCTGCCATGTTGACGTATTCCACTGCCACAGTGCTGCCTGTGGCATTAGTGAATTCAAGTCCATCAGCAAACGAATGGGAAGCCGCTTGAGCCAAGGTAATAGATGTACCAAGAGATTCAGTAGGTCCGGTTAAAGGCAGTTGTGGCACAGCCCTGTTCACAGAAACTTCTTCAACTGCAGCTGCGGCCATTGCAAACATATTAACAGAAGCATTAAGCTTAACAGGTGACTTTTCCACAAGGGTTACATCAGATGGCGCAAAATCACAGTCTTTGAAGACATGACGATCAACTGGCCAAATTCCTGCATTTCTGAAGCCATTTGCGGCCGTCTCAAGCGATGCTGCTCTCTGATAAGCTATTCCAAATATGTGACACACCTGAAAGTGAGTGAGTGGCTGTCCGGGGTTATGTCGCATCCACTTATCTGCTTTTTGCCCATAATAAATACTTAATGGACGAAAGAAAGCCACGTCCAGTGGTTGCATGCGACGAGTCGTATGGCTGGGTAAAGATAACATAACCACGCCAGCCTCCCTAGCCAACTCCAGTGCCTTCAAGTTCTGAGTATGACAAACATGGCCGTCAACTATCAGGAGCACTTTCCGAGCCGGATCGGGCTTAGCAAACGTTATGAAATGTGCCATCCATTCGCCGAATAAATCCACCGTCATCCAGCCGTTCTCCTGGCATTTGAAAAGTGTACCGGGGGGGGGGCACCATCTTCAAGCTGAGGAGTCCTTCGTTTTCGTGGAAAGACAATCATGGGGGGAATAAAATGTCCTGATGCTCTCGTACAACATAGGAAGGTAACGTTGGCTCCTTTCTCAGCAGATGTAATACTTCCAACCTGGGACTTTCCTTTCTTAGCCAAAACTTTTCCCGGTTTTTGCACTGCAGTCAACCCTTTTTCATCGGTATTATAAACTCTATCTGCAGTCTAACCATGTTCTTCAACCAGTTTTTCCAGGAGATCGAAGAATGCATTCACTCTGTTCCTGTTGAAACCCGACGCTTGGGCCAATGACGTTGACTGCGGACTGCGCATTGAGATTTCAGGATGTTGTTTGAGAAAACCAGCCAGCCACTTCTTTCCAGCTTCTGTTTTTTCTTTATTAAACCTGCTCGCAATTTTGTTAATATCAGCTATATGAAATGCTAGTTTGCGCAGCTCTACACGCTAAAGCCATAGAACATAGCCTCCATTTCCAAAATATGCTTCACCAGTTGGTCTTCCAATTCGGGTGGAAGGTCCGAGTTTCTACCCAGATGCTTGACATAACCTCGTGCAGTTTTGTCCGAGCATATATCAGGTGCCTTCTAAGAGTAGCTTTTGGGATTCCGAATGCTCTGGCGGCAGCGTAAAGGCCTGTGCCATTGCTAAAAGTTTCTAAGGCAGACGACATATCTGCTGAAGTCCATTTGCCGTGGTTTCCCTTCGAAATTCTAGCCGCTCGGGTTGTCATGGTCGAATCAGGACTAACGACTCTGTAAAACAGAAAACATTAAAATGTAAAAAAAATTAAATGTATTCGGGATTTTCTATACCGACCGTATGGCCTCGACTCTGTCCATCTTTCAACGGATCTATCGGGTGAGATCCTTCACCACCGGTTCCCGTTTGAATGGGAGCCACGCCATTTAAGGACCGTGCCAGCCCGAGATTATATAGGCTACCAAACAACTGTATTCCTGGAGTCAAGTAGAAAATATTATTCAGATCAAATATTACCGATATATCTTATTTCAGCTTAAACAACCGCAGTGCGGCGTTTGTGTACACTGAAATATATGATGCGTGTAATTTGGACCACCTGCCGTTTAATATGGACCAGGGTCCATATTACACACTCAGTATAGGTCGAAATTATACGACTGTCGTGCTTAAATTAGAATGCGTAAATTCCATAAATAATGAAAGGCAGCAACTACAATTTTACTTTCAGCATAAACGGCATAAATTGTCGAACAAATTGCGGTTCTGCATGCTTGTATGATACCTTGCAATATATTTTTAGAATACAGATAACTTGGAGTTCAAAATTATATCACGTAACGCAGAAACCTTTAAACTTGATTTTAATGCGTTTACTTCGATCTGAAGCGGTAAACTCCGAAATAAGTATGGCAGCCCGTCTCAAGGGACTAAAGAACAAGATGCCGGTAAATAAGTAAAAGCGTAATAGGCAAATACAGCGTTGATCCAGATTACACGACGGTCCAAATTACACGGACGGGTCTCCCTTATGTCAAAGTCCGGATCGGGTTACCCAAGTGGATCAGGAGTCGACACGGTTGATACCCACTTCATATAAGTCTGTCACAACTTGCAGCTCACAGCTGACTGAAACGCTATTTGCTTGCAAATAGCGAAGCTATAGAGAAAGGACCTTCGCTGTCAGAGCTCCATAGGAATTCTACCGCATCTTTCAAAGCAAAATTTATTAATTGTGTTGGTTGAGAACTGCCAACATTTGAGTCCCGCTACGAGAACTTACAATACTTTGTAAGTTGTGGATGCTGGACACATAAACGTTTGGGACTGGAAGTCCTACACAAGGAAATGTAGCGAGAACGTGATAGTGGGGAGAGGTGTCGACCGATATCCAAGTGCCTACGGTGGAAAGACATAGAGACATATCATAAGATTCCTCTGTCCCTGCAGAAGCTAAGCAAACGAGTGGTGTTTCATATTAATGGCTGTAGTTCTATGTTTAGGAGGTGTATAATGGTGGTGAAGAGAAAGACGGCAGTTACAAAGGCACTCGAAAAGGCACCGACAATTGCCGGTAAAGGAACGAACCCCGTTCTGAGAAAAGGCCATCCTCAGGACGTTGCTCATCCAGCGATAGCTAAAGTAGCAGAGACAGAGCTTTACAGTATTGACTTACTTTAAGGAAACGTCAATCCTTAACCTTCCTTGGAGAGAGCAGACACCATGGGCAGAGATGGCACGGAACAGCCATTTCACTTTGAGAGTAGAAGGGGCAGTGATGGCGGTGGATATGAGCGCACAATTGGGCTGGAGTCACCCTGGCCCCGCGGCGGTGACTCCAGCCACACTTTTATTGACAAGGATGAACTTAGGCGTATACTACCGATCTTTAGAAACGAATCGAATGTTATGATCGGAAACTAGTTGCAGTTGGTGTGAATTCAAACTATACTCGTCTGCAGTGCGGCAGTGGATTGGTTATCGTTTCAGCAACTACGATTGGTCATTACCGTATATGCACAAGAAGCTCCACCATTGCTTTGTGCGCCTGCGTGAAGATTTTAATTACGCGACCGGGGCTGTATGACGTTGGCAGGTGGCCACGAGTGGGAAGGGGACGGTGAAGGGAGGGGGACGGTGAATGGCACAGGTGCAGTCGGCAACCTTCCACGTTCTTTTGTTAACTGTAGAATGCTAGCAGGCTTCGATCGGTTAAAGTGGAGCAGACATTGCTAGTGTTCACGCTTGAGCGGTCCTGTGGGGTTGTAGCAGGCGGTTAGAGGCTTGATGAGAGCAGCGAAGAGGGAAGTGCTTAATGCTATTTTACGCTCCAGATACGCACCAAGTTCAGTTCGACAAACAGGGAGCCTGAAACTAGTGGGCAGGCTGACGTCGAGCGCTGCCGGGGTGTAATCGCAGTGGATATGGAACAATCACTGTGAATTTTTAGTCTTGTCAGAGGTTTTCCATGGCTCGGCAGTTGTTGCGACGTTATACTCTTTCGTGACTGGATGTTGTCGTCTCAAGGGTAGGCTATTGGAAATGCATCGTCTTTGCGCCGATACGACGTCACCACAAAATTCAACTTAGCAAACCTGTAGTCCTTTCAATCTTAACAAGTATTATCGAGGTAAGAACACAGTGATCTTTCAGGGATATCAGAAATAGGAAGGGAGAGGAGGCTAGGGTGGGTTGTGTTTAAGCTGAGACAAATGGGAAGACTGAGTTTCAAATAGTTTCAAATAGACTGCATTAGGCTGCACGCAGCGTAACGACACGAATAAGGAAGAGCAGTTTATTAAGCTTGCCTGATAGGCAGCTATGAGTATGTGCTGTTAAAGACCTCATTTTCTCGGCATATGAGGACGGGTGGCCAGCCCTGTCCCGCGCTGTCTGATCTTCCCACTGACACTGTACGATCAGTGTACTCATTTTAACTGAGTTGGCAAGGGGCAAATGGAGCCAAAATCTCAAAACAAATCTGCCCTTGCTAGGATTTCAACTGCCAACTTCACGATTGACAATCCAGCATGCTATCCAGTTGCGGCTCCAGGAATGCTTGCGTGGGGTCAAGGGCATTTCCAGAGGGGCGCCACATTCTGCCAGTCAACCATCCACGGTTATGGTCTTAGGGGCGCCGGCATATAACCACAAGGAGTGCGGGAGGAGGGGCGAGCTGCCCCACGCCTAAAGCTAAATCCGCCACTGACACTATCCTAAGACTCGTTTTATGACCATCAATAAAAAACAGAAGCCATCGAACTAACTAAAATTTTCACTAAGTTCAACTATGCGCTTAGCATATCAATTAAGCGAAAAATTGAAGAGATGATCGGGACGCGAATGTAATAACATTGTCCCAAATCGAAATGGAAAATGGTCACATTGACCTATAACGCATTTTCGCTGTAATGTGATGCATGAACTCTACAGGTGCTAAAGCCATCACCATGTTAGCTCAAATGATGTCATGGTGGCAGACAGCTTACTTAACTTAGCCTACATAAACTCGGCTGATTATTAGAATTGTTAATGTCTCGACAATGACGCGCTGATTATGGATAGCTACTGTATTCCAAGTTCATTAGTTATTATTAATCAGTTAGAATGGCAACTGAAAATGACGAATACACAACTTGCAACCAAAGAACAATGGAACAGTGTTATAATTCAGACATGGTTACACATGCCCCAACACAAATGTCTGACTATTCTGAATAAGTCATACAGGAAATTGGTGACTGTTGCCAGATAAGTTTGTTGACTCATCCATTGTGCGGCTTGCAATGGCCCAGTAACTGATGACAAATCGACGTTTGATAGTGAATAAGAAGAGTTATGGCTTTCTACTAAAGCCATCTGCAAATTTAGTCAAAATTTGCGGAATAACAAACTTATAAGACAAGCAGTGACTGGAGGATATTAGCGTTTAAAAGACTTCGTGAAAACAGTGCCAGCCGTGATATTGGCAATTCAAAATCATGTGGCAGGAAACCAGCTTTATGTGTCTGAAGCGGCACTTTGAGAATTTGTCAGCCAGGTGATCTTGCTGACTAAATTTTGTTGCTGTCCGGGTTCACCGTATCAGTACTGCAGAAAGAAATCGGCTCCAGGGGGCCCAACTTATTCTTTATAAGATTCAATAGATTCCCTCATTCAGACATACGTTCAATGCGTGTGTATATTGAATGGACGATCGTACTCGTAAATTTGTAAAGCGCCTCTTCAAGGTAGCCTCATCAAAGGAGCTCCCGGCCCGTCGTCCCAGAACTGGGGAATAATACGGTCTTCAAGCGCTTACGGAAGAGGGAGGGATAGAAGCTCCCCTAGAAGGTCGGCAGGTAAGTCATTCCAGGAAGCAGGGCCAGCAATAGCAAAGCCGCGGCGCTGAGCGACGTCAGTTCGAGCTAGAGGGACGGAGAGATCACCCCGAACCGACGAACGCAGTGGTATGCGGCCAGGAATAGAAGGGGATGCAGACCTTCCTTAGAATATAACGGAGCACAGCCAACAAGACGCTGATTGTCTACATCACTGGAATAAAGGTAAGCAGTCGAGCTATATTTGAATTTTCGGGAAAAATTTCCTTTGTAGAACACACAGTTGTTAATTGTTTTGTGGTTTCATTTTCATTAGTAGATGTAAATGATTGATAGGTTATGGACATATATATGGAGCTGCGCAGAGGCACCTTGACGTAATCCTACGCATTAACCAATGCAGTTAACCAAGTCAGCGTTTGCTGAAACCGTTGCTTCAAAGACCGGATTCTTTTGTGCACGCAGCCTGATTTAGGGTTGGCCCTTACAGCAGTGAGAGATTCAACAGGGTGTGATTGACGTACGCCAAGCGCTCACTGACTTGGCCGGCTGATTTTGTTTTGCCAATTGTTTACTCCCTATGTCCCAGACAATGTTTTTGGTCTTTGTCTAATCCTGCACCACCAATGCGCCCTGTCTTCTTCTTCTTCTCTTCCGTCAGGCGTGTGCCGACGATGAAGTCTGAACAAGATGCCTCCACTTTGTTCTATCCTTGATTGTATGAATGGCAGTCTCATGTCCAATCCCTCGATTTCCAGATCTTCCTTCGTATTGTCCATCCGTGTCTTTGTCTGTCCGACTCCGTGTTCCATCCACATGGCCATATAGTGCTCTGGCTGGTAGTCTTCCGCTGTCCATCCTCGTTACGTGCCCAAACCAAGTCAGTCTTCTTTCTCTAATGTCCACCAATGTCTTCTCCTGTCCCAGCTTCCCCCGGGTCACCTCACTGCGGATCTTATCTCGTCTGCTCCTGCCCAGTATTATTCTTACTTCTTAGCCAGCTCATTTCCGCCACCAGCAGTCTCCTTTCATCCCCCTTGGATGAATGCGCCCTGTAAGGTATTTCTATTAGGATTTTAGTTTTGCATGGTTCATTAGGTTTCGCGATTCGGTTAGGCTACATTTATTGCATTTATTTATCCCCTCAAGGGAATAAAAAGGCTTGTTATTTATAGGCGTAGACTTGTTAGGTAGGAAGAAGCATACGCAAATGCCCTTTAATGCACTCATTTCGCAGCATGGAACAAATTCTGCGTTATAAAAGTGTTGCTCAGTGTGGTATAGGCCTTTGCGAATGACTCCACGTGCATTTCGCTGACGAGGGCTTCAACTTTTAGGCGTGTGTGGTTTCGCGTGTGTGTGTGTGGTGTGTGTGTGTCTTTGTCTCCCAAAAGCAGCATTTGCCTTTCCATGTGTGTCCTTACTTCCCTGTCACAGCTGCGTGTCTGCGGTTATAAAGCTACCGAGGTAGCAGAAATCATCCATGATCTCAATCTCTTCAACAATCATGATCTTGTCCATTTCATTCCATTTTCCTATATTCCTGCTTTTAGTTTTTTCGGGACTGATAGTGAGTCCCACCTTCGCTGCCTCCTCCAGGGCTTTAGACATTAGTTCTTTCATGCCTTTCCAAGTGCTGTCCAGCAGGGCGATATCATCTGCAAAGTCCAGGTCTTTTAACCAATCGCTGTTTATCCATTTCAGTTCAGTGTTACTGCCTTCTGTCACTCTCACATCACCCAATCCACAGTAAGGACAAAAATCACTGGTGACAAAACACATCCCTACCGCACGCCAGTTACCATCTGAACCACTCACCCACCTCTCCTCCGTTTCTCACAGTGCATCGTCTGCCATCATAAAGGCTCTTGATGACATCAATTAGCATAGTTGGAATTCCATAACCCTTCATTATCTTCCACAGTGACTCTCTGTGAACACTGTCAAATACCTTTTTGAAATCAATGAAGTTAATCAGTATAGGAACCTCCCACGTTAGAGTCTTAGTTATCTATCAAAGTGTGAAAATTTGTTCTCAGCAGGATCGCCCTGGTCTAAACCCCGCTTGTTCCTGTCTCTGCTTTTTGTCTACAGCAGCCCTTATACGATTCAGCATCACTGTGGCCATGACCTTTCCAGGAATTGACAGTAGAGTAATGCTTCTCCAATTTGAGCATGCACTCAAATCTCCGTTTTTATGGATCGGAATGATGGTGCCGTCTCTCCATGCCATCGGTACTCTGCCTATTGTCCATATGTTGTTGCACAACTTTGTTAGCTCACTCATCATTGTCTCACTCCCATATTTAATCATCATGATGCAGATACATTATGGCAAATATATGCCATTACATATTAGACATCAGTACTTAGTTTAAGCCTGAGTCAGCGGCAGATTTAGCCATACGCGTGGTGGGCGGTTCGGCCCTCCCGCCCCTCTTGGTTATAGGCCTATCCTGACGGCTATGCCGGTGACTCTCAGACCAGATGCGTGGCGCCCCTCTGGGAATGCTCTTCCCTCTCACGCAAGAAATCCCGAGCCGCTACTGGTCAGAGTGCTTTGTACATATACCCGCATATTATACTGATGGAATTAACTTCAGAAGAGGATGACCTTCTTTCAGAGGATGGATTTTCTTCTCCTCTGTGAACACGATGCAAACCCACACGAGCACGATTTAAATTGGCCTTCACAGATGCCAACTTACTCATCAAAGCTGCCTTTCTTGGTGTCAGTTCTGGAGATTTTGAAGCAGGTGATGTGATGCATTCCGGTGATTGTGCAGTCATGGATGGCGAACCAAGAATTAATAAATCACCAAATCCTGCACTGTCATCACTTGCTCTGACCTTTTTTAAATTGCCGTGTCTTTCTGTTGGTGGCTTTCTTCTTTTTGGAGCTGCTGCTGCTGACAACTGTGGGAAGTTGAATATTGTTGGCACAGCAGTATGGATGAGTGAGTTCCTGGTTGTGACGTTCATAAACATGCGGTCTTCAAAGTGTTCACCACAGACCATGTAGTTGGCATGCAGCTCAACAACTGTCTTTTTGTCAAGGTTTGCTGTGTGACAGTTGATAACCCACTGTTTGTATCTGGAAAACAATCAACATTCACTGCTGAGTTATGGAAGTTAATACAAACATTTAATAATTTATTATTTAGCCAACAAACTTTCAAGGCATTATAGTCTAGCTGTTTGTTCACTTGACTGCCAGTGCAGAGGTTGGAAGATAAGTCCCTGGCAAACAGAAAGAAAATTCAACATTCCTGTCCCATTAGCAAAATCTAGCAATTTCACCTACGAAGTGAAAATACTGGGATTAATCATGCATTTGATACGCCTACACTCAATGGACTTTTGTATGTTCTCATTAATTTCATGTAGTCACATCAGCATTGTCGTCTCTGTATATCTTAATGCTCAGTTTGCAAAGAATTGGTTGTACACCTGATATGTAGGCCTAATATGCTAAACTCTGAGAAAACAGCATTTCACCATAATTGGGCTACAATACGCAATAGATGACGCCTATCAAATCAATTTGACGGGGGTATGGGACGTTGGGGCATTATTCACGTGTCGGGGTAACTGCGCTAATCACCTCGGGATCGCTCAGTGGCAAGTAAAATGAAGCCATTCGATCAGTGATTCGGTGACTTTGATTGAAAATACCTCTGTGGGTCCTTCGAAAATCCGAAAAGGCTCAACTTCTTTCCTTTCACGTTATATATAGCCAATATTATTACAGCAGACAACGGTACAACCCTTGTGATTTGACGCCATCGCTACCGTGGTCTTTCTAACCCAGTCACAGCCAGTTGGCAGGCTTGTGCCCTTGATTACATGATTTTGCACGGCAAGAGGGCGGAGCTTCGGATCTATCTACATATAATAATCTGTACCTTGACCGCCAGGTGGCGCTTTCTGATCTTAAGTACATATTCCCGGGAGAGCTTCGCATATGTCTGTTTATATAGGATATGTGTTCGATGGGTGTTTTGTACGTTGGAAAGTTCTTTCAATCAACGGTGATTTCGGAGGTAAAAGTCAGATAAATACTTGAGATCGATATTATTGGAACCCAGGTGTTGATAGGATTACCCGGTAAGGTAAGAGATCGGATCTATGATTTTTAAGAGGTTACGCCTCTGATTAAAATCTGATGTCGGCTTAGTTGTCCACGGCCGCCGTTTTGAGACTTGTGAAAGAGCTGGAGTTTGATTGATAGTTGTTCTTTGGTTTAACCGTGCGATTATAATCTGGTGTTCTTTCAGTTGTGATAATTTGACATCTCGAATTTGTTTCTTCAATATAGGGCCTGATGAGGAGAAGTTATCCACTCCCTCACCAGCGTCTTTCCATCCAAGATTTTTAGGGCGCCAATTAGAGGAGTTATCTGGCCGGATGACGGAGTTTGGGGATGCAATGCAAAGTGTAACGCAGCGCCAGGATCTTCTGGAGCAGTCTTTAGCGAGCTCCATGAGTAGAATGGCCCAGTTACTCGAAGGCGTGATGAGTAAAATAGATAAGCTTTCGGAGGGATTTCCGGTGGATACAGGGACCACCACGAATCCTGACTCGTTGGTTAGGCGAGTTGCCTTCAGACCGAAGGCCGCGGACAATCAAAATGTGGATATGACCACTGAAGCATCCTGGGAAGGTTATGAGCCCGTTCAGGCTATGGGGTTGAATCCCCTCAATAAATACACAGACGATTTTCAAGTGATAGACTTCCAACAACCTATAGGTCCCGGAGAATCGGCCGTTGGGTTTAGTGACTCCCCCCTGGGTATGAAGAAGCAGCAGCCCTTTTGATACAGTTGAGTAAAATAGATGCAGGGTTGTCTGCCGACAGCCGCCACCACGTGACAGGCTGAGTGACAAACCGCGGCCGTGGCTACCTGGCAGACCGGATGAGAGATGTTTGAAGAGAAAGAATCAGGCAATCTCGTCGCCTCTTCTACACCCCAGAGAGGTCTATGTTACAATGCTAATGGAGGGAGCAGTAAAATTGGTATAGTTGTGACCTCACATTTTCTCTGGGGTCTACTTTACAATGCTAATTGAGGGAGCAGTAAAATTGGTCTAGTTGTGACCTCATATTTTTGGACCAAGGGGTGCAATTTGGCAGACATCTGCCACCCTCCCATTCAAGCAGAAGCAATAGTTTAGTTAGACGCAGCAGTCACGGATCAGTGAATGCTTTTGGACAAGTAGGCCAGTGTATACGACATACGTAACTATGTGTAACTTGTGACATGGTAGCCATCAGGGCCGGCGCCAGAATATTTGGCGCCCTAGGCGAACCTGTCGCACTTACCGCCGGTAAGTGCGATAACCAGAGGCGTCGATTCGTCGTAAACATTGGGGGGGCGGGCCTATTATGGAGGTCTGGGTGCGAAGCCCCAATTGGATTCCAGGGACAAAGCCTCTGACATGGGGGTAGGAATCATGAAGTAGGCCTAATGCAGGCATAAATAAAGCCCAACATCTCAATAGACAAAAAATGAGAAATGTCACTAATATTAGGCCTATTTACAGTGGAATGTCAACGCACACAACAGTTATGAACAGTATGTCAGTAATGCTAAAGCAGCGCAATCTGAGCACATAATTAACTCGGCAAACTCTGTTTCGGCCTTCAGATCTCGACTAAAAACTCACCCCTTCCTCAACTCATTTCCTCGGTAGGCTGTCTCTGTGCCTCCTTGGTTTCACCTTGGCTTTTCGACCCGGACTCACCACGGAACTTGGCTTGGACAATGATTTTGCTTAGTAGCGACAATCGACTGATGCCTTGAGCATTATTACAGGGGCGGTAAAGAAGTTCTTAGATTATTATTTATTATTGTTATTATTTATTCAACATTGAAATTGCCGAAAATGTTCCCGTTAACTGTGCTTCTTTTAGCAAACTGTGCGCTAGTGTCACTACGTCCAATCTGTCAAGAATGTCTTTGTTAGCATGGCACACAGACACAGCGTTTAACCGTTACTGCGTCATAGTACTTCGCATCCAGTTCTTTAGCCGACGCAAGGCACTAAACTCATACAGATAAGATGGATAGTTGACTCAGCTTATGAAAATTTTCTATACCTGGAGTTGAACATTGGAAAACTAATTAACTGGCTTACAATTTCATCTCATTGCATCTAGGCCTACACTGAAAGAGTGATGAAAAGCTGATGAGCCTACCTCCATAAGTGCAATTTCACCATCAATACTGTCATCTAGTCGTTTCCGTTTTATAGCAAATTTATCTATTTTCGTTCACCAAATTCAAACAATGTTTCTAAAATTTTACTTGTTCAAAATTAACGAAATCCTATATACGTATATTTAACAGAGGAAGCTTTCTTCGGCCAGCGATGCAGAGACTGCGTGGGGATTATAATTATAAAGGTCGACTATAGGTACATAAGGTACATGTATATGGTTTTGTAGCTGAAGAAGTTAAATTAGTGGCTTACATCCCTACTGCTTGACTGGTCAAAGATGACATCCAGATGGCGATGGCAGTAATGTGAGGGCATTGTTTGACCTGCATTCCATTAATTTTTCAGGGTTCTGTCAAATCTTGCTATAAATCTGTGCTCTCTGGCGACCTGTGTGGCTTAAGATCTGTATGTCTGACTGCCAGTGACTCAGTTCCCTTGGTCGAACTGCGTATAATTATAACTACATATGTACTGATGTAGTACATATTCATATACAGTGTATCTGTCTTTCTGTCTGTCCGTTTGTCTAACTAAGCAAAGTTAGGCATAGACAGCAATACCTAGAGAGGTACAATTGGAAATTACGGATGGCATTGTTTACTAATGTCTTAAAGTGAAGACTGACAACTAAAATTGTCAGTCCAGAGCTGCCTTATACCGATTTTACAGCTAAAATATTGCCGGGGCCCAAGTAATGCCCGGGCCCCCAGGCTCAAAATATTGCCAGGGCCCGGGCCCCAGGGGCACCCATAGGATCGACGCCACTGGCGATAACTAATTAATATTAAATTAACTAAGTTAATATAACCTTCACAGAGGAATGCAGCCGAATGCTGCATCTTTAATTAGTATAGTGCTGTTCATTATAATCATCTTCGAATCATTATTACTTCTAAATCAAACAAACATATAGCACTTAATTTTTAAATTTTCGTATAATTCATTTATTAATAGATGGTGGCAAAACGGCAGCAATGTTTAAAAAATATATTTCTTTATGTAGCTTTTCTGCTGCCCCCAGAAATGTTCCGCCCAATGCGGGCGCCTAGTTCGCCTAGTGGTTAAACCGGCCTTGGTAGCCATTTGGTTTCAGCACTCGCTTTGTACTGGTGTACGAGGAATCGGGATTTCTCAGCGAATTACTGTGTAGGGACCTTGAGCAGGTCCTTCCATACAATCGTTCAGCACTACCATTTAATATTTTGTCGTTAGAAAAGGTGGCACTTAATGCAGCACCACCCCCACCGCTTTGGAATAAACTCCCGCCAGAATTGCGACAGTTGTCTGGTCAATCATACGAACTCACCAACACTTCACCTCTTTCGGTTTCTGCGCAGGTCTTTCACTCAAGACTGAAAACACTTCTTTTCCAGAAATCTTATCCTGATTCTTCCTCTTCCCCTCATCTCTCTTCTCGCTTCAATTTCAAACAGCATCCACCGTAGCCGTCCGACTGTCTGAGTGCCTGACTCCTGGATCTTGACCCTTTTGCCTATCGATTTTGTTTTGACTGAGCGCCTGTGAATAAGCTGGTTCCCGCGACTTAGCTTTTGTTGAGCGCTGTAGAAATCTCGAGATTACGATTACGATTAGTATCTCTTAAAGTGCCACACACTTGGCTAACTGTGTTTGAACAAGTGTTTTAAGGTGCAAAAATGCATTTAAGCCGATTAAAATGAAATAGTAGGCCTATGTATATGGAACGGTTCCAAGAGAAAGGTCCAAAACAAGAAAAGGCAGGATGAACTGGAGTTGACTGGTATATGGAGGTGCGGCACCTGATTCAGAGGCAGCAGACTGATTAGGGGCCTCTACTTCTAATACACAAAGACGAGTTTTGAGTATTGACCCGATATCCTTGACAAATTTTCTGTTGTAGTGACTTTCACAGTAGCCATTTACAGTAAGATTACTGTTAAACAGGAACAACTTTGTCACAAATTACCTTTTAACAGTACTTCTTATCTACTTTTTGACAATACGTTTGTCATTTGCACCAGGTTTTGTGATATCATTTGTTTTATGTAACAGGACTTAAATGAAAAGCTTATCTTTATCCCGCCAAGTGAAAATGGCTGCCAAAATCGTAAGGAAACTTCAACTACTCATAGCGTTATTCGCTGCTGTTGCATGCGGACTACTCTTGAACTACTATGGGTTTCTTTTCGAGGTTATACGCGTTGAGGTTCGGGTCAGCGTGGAGGACAGTGCCAATATTTCGACTGTCCGCGCGCTGCTTAACCAAGGGTCGGACAACGTGTCCGAGTACGTTGTTCCCAACATCGTTCACTTCATTTGGTTCCGCAAAAGCAACAAACATGAAATGTCGTTTATCAACTACATCAGTATCATCAGCGCTCACCGGATTCAGAAACCGGAAAGGATTCTGCTTCACTGCAACTTTCTCCCGTCTGGCAAATGGTGGGACCGACTCTGGAATGATGTCCCGCTACAGATCATGCACCGTGAGCCCCCGGCCACCATCTACGGACAAAGACTGATGCACATCTACCACCAAGGAGACATCGCCAAGATCGAAATCCTGCTTGAATACGGCGGAATCTACCTTGACTATGACGTAATCGTCGTTAACAGTCTAGATCCGGTTCGCAAGTACGATGCTACGATGGGCAAAGAGAAACCACCGAAATTCATAGCGGGGATCATAATCGCCAGGAAGGGGTCGACGTTTCTGCGGTTGCTGCAAGAGTCGTATCGAAACAATTATCGCGCTTTCGACTGGGACTACAACTGTGCACGAGTTGCGTACGAGATCTATGTCCAGCGCCCGGATCTGTTGCATGTGGAGCCCTTCAAATTCACAACCCCAGACTGGAAGGACCGGCACTTACTGTGGTACAGCATCATCGACTGGAAACAACTGTTCGTGATACACGTAATGGGACATTTTAACTTTGAAGAGTACAACCCTGAGAAGATCAAGACCATCAACAGCACATTCGGACAGGCCATGCGATACATCTACTATGGCTCACCTGATCTCATGCTAACATAGGACTAACCCCTAATCCATGACTGTGCAACATGGCTTCCGTGCGTTAAAAGACAGGTCTGGGTTTTCCGTGTTTGCAAGGCATACATTCCACTTTAATCAGCGGCCTTCATTTTGATCACGTGTGTACTGTTATTGCACATTGCAGTCATGCAGAAATTGTAAATGTAAATATGTAGGTTTTATATAGCGACCATATTGCCGCGACCCTGTTCATTTTGCAATGCATTTATCGGGTGAGATCTTTTACCAGATGCCGCTGTCCGTTTGAAGGGCACCACGCCATTTAAGGTCGCCGTACACTGACCGTTTTAGCCCGAGATTTTAATCTCTCTTATAAACCACGATCGGGATGCGAAGCGGGGATCCTCACTCACAGAGGGTTCTTGATACATTCGTTGAAAAGAGAAGTGTGCTTTTATACTGAGGCCTTTATTCTGAACGTGGCCTTTCTTGTCTTGATACAAAGTCTTCGTCGTGGACACCGTAGCGATTCTCCTTGTGTTCGTATTTTAACTGCATAGCTTATCAACACTTGTGGTCATGACTTTTACAGATCTTTTGGCTTAAGTGCAAGCAGCATCAGTTTGGCCCTGTGATGCTACGTAATTGTAATCTCCGGTTGTATTACTGATAGCAGGAACTACTCACTACTTGTGTTTTACCACATTCATCCAAAGATGTTTTGGTAGTTGTGTCAAAACATGCACCTTTGAGGCTGTTGTTAACTGTGTGTGTTATAAATGTCTTTTTAAAAATAATAATAAAACAACTACTTTTGTTTTTAACATGGATTCGTTTTTCTGTTTCATTAAGCAACGTCGGCATTGATACATTATGCATTTTGTGCACGTCATTTGAAGCATTTGCTTGGAATGATAGGCACATGGAGTTGAAGAGTTTCCTAGGACCAAGACACACGTGACTTAGTATCTTATTGAGGGCTTTTGGGCAAGAAGTAGCAGCATTTTTAGTCTTATTACTGCTACCGTGCAACGATTTGCACTCATTTGCATTCACTCCCTTGCATTCACTCATGGCCCTGGAACTAGTTTGAAAGAAAAACCGTTGTAACCGTTCCATAATTCATTTTCTATTCACTTCAATATATCACTTTTGGAACAGCTTTTTGCTTTTGATTCTAAGAAATTTCATAATTTTTGGATCATCAAGTCCGTCTCCAAATTCGATCAATACACAAAAACAACGACAATTATATCAACATAAACACAAAAACCAATTATGCCAACATTCATAGCAGAATTTCTTTTTGTATGTATGGTTTCAAAGCACTCTGGTTAATGTAACAAATAAATTGGCAATTAATAAATATATATTTAAGGAATATTTGTCCAACTGTTGTATTTTTGTGGTTCTTAATTCTGATAAAAATTCTAGGAGACATATAAAAGTTCAGCTGACCAGGATCTCTGGTTTTAAAATGTTTTAGTGGCTAAAAATCTAAATTTCTAAACCCAGGAAAAACAGAAACAAAATGCTGTCAACTGGCGAATGGTGTCCAACAAACCGAGCTTTTAGTTCCTGTTCATTCCTCTGTACAGTTTTCTTACAAGCTGAATTCCCTAAACTTACAAAAACATTAAGTCATACAAAATGATGAAGGATTTCACTTGCAGATGCTATAATGAAGTCGGCACGAAGTTTTTTAAATTCTTATTTTTGTCCTTTAGGATTTTTGTTGACCTCGAGCATTTCTAAGTTTTTCCATAATGCTTGTCTTTGCTTTTCTTTCTGTTCTCTCCTGTTTCAAAACAAATAGATCACAGGAAAAATCTTTCAATTTCTAAACAGATGGCAAAGTTACGTTAAGATCCACGGCAGGTGCTAAGGTCAAGCTATGTGAATCAGAGGGTATGTGGCCAAGTTAGGACCCAGTACACAGGAAAAGGCTAGATTACAATTCAAGCAAATTCAGTTAATTAAATTCAGCACACTCGTGTTGCCGACAGATGCGAATAATAAAGACTTCCATGTGTGAATGATAAATACTATTAGCTAATTTTGCAGATAAATCATGTGCATGACGTGATCAATAACTCCTGTAGCATCAGGGTCACAGGTATACAGTATTTATGACACAAAGATGTTACATTATAAGTGTACACTTAAACCTAATTACAGTATTAGATTATAACAAAGTTGTATTATAAGTTTTTAACGCGTTAATCGCACGCGTTAATGGCGATTAATCAACAGCCCTAATTATAACTATTGCATTCTACCAATAATACCAAAGCTCTCCAGCTGTACTTGATATATCTGTCAGATAGCCATGTTTCAGCACCTTTCAGAGGTCCCAAAAGGAGCTTGTCTTATAATATGTATAAATAATATTTTTATTATTTCTGCATTCATTAGCACCACTATCTAATGACTAAGCATCAGTTGGTGGTGCTGAACAATTGTGAGTGAAGGACTTGTTCAAGCTCCCTACACAGTAACCGTTTCACGGGAGGCTCAAGCCCATACTCAGGATTATAATTCAAGCGCTCTAACCAATCAGCTGCCGTGCCCCACCACGTTTTATTCGTATTCAGTTTGCTTTGGACTCGAATAGTGCTTCAAAGAGTTTATTTGTATTAGGCCAAAGAGTTTCTCAAATCCAAATACTAATATTAAATGCGCAGTATAACATTCATGCTTCCATCTGTGGTTTTCTTTGCTGATCTAAACTTTCCTTTCAACTTCTGTTTTGATACCTGTTAGTACAGCAATCTTTGACTCCTTTTATTTTCACTCAGTTTAACTCGAATTGAAGGCCATGTGCAAAATCAATTTCAAGTGGCACCGGCCATTCAAAGAGTTTCAGAACAACAGCTCTAAATAATCATTTAAATGACAAGCAAGTGACGAATATAAACCATGCACTTGAAATGTGACATTACAAATTTAGATTGCAAGCTTCGAGAAGCTCAGCAAGTGAACTATATAAAATATTTTTAAAATACATGTATAGTGTTTACTCATAATTTATAAATTAAAAATACTTTTCCTACTTTTGGTTTTACCTACCATTTGCATTGTATTCAGCCAATCAGCGTTATCAGTTATTTGTATTTGGCTAAATAGTAAAAAAAAATGCTACTTTGTACAACTGTAATTAATAATAGTACTAATTTATTAATGCATAACTCACTCCTTAGGGTTCACTGTTACCATGGGCAAAAAACTTAGTAATGCAGATTTTTTAAAGTAATAAAATAAGAATAGCATGTTTGGCATTACTTTGCCTGTTCTTTTTCGTAGTTGACAGTTAGATCCTCAAACAGTTTGCTGTTCATATCCGTAAAAGCCTTAAGGACGTTATAGACGAGCGTTAGGATCGCCTGGTTCGTCTGTTCTTTCGTTATGCGATACAGAGACGGAAACATGATTGGCATAACTACATCCACATTCAGTTCAATGGCATGGACAACGGCCTCATTGTTCCAATAGAACAACGCTCGCTCGGCGACCTGGAGAAATACAACACAACAGGCTCTTCCAACCGAAAATGAGTTAATGGGCTATGCAATGTAATGTGTGCATACTGATTTGAAGTATGTGGGCGTGTACCACCGCTTCCAATTTCTGCTTCGGCCTTTAACTCAAAACTGAAAACATTCCTCTTTCACAGATCGTACCCTGATACCCCTTCTTCCTCTTATCTCTCTCTCCTCTCCAATCCCAAACATCATCCACCGTAGCTGCCACGCTGTCCCTCTGCCTGACTCTTGGATCTTGACCTGGAACCGAACCCTTTTGCCTATCGATTTTGTTTTGACTGAGCGCCTGTGAATAAGCTGGTCATCGCAGCGCGGCTTTCGTTGGGCGCTGTAGAAATCTCGGAATTACGATTACCAGTAATAGTCCACTGTATGTACCAGGTAGTATGCATGAACATCTCAGTCACTGTACCTTTACCACATGCACACACTTCTAGTCATTAAAATAGCACTTTCCTGTTAACTTCTCAAAGTACTGCAAAACTTTGAAGCTGGGCCCAGCCATCATATATGCTACTTAGAACCATACTGCACCATAATGTACACTGTTGACCCACACACACACACATACTGTATAAGTATATATTTAGCAATCGTCATTTTACGAAAAAAAATTACCTGGTAATGTGGACTTAGGACTGATCTGGCAATTTGCTGGAAGAGAGGTTCGATGAACTTAGGAAACTCTTTAACATCAATCAGTTCAAGCAGCTCTTCAACCTCACTCAGAAACATAATCTGGAAGAACAAACACCGCTACACGAATTACAAAAATGCAAATGTAGCTTGCTCTGCTAAATTCCATGTATTTAAGCTAAGGGTTGCATGTTTTAGCAGTCATACATACCAGTACATACACACCAGTACATACAAACATATATACATATCGATACATACTTACATATACATACACACATACTGATACATACATACATACTGATACATACATACATACACACTGGTACATACATAGTGGTACATACATACCTACTGGTAAATACATAGATACTGGTATATACATACCAGTACATACATACATGCATACATACATATATACATAAACACATACCTCTAGGAGCTATATCAAGAACTGCATTCTGGAATGGTTGCGTTATTATGAAATCCCCTAAAGCTGAATTAAATTTTGGATGCATATTCCAACCACGTTTCAGAATTTTTGTTTTGATAAAGTGCATTCTAAGCAGCAGGAAATGAACGATAAAATTACTTCAAATTACAACTGCAACAGTCCAATTCATGTCCAAACACAGCGACTCCAAATAACTCACTCCACTTCAAGAGTCAAAGATTAAACTTCTTGAAAAACAAAAACAAAAAACTGATTTGGATCTTGAAGAACAAAACCAAAAGACTGAATTAAATGGATGATTTACTTGCCTCTTTGCGACTACAAGTCTTTGGCCAAAATTTCAGTAGAGCTTTTATTATCTAGATTAAAACAATACACCCATATAACATATAAAATATACAACAAATATATGATATAATAAAAGTCCAAGAAAATTTCCCTGAATGAAACATACTTGTTTTTATAGCTAATTACACAATTTCACACTTTTTGTGTTATTCCTTTTAAGTCAATCTCCTAAGATCTGTGAGATAGCCATGCTTCAGCACCAATGAGAGGTTCCTAAAAGAAGTTTTTTACCCGAACAAATACATAATTACAGAGACCAATATTTCTGTCTCCCCAGCTAGACCTAGCACTGAAACTGACCAAACAACTTGGCTCTTGAAGAGCAGACTTGATACAGCACAGGTGAACCAGCCAGTTTCCACGAGCGGCATTTGTGTGGTGCTGAGAAATTTTGGAGATTCACATTTACATTCCTTGTAACTATTCTGTCTGAAACTACAGAGGCAAGGGAACAAGTGTGCTGCTTCAATCACTGGAGTCTTTTATGATCTACTCAGATGGCTTAGTCTGTAGCACCGTCATCTTAATAAGAAATTCTAGAGATTTACATCATTAATCAATAGTAACTGAAGTGAGACCAGTCACACTCATGTTACACAGAAGTCCAGTTGAGTTGGATGAAGGAAGCCTGACAACTTACGTGTTCCGCAAGAGTTGCATCCTTTTCCAGAAACTGGACGATACAATAGGCCAACTGCACAAGCAACATACGAACAAATTTTAAGTTTTGAGTGGTTCGGCTAACTTTTCATCTGCATTAATTCATTCATCTATACTTCACCAGTTGCAAAAATCCAAACTTAAACAGCAGACAAATCACTAGCAACAATTAGATTAGCCTTTTAACCACCACAGGCAAGAAATTCCGGGCGCCATGGCCAATTAACCCAAACACGTGAGAATTTTCAGAGTAAACTTATTCAATGTTTTATTGATTATGTCTAATAGATGAAACAAAATTAAGCACAAATTTAAGTGGATTGTTTTTACTTTAAGCCAAAAACACCACAAAACCCCAAAAACACTGTTAATACAAAGAAAACCCAAGACAGTTCAGCAATAACATCAGCTCAGCAAATCTGCAAAACAACTTTTCAGTCAACATAACAAAAGTAGTTAAGCAAATCTGATGAGGTTTGCAGCCACAAGGCCTACAGCAGTTCAGCAGTTAGACTGTGCTTCTTACTGGTGACACTGTCTACTCCCAGTACTTGACTTTGTTGTGTAACAAAATGGCAGATAAGAACTGGTGAAACATATAATTGTTTAAACCACAGCTGTGAAATTGGTGACATCGACAGACAAGACAATGCGCAAGGAGATACAGTACTGGAAGTTCGTGAAAAGGACGCTTCCATGTAAAGTCTGGACAACACCAAACCTCTGCAGCTGACTCACTGTCAGGATTTGGATCTTGCAATACAGATGATCCATTGCAGTCACTGTTTGTACCTTCTAGTGCATGCACATCATCATCAGATTTACCACTTGCATCGCCATCAAGATTGGTTAAGCTAAAGGTAAAGTTGTTAAAGCTCTGATTCTGAATGCACAGATTGGACTACCAAAGTCCTACAACTGGAGATAAGGTAAAGGTAGCACACTTGTTTACGGGCCCCTGTCCTGCTACTTAATGAAGGTAAAGTTAACACTCATTCACTTGAATCAGATTTAGTGGAAGTCCAATCTGTCCATTCAGATTCTGAATTCGTTATCTGAACTATTTTCAAGAACTGCACATAGCAGCAGTAAATTTACAATCGGAGATTTCGATAGAGCCCAACGAAAGCTGTGCCGCAGGGACCAGCTTATTCACAGGCGCTCAGCCGAAACAAAATCGATAGGCAAAAGGGTTCTGTTCCAGGTCAAGATCCAAAAGTCAGACGGAGAGACAGTGTGGCAGCTACGGGGAGGTGGTGTGTGTTTGGGGTTGGAGAGGAGAGAGAGATAAGAGGAAGAAGGGGTGTCAGGATAGGATCTGCAAAAGAGGTATGTTTTCAGTTTTGAGTAAAAGGCCAAAGCAGAAATTGCAAGCTGTGAAACAAATGCCACTTTTTCTAAATATTGCCCCTTGCTGTTGCTTAGCAACAAGACTGGAAGTTGCCCATAAAAATTACGTAGTTCAAATACAACTATGACCTAGTCTGTAGTATTATTACATGGGGTACACTGTATAATATATGCCATGCCAGCACTACACCTGAGTGTTTTTGCTAGATTATTCCAGTGCTATGGCACAGGCATTTTCAGCTGGGTGTCAGACATATACAGCAAGTGGTGGTTAAGAGGTTAACCAAATTAGTCTAAAGATTAATTAATTAATTATGTAATTTACTAGTTAATACATCATGCAGCTTCAAATGTGAGATTTCTTCCAAACAGTATTCAACTAAAACATCATAATCATGTAATGCTCAATCATTTATGTAGCACCCCTCTTGAAGCAGCACTATATAAATTTGCATTTACAAACTACAATTACAAAAAAGCTTCTAGATTCCAAGTACAATTGAGATTCATTAAAACAGGCTTCATTACAATATGAATTCTTCTATGACACAGTAGGGATATGGATCCCAAAATTAATTCACCTATAGAAAATAAACTCATTAAAACACGACCTTGTCATCAGGCAGTTTTTGAAAGGAACCGCCACTTCCTTTCATAAAGTGGAGGTTCCTGCGCTCGATATGGCTCCCAAAGACAGCATTACAGTGAGTATCTGGCATAATTTCATAAACTGTAATGTGCCAAGTCATACGACATGACCTGCATTTAAGATACATTGAATTCCGATAAAGCACATAACCACAATACTAGCAAAAGACAGTATTTTCTGAGCATTTTTGCACTCACTCTTTCACGAAATGGCATTTTATGAGCATTTTAGCAAACTTTCTTTCATGAAGTGGCATTTTCTGAGCATTTTAGCACTTCTTCTGTCCTAAAAGGGCATTTTTGAGCATTTCAGTACACTTTTTTGCACAAAATTTTACCAAACATATCCTAAGCACTTTGTTGAAGATTGTGCTACCAGTACATGGGCATGACAACTGGAATAGAAAACTGTCATCACTTATCTGCATTTTAGTTTAGCAGGATAGAGGCTTGACCCGAGGCTGACCTGCGCATGATACTGATCGAGTAGCCGTGATTTGTGGAGTGGCAAAAGGACCCGCTGAAGGAATTGCTTGTGCTCAGGCTTCAGAGGCAGAGCAAATCCATTGATGATGCTGTAGTTATCAATCAGCCACTCCTTATTAGTACAACAAATTACTCTCTAAATTAATATCCAGTATTTTTATAAATACTGGGTGTATAACTGTAACTGTAATTGTAATCACAAATTTATATAGCACCATTGCAATAGAAACTCACCAGATGCACTCCCAACCTGATAATATAAAACCACAATACCACTGAATAGAAGTTTTCAAGGGTTTATGGAAAAGAGGCATAGAAAAGACCGAGGAGCTCATGTCGCAGCCTGCATGTCAACTTATTCCAGAAAGGTGGAATGACCATAGTGAAACACTACGCTGGACCATGGCAGTTCCGGCTGGTGAGGCAATCAGGTCGCTTTGCACAGCAGAGCAAAGAAATCTGCAGTCAGGGATGGATGAGATCAATTTGCACAGGCATTGCGATATACGTTTATATATACCGGGTGGTGATGTGTGTGACACCGACAGGCATTGAGCCAATCAACTTAAAGAAAAGAATTCTACAAATACACATACAAATGTACAAAAATATTGCAGACATAAATGTGTAATTACGTATCCATTGGCATACATTACAAGTATAAACAATTATCTATTATTATCTGTTATATATCTGCAATTACCTGTTGTACACTATCTATCAAAAACTAATTACTGCCAGTACATATCACATGATTACAAAACAATTACCTTTCAATTTCCTTTAAAACTGTCAACTGCCTAATGAATAAATAATACCTGGCAGTCAATCATCCAATGCCCTGCCAACAATGCATAACTGACAACAAATTCAAGACAGGAGCAAAACCCAGACTTGAATCGGAGCCCAGTTCGTCCGAGTCCAAGTCTGAAGCCTTCTCCTTCAAGCCCGAGTCCGAGTCAAGTCCTCGGTCTTTGAATCCAAATACTGAGCCCTGAATGTGAATACTACTGAGCATTCAGAATTTCAGTAATGTCATGTAATTTGAGTTTAAATGAAAAGTCAGGTCTCAATCTGAGTCCAGTAAGTCTATAAAAGTCTGTAAGTCTATAAAACCCTTTGACTCTCATTCCTGTTTAGCACTATTAGTTGATGCTTGTAATTTTACATTGGACTACATAAGTACAATATAAAAGAAAAATGAGAAAATAGATAAAAGTGTCAAGTACATGCCTGCCAAGAATCTCCAATAACTCCGGACATCCGCTGAACTGTTCTGTTTCATAAATGAAGCTGCAACAATAACATCTTCATCACTATGTGTGTTGCACTGTTGGTCACAAATAGTTAAGTGTAAGCGGTACATCAGACGCAAATGCTGTTGTACCTGTGCCTCTCTCTACATGCACATCTGGATAGATGCATGGAGCCTATGAAGAATCTCCCAAAACACAGCAAACAGAACAGATGCAATTGACAACGATCTAGCCCTAAAAGAAAGTACACCTGTGCAAAGGTATACTGCTAAAGTAGAGTAGATGATTGGGTTCAAATCACTTTCCCTTAAAATATAATGCTATACTATATTTTTAAATTAGCATAGTGTCTCCTACATAAAAATATGGCATAACAGCTTGAAGAAATTGGCAAAGTCTTATGGTAATCTTAAATCTTATCCTGCCACATTACTACTTTCTTGTATAACTGATTCCTGCTATTCTGATAATTCCAAATAGAGCCTAAAGCAACTAGGAAAATAGCCTTCAAAGTTTACACAGTCAGAATACAAGCTAAATATCAGAAAATTTACCGCAAGAAAATGTTATTGATGTTCTTTCGGATGAAAGCTCGGAGGCCAATAAATTTGCCATAGATTCGATGCAGAACAGTCTTGAGCATTTCTCTTTCACGAGGATCCTCACAGTCAAACAGCTCAAGGATCTGGGTGTGGCAAGAAAACACATCCAAATGACTTGACTCTCAGATGGAGCCACTTTCCCAGCCTACGCACATATGAGGAATGGCCAGTGGTAACGTAACCTGGCAGGCCTCATCACATGCAGCCCCAGTGTAATGTAATGCAATGCAAAGTAACTCAACAGTTTTACAGAGTCTAATAAGTACCTCTTGAAGGTGCTGCTCAATTGCCTCAACGATGTTAGAATTCACTAAGAACAAGTTCGTGTTTAATGAAATAATCCTCAAAAAACCGGAAAAGTCATTGATACACTCATTTTGTAGCTCGTTTTGCTAGAGGGTGCTATTGCAACAGAAACTTGTAATTAGCTATTAAGTTTCTGTATAACTTGTTTAATGAACTGGAAATGCACCTAAAATGAGTAGAAAAACTGGGCAATAGTTCACCTCTTTATTATGCACAGGTCACCATCTGAATGGATCAAATGCCAAACAATCATCATCGTCACTGTCATCATCGTCATCATAACTGTCTTCAAGTGCTTTTGAGAACTTAAAAGGCACTACATAAATATTTAGATACATACATACATACACCATCATGATTATTGTCCTCATAGTGATCAACGAGAGCTGCATCATCATCAAAATTGTTCAACTGCCACAATTCATAGTTCTAAACAGATTTGTAGCAAGGCAACTGCTCCGGTGCTAAAGTGAACAGGGATGGGTTTTTTATCGCTTCTCAGAAGGTGGAAGAGGAAGAAGGTGAAAGCCAACCTCGAGCGGCAGGTATGGTCGTGAAGCATTCGCAACTTCACTTTCTTAGTTCAAACATAACAGAATTTCATGAAAACAACCTATGGCAAAGGTCAAGAAAAGTTCAAGTGTAGAATTTTACTCTGATTTTACCTACATGCAAAACAAACCTTTGGTCAATGTACTTCTTTGCGAGATTTGGCTGAAAATCAGGCGATTCCAAAACGTGAATGAAAAGCTCATACACAAGCTGAAAGTCAAACAGAAGACATTCTTAAAACAGGACATTGAGGACTAATAACTGCCATATAAAAAATCATTACCATCTAACTGATATAGCTTACAATTTACATTCAACAGATGTAGCCTTCAATAAGCAGCTTCTCTTAAGCCGTCCAGCTGCCCGACACTTTCTACCCATCGTCGTGCTGTGGACATCTGGCTAAATACACTCTTTTCACACTTGAAGTTCCTGATTGGTGACACTATGTGCTGTAGGCTGCTGAAGGTGTAAGTGGACCACCAGAAACGTAGAGTTGTATCTGAGATTTACAAACAGTGTCTCAATTCCTTTGGTCAAGCTTGCATGCAAGCCTGATAATCCTTTGACCTCTGGATCAATGCTTCTGAGCAGTTTCTACCTTTATTACCTTTACCTACAAGTGACTAAATATACACTGCACAGATAGACAATGAAGTTGGCAGAGGAAGGGATGAGCCCACATGTACCTGGAGATGTGGCCATGAGGACTCGAGAAGCGGATCGTCTTCCTCTGGGTCGTACAGCACTGGCTCTGATGACGGAATTGTTCGGAAAATATTTGAAGCCACCTGGAGAAGAACTGTACATAAGAAATCCAAGCCAGGCAACCAACAGACAGAAGGAAAAGAGTGTATACCAGCAAGAGCACAGCAGCGCAATCACCATCACCAATGTGACTGTCATCATCATCATCATACACTACACCCACCACCACACCCACCACCAGTAGTCCAACCAGCATCACCATCATCGCTTGGAACAAGTACTTTGATTTCTTTTCTGATTTCTTTAACTCTAGCTTTATCTCTCAAACAGTTTCACAAGGAATAGATAGGATAGGAGTACTTCAGAGTAAATGTCTTGAATGGGAGCTACATATATTATGTATTGATATTCATTTTTGGTGCAATTTGGACCAGGGAATCTGAATATGCATCAACTTTAAAAATGCCATAAAAGTGCCCAGATACATATATACAATACATAAATAGTTTACATTATATCAGATATATATATTACCGTACGATTTTATATCATCTCCAACAGAAGACAGACAGAATGGAAGATACAGCAACAAAGAATTGACAAAGCAGGACACCCTTTGAACTGAGAGCTTCATAAAGTTCTTCTCTGAGAAATTGGCATCCACAAGCACAAGTATGGCTGATTATCTGGTACCTGAGATCGGCACCTACACCATTATGGAGGATTTCTGCATTTTCACACAAAGTGAGTCAGGTCATCATGAAGTTGCCAACTAAATCACGCTCTCCCACCTGATCCAAATGTTTCTGAACTAGTGCATCGGTGTTCTGTTGCCATACCTGGTGGAAACGTTCAATGATTTGCTACTTGGGGATCATCTGCCAGTTAAACACTACACAGTGCCATGCAATCCACACACCACTTCTTAAGTTGTTTCTTGATCCAGGTGTATACAAAACCTATAGGCCTGTCTGCTCTCAGCTCTCTGCAACTGTTCTTCCTTCACTAGACGGTACAGATCTTTGCTGACATTTAGGGCAGAGAACTGGCCATGCATTCCTACACTGATGACAAATGGATCTACCTCACTGCCTCGACAGTGCATGTGCCATCAGCTGCGTGGTGCTTCAGAGAGTGTGCCACGCATCAGAAACTGGATGTGTCGGAATCAATGAAAGATGAATGTTGAAAAGATGCATCTTGTTTGGGTTTGAACAAGACTTCAACTGGACACGGTGATGACTGGTGAGCTCCAGCTGAAATCCTCAACAGTTTCATCATCCTCACCAGTGACCAACCCAGGAGTTATTATCGACTGTGAGCCCACACTGACAGAATGTGTGGCCAGTCTCTGTCACAAAATGCAATTTCCAGCTAAGTCACCTAAGACATGTGTGGTCGGTCCAGAAAGCCACTAAACATGTAGAACATTTGATGCATCTCGTCCAATGGTGTGCAATATGCTGCTTGTTGAACTTTGTGCTCCTAAATTTCCCATTAAAAGTTTCAGGAAAATTGAAGTCTAACTTGTTCAAGTCATCTGACTAGGCTGGGCACAACTGCTAGTGCATTTGTGCTGCATTTAATTACATTAACTTGTTCTTTATACATTTTTTATAATAATAATAATAATAACAATAATAACAATAACAATAATAATAATAATAACAATAAGAAAAACATCCATCAAAAGAGAATTTCAAAACTTCAAATGAAAAACAATAAAGTGTTAGTACAAAAAAATAATTTGATTCAAAATAATTATTACAGCATAATCTCTAATAAACGAACAAAAAATAAATATATAACAAATTTAACATAAAATTTACTAAACATAACAGATGCAGTCTTGTTCAGCAAAAATAAAAACAGGGGTATCTTAAATGACCCAAACCTATGCCGCTTAAAGTAGAGTCTCAGTCAAGTTGCCAAACACTTCAAATATATTTGCCAATAAACCAAGGCATCATATACAGTACTTTAAATACCCTCACATAAAGACAGCAAACTCTGCATAGAGTCAAAGAAACTAATTGAAAGAGAACAGGCTTATTCACAGGCATTAGATATGAAATATACATCAGAGGCATGTACAGCATCATCATAAATTAAAGACTGGCTGTAGACTACCATTTGGATAAGTTCTGGATAGACAAGCTCCGTAAGAACACTT